>CM067519.1:27193240-27290740 GCA_034509495.1 Acestrorhynchus altus | reverse complement strand
TTTCTCCTCCTGCTGTAAAGCTGCAGGTCAGAGGTCCTCACCACTCCAGTCCCTAAACCAGCCCTACCTTCAGCTCCCCTCTGAGCACCTGAGCTGCTTCAGAACCTCGCTGTGAGGAGAACCTCTGTACTCACCCAGACACTGCTGAGACGAAGACACTGGAGAACCTGCCCGTGGAGGGAATGTGGAGCAGCGTCCGTCTCTCCTCACCAACCTGCACTGGTGCTCTCCCTCTCTCTCATAATCCCACTCCCCTCCTGCTCGCTCTCTCTCTGTCTCTCTCGTTATTCCCTCTATCTTCCTCCTTCTCTCTCTTACTCCCCCTCCGCTCCTGCTCGATCTTACTCTCTCTCTCTCTCTCTCTCTTTCTTGGTCGGTCTCTCTCTCTTTATTGCTCCATCTTCCTCCTTCTCTCTCACACTCCCCCTCCCCTCCTGCTCACACTTACACTCTGTCTTTCTTGCTCTCTCTCTCTCTCTCTCTCTCTCTCTCCCCCCCCTCCCCTTTCTTTCTTCCATTCTCTCCCTTCTTTTTGCTTTCTCCCTCATCCTCTCATTCCACCCCCCGCTCTCTCTCTCTCTCCCTCTATCTTCCTCCCTCCCTCTGTCTCTCTCTCTCCATCCCTCTTTCTCTCTCGTCCTCGCTGAGCATGATCACTGCAAGGTCAAAGGGTGTTTTTCAAATGTTGTGACACAAATTGGAAACAAATTTTTCCAAATTTTAAATCAAATTAAAATGGAGCTGTTTTTTTGTTTTTGTCAACACATAAGCAAGCATTCATAGAGGGACCTTAAGTGTTTATGATTATTATTAATAACAATAATAAATAATAACAAATAATCTACTAATAACTGAAATGAAACTGTTACTATTATTATTGTTATTGTTTATTAATTCTTTCTGTCACCAAGTCAATTAAGCAATAAAGCCAATAAAGTCTCACACACACACACACACACACACACAAACAAACACACACACACACACACACACACACACACAAATATAAAGGCATTAGAAGAAACTTCAGGGCATCACCCAGAATAGAGCAGAAACACACACACACACACACACACACACACACACACACACAGAGTTTACGTCATGCCTGGACTAATTCACTACCTAATCCATAACGCCCTCTAGAGGCTGATAAGCTGAACAGCAGCGTGACGGCGGAAGGATGCACTGTCTGCAGGGCTGTTCAACCCCCTGCCACCAACGGGTTCACAGCATCTGAGGGGGTGGGACGATTTTAACATATGGCCACTTCTGATTGGCTGGTTAGATCAGCACTTGTTTAAAAGATCATATTTAGGGATCTGGTGGGAAAACTTCCCAGACTCTCTTCCGATCTTCCTTTTCAGGAATCAGGCCAGAGATTTTTCCCACTTTCTCTCAGAGTCTGTCTGTCTTCAGAGATCGGATCACGTTCGGGTTTCACGTTTCTGTATGAAAAGTCAGGTGTAAACACCACCAAGACCAGAGGTTTCACTCGCATGTACAAAGACTTCGCACTTGACTTGCAACTCGCTAATGACTCGTGACTCGTGAATAATAACTCTCAAACGATGAGCATCGTTCCTTTATCCTGGGATGGTGTGAGAAAGTTATGCAAAGTTACTTCATGTCCTGGAATTGGGACACAGCCCCTTTTCTTCGGCCTCATCACACCAGACCAGTGCGAGCGTGATCCTGGTGTAGCGTGGATCCGGTACGAGCACCACACCGAGTTTCCACTGCAGCTCTGGGTCCAGACTGAGGAATTTCTACTGTAAACAGTAAGACCAGCAGGAAAACTGCAGGATCCCACACTGTTACGTTCCCCTCGTTCTGCGGAGAACAATCCACAACAGCAACACACATCATTACTGGACCAGTGGGTCACACTGCTCTCCCACCAGTCTTTACTGGGAACTCTAATACACGGGTTTCAAGTCATCGGCTTTGGGACTGGTTCACGTGCCTCGAAATGCTGCAACCACATTTCCATCAGATCACGTCTCTGCATTCACATCTGACCCACATCTGACCCCGAAGCCCCGGCAGATGGAGCCCTCACCTGAGTGGTGCATCATTTGAGTGGCGTTTGCTTTGGCCTGCTGCAGCGCAGAAACCCAGCGCTGACACTCCGCCTCCGAGCTGGCCTTTAAGTGGTAGCTCCGCCCCCCACTTGTCAGCACAAGGTGACAGGTGTCTCCCAATTCGATGTGAACCGTTGACAGAGAGATGGTGCCACGGCAGGTGTGCGCCATTTCCGCTTGAGTCCTAAAGAGACAAACAGTAATTATGAGCATCAGAACAAAGTTCAAATCTCAGAACTTCTCAATAGAATCCAGACAAAAAGCTTTGGTAAATGGTTCTTTAGGGTACTGCCATAGAAGAACGACATTTGGACCCCTAAAAGAACCAAAACTGTTTGGATCTCAGGGACCTCCAGACAGTTGAGATTTTGGCTGTGTAAAGTCCCTTTTACTTTAAATCACCACCATGTAATGTAAAGGTTCTAGGAGGAACCCATCAACTCATACAGAATATTTACATGTAGGTTCTACACCAGTAGCAGTGCAGTTACTGAACCTGTATCAGAAACACAGTCCAGTAGCTGGTATCAGTTCTAGGTTCAATCACTAACTAACTACTTTCATAGCATCCTTTTCCTACTAATGACGCTACCAACACAACAGCACGAGTCAGGAAGGAAAGCATGCGCAGTTATAGTCAGTCGTAGTTTAGCCCCGCCCATTTCTTACATCACATGCATGGATGAGCACACAGGCTGGATCATTTGCATATCTCAATATAGAAGAACCAATCAGCCCGTTCCATTCCTGTCTGCTGATTCCTGCTGGGTGCTGCTATTGTTTTATTAATATTGTTATTAATTGTACTGCTATAAATAATAGTAATTATTATTGTTGTTATCATAATTATAATTGTTTGTTATTATTATCATTATTATTGTTATTTATGTTATTATTTATTGTTATTGTGTTATCATTGTTACGAATTATTTATTTTTATTATCATTATTATGATGGTTTTCTTATTTGTTATTAATATCCATTATTATTATTGATATTATTTATTTTGTGTTATTATTTATTATTGCTATCATGAATTATGAAGTATTTATTGATATTCAGTATTTTATATTATTATTATTTATTGTTGTTGTTGTTGTTGTGTTGTTGTTATGATAAATAGGGGGCTTTAAGAGCGCAGGACACGCACACAGAAGGTGTTAAAGATCCAAAAGGAGAAACTGATTGGATGGTGTAAATATGCGGCTGAAGGTGGAGCTGTGAGCAGGACTGTCCCGGCCGGGGACAGCGCAGTCCGGCGGTACCTGTAGTAGGACAGCAGGCCGTTCCGGAGGACGAACCAGCGCCGCTGGTATCCCTTCAGATAGTTGGTCCATTTCAGCAGCCAGCCTCTGTGCGCGGGCACGAGCCTGACCTGTCCGTTCATCTCCATGTCTTCATGTCCCCTTCATGCCCACATTCATGTCCATGTGTCCAGTGCGGTCCGGCAGAGGAGGCTCCGGCTGACCTGCAGCTCTGCAGCCGCATCCCACCGCCGCTCCATCCCTCTCCCTCCGCGAGGGGCAACAGCTGCCGGGATGCAGGGGGCGATGACGTCACTGCACGCATCATGACGCAATGCTTTTTGATGGAAACAGTTTCCCCTGTATACGATGCAGGTTGCAGTTCCGAGCTCATCCACACGAGGGCGCCAAACACGCTGCCTGACCGCGCCGTTCAATCCGTTCAGGTTTAAATGGGATTTCTGCTGAAATTCTCTTTATAATTAATGGTTTAAATGGTGTTAAACGGTGATCAACGCGTCCCGGACAAGCTGACCAAATCAGAACTGTCCACAGGGATGGACAATGTCTCAAACACGGACATATACCCAGGTGCAGCCATGACTGCCGAATCATGCGTCAATCTGGCCGCCATATTGGTCCGGGCAACGTCTAGTTGTCTGTGTAGGAGTGTGTGGGGTGTTTCACAGTATGTAAACAAACTCATTTTTGATGCCAGAGAACCTTATAGGTCCTAAGGGGACACAATTTTGTCCCTACTCAAACCCATAGCCTAAAGAAAAGCTTACAAACAAGCTCATTTGCATATTCAGGTGTGGTCAGTAAAACTGCACACAACTAAGTGGTCAAACTTTTTTATTCACCAGTTTCATACAGGAATGAGAGCAGGAAAAGCAAAACAGGGGTCAGCTTAAAAAAAGAAAGATAATGGCTTGTTTCACAATAAACATCGTCCACATATCCAGTCTGTACACGTAACCGCATGCATGGCATCCTGATTCACTAACAGCTCCTGACCAGAAAAAGCAAAAATAAACAAAATCCCTAAGAAACAAATAAAAAAAATAAAAGTGTTACTAAGGACCACCTGCAGGGCAGCCACGACCTCCATACTAAACAGTATAAATACGGAATTACAAGATTTAAAATCTGTTTCATGAAAAAATGAAGAGGGGGTTTTCAGCGAGGTGTTCAGTATGGTCTCTCCCTCCTCTCCTGGCGATGATCTCCCCTGAGGTACGAAAAACACACAAAACGAGAGAATTTATTAAATATGGGCTGAACGGATCACTTCCCTTACAGCATGTAATTCTGACAATACGAAGTGCAAAACTGCCCGATTTCCATGAGCAGCTTATTTCAGTAATAATACACTGCAGATCATCTGTAGATCACCACTGTTTGTACCACCATCATGCAAATCTGACACTCCTAAAAAAAATCACAGCCAATCACAGTGCAGGATGGCTGTAGCTGTGGTATAATGGAGCATAAAAGTACAGGACAGTAATTGTGCAGGACCATCAGTAGAACCCTGATGAATTTGCACTTCATGCTCATTCTGACGAAGCAGTACGACAGCAGGCTGCTTCACACCCACCTTTAACCTCATTAGACCAGCAGTCTGTGAAATCCAGAGCTATATTTAGACGTGGTCCTGCTGTACGGTTGGCTCTATTAATTCACGGTTGCAGTACAGGAATAGAAACTGGGGTGTTTATTGATTATTGTATTTGTATTTCTATACATACTTCATGTCCATTTTGCCAGGTGGGCCCATTCCCCTCCCTCTTCTTCCCATGTCATCCATGGGTGGGCCACCTCGACCCCTGCCTCCAAAACCGCCCCTGTCCATGCCACGGCCTCCTCTAAAGCCACCGCGATCTCCCCCTCGGCCCCCGCGGAAACCTCCGGGGCCTCCAGGGCCTCCCGGTCCTCCGCGGTCCATTCCACGTCCGCCACGCATGCCACCAGGACCGCCTCGACCACGCTCGCCACCTAAACGCAGGAGGGTTGTATCGATTAAGAGTAAATAAACAACACTTACACTTACACTTAAGTTCTGATGGAGAAAACCTTCGATTCTCCTTCCCAAAAACATCTCAAAAGTTGAGATTTGCCTTCATGTTGAAGCCACAGATAAAGACCCCGCCCCCCTTTACCTGGTGGGAAGGGTGGTGGTCCAAAGCCTTCAGGTTTGGGTGCCTTACACTGGTTACACTCCATCCGCCAAGCAAAGTTCTGGTTTCCACATCCACTATAACAGGACGCAAAGGTTAGTGTGAAATGCACACGTGGGATTTTATAAAAGCAGTCTTCGAATACGGTGAGTATTAAGATGCTTACGCGTTTGGACACTGCCAGTCCCCAGCCCGCTGCTGCATGTTTCCTCCAGTCGGTCCGCCGCGGCCCATTCCTCTCGGCCCACCACGGGGAACAAATCCTCCGCGGTCTCCGCCCCGGCCCATTCCACCGCGACCCATCATCCCTGTGGGCAGAAAACATCCTTAAACCAAAGCACACCCACTTGGTTGGTCTCGCATTTACTCATTTCAGAAGAGGTGAGAGGAAGGTCAGATACACGCCATTAAGAGCCAACATCGGACGACACGTTACCTCCTCGTCCCATCATTCCGCCACGATCTCCCCTCATCGGCATCCCGCCACGCATCATCCCCATCATGGGCTTCCGGCGAGCCATGGACACCTTCAGTTTCTTCCCTTGGAAGTCTTTACCTGTAAAGAACCAGTGAAAAAGTCAGCACGTCGTTTATACAATATAAACACAATTTACGCTGAGATGTTTCGAATGAAAGACGCTGAAGATCACAAGCTTCAACAGCCATCATACTGCTATACTACATCTAGGAAGCTCTACTGTAGAACATCCTGGTGTACTTCTTGCTACAAGAGCTTCAACTCCAAAACCAGGAGTTCTGTGAGAAACCCATGTGTGGAGAAGGAAGGAGAAAACTAGAAAAGTACCATCAAACCACTCCACTGCTGCCTTGGCGGACGGGGGCTCCTCATAGGACAGGGTGGCGTCGCCCTTCGGCTTGCCCGTCTCCTTATCGGTGTAGATGTTTACAGCAGGAAGACCAGTGCGCTTGTTTATCTGGACGAGAAGAGAGGTTTATTTAAGGGAAGCTGTTTAACCACCCATATCCCAGCTCACGTTAGCTGAATGGAGATGTCGAATATTGATTCAACTCATCGCAATTAATATGTTTAAAATCTCAGTGCGGACCTGAAGGAGAAGCTTCCCGTCTGCAACAAAAGACCAACGCTGAAGAAGCCACTCACCCTGATGATCCCACTGTGCTTGAAAAAGTCAGCCACTTCATCCAGCGTAGCGTTCTCAGTCAGACCAGTGATGTAAATGGTGCTGTTCTCGGAGTCGTCCTGCTCCTCTGGGCCTCCTGAACACACAGTTTACCATAAACTTCTAAATACTAGATACGTGTATATAAATGTTATATTACACATATAAACACACATATATGGGGACTAGGAGAGCTTACCCATCTCCGAATCTGGTCCTGTCGTCAAACACGAGGACGAGGGAAGGAAGAGAGAGAGAGACGGACGTTAGTCTGCATGCTTCACTTCCCGAACACCTGACAAGACTGTGCTACCAACTCCAGGTAAAACATCTCCCAGGCAACCATCTCTCCTTGGGCACACTTGCTTCTTATTCAAAGTCATAACGGGAGGATAAAGTTCCCACAGTGTTATGCCACAAAGTGGTTGGAATATCATGGAATATGAAATATGATTGAATTTGTAAACTCTTAAAATATTCTGCACATCTGAAACTAACCTCTCCTCTGATTATTTTGCAAGTGTGCCACGAATATCAAAAAGTTCAAAACCGCTGAAAACCAGGGACCCAAACTGGACTCCGTACCTCAATTTCATATTGAAATAGAAGGCATTAAACACTGGCGTTGTGACACGTGGTCGTCTACCATTACACCCTAAATAAAATGTAGAACGCTGACTGAAGGAGTCCAGGGCTTGTTTTCTTTTTGTTTTGTCGTCTTTACCATAAAACCCATAATGCTTTTATCAGAGTCGACCCTACTTCAGTAACAATATTCATTCCGTGAAAACCCTTTGCATCTTTGTACGGATTTTCCCACAAACCATTAAAATGGAAAAGTTCCCCGCAATAATATCAATATCCATGAAAGATGGAAGCACGAAGATTTGTAAAAAAGTTTAAAAACTAGTGTATGCTCTTGTAATTCTCATTAAAACTTACCACCAGGCTTAATGAAGCCACCTCTGTCTCCAGCGGTGCTGGGGGAATAAGCGGAGATATGAAGGCGATTTTCCCTTTAAACAGCCACTTCAGTACCACAAAGGGGGAGTTATGGAGTAATGGGGGAGACTGCACAGTTCTGGCTCTACACACCCCCAACAAGACCCTTAACCCCACCTCTAGTTACAATTCCAGACTAACATTTGTATGGGGGAGATACTCTAATGACAAAGCTTTTGCCTGTGATTTAATAAAGTACTTCACATATGAGTGGCTGAACAGTGATGAAGTTCTGAATTGAATGTTAATAAAGGGGGGATTCTTTATTACCACAGGGGTGGAAAACCCCAATAACTGTTAGATATACAGAAAGGGGTGGTGTAATTGTTTCAGGTGCAGCCCAGCTGCTGTAATACTACGCCGTAAAACAATGAATGCGTACTGGGGCGTGAAAGACTATCAGAGGAGATGCTCGGGATGTGCCCAGAAGATGGTCAGCGGCACCCCTGCAATACGCCTCCCGTATCAAAATGAGGCCGTTGCGATAAAAAGGGGGCATTATTATTTTTTCCCAGCTGCATCTGAAACAATCTGCGTACAGAAAGCTGATACATGCACTTTCAGTCAAAATGAACAAACAAAAGAAAACAAGAAAATACACCATCTGTTTACAAATGTTTAAGAAATAATTACACAAAGTAAATGCTATCAAACACATGTTCAAAGTTATCCTTACAGGGTTTCTTCTCTTCTTTTGCTTAAAATAAAACAAACAACACTTTGCTTTGAGATCCCCCCTGAAGGGATTAAAGACACTTGAACCATCGCTCCGCTTTAAATGACGCCATCAACTCTTATGTCCCCATTTGAAAAGGCTGCCGGGCCACACTGAACTGAGTAGCGGTACTGTAAATGTATTGCTGTGTTAACATGGCTCTCACTTTGTAACCTGCAGCGTATAAATGCGACAAAGCATGTTAAAGAAAATTGCTCATATTCACTTTCACAAGAGACAAATGCAATATTAACACTTTATGAATAATATGAAGAGATTATTCCCAAAACTCATGAGGGGAAAGAGAAAATGGATGCAGTGTGTTTCGTTTAAACAATCGCCTCCTAACGAAGCAGGAGAACCTTCCAAGCAGTTAAATCTTACCCAAGAAGAGCTTTGCACGTGTGTGTGTGTGTGTGTGTGTTACGGGGGATTACAATACTGTAATAAATATACTTTAACACCCAGAAAGTATTTAAAAACACTGCATTCACTTTCAAATACCACCTTTTCAACTCATACAATGGATTATGTGCAAACCTTTTGGAAAATCAGTCATTGATTACCTTCTGAAACCAACACAATTCTGTTCCTTTATCATTTCGAGGGCTTCTTTATGACCCAAAGCCTTATCAATACCTTCAATCTGCTGGAGAACGTAAAATATTTATTATTTCCACTAGATTCTGGGATGATCAACCCATTTAAGTGCTTCCAAAATATATTTACAAAAGGTTACGTTTAAAAGATCAGTATCTTAAACAGTGGAGATCTAACAGCTCCAGAAAAGCCCAGTGTTTCTATAGAGATGCACAGATTGCAGAGTTTTGCCCCATTCCGGAATTAGTCCCATCTGCTGTTTACACACATTAAAATCCCCAAATAAAATACAAAAGGTCTTCATTAATGTAAAATTCTCAAACTAGAGCAGGGGTCACCGACCTGCTCCTGGAGAGCGGTCACCACAGTGCTTAAAAAGCATCTTTTGTGATCAATGACGTCGATCACTGACTCTCTGAACTGCTCATTTGCGCCGCTGATACCATCCTGTACACGAGCTCTAATATAATTCTAATACACGTATGTACAGTACAGCCATACACACGTCACCAGCTCTATTATTTTTAGATTTATTGTGTTATTATACTTTTAATCTTAGTTAATAGTCTGTGTTTGTCATACATGTCTGATCTCAACCCCAACAGGCACCATTCAGCCAACTGCGAACTTCTGAAGGCAGCGATTAGTTTGATCCCATCACTATGATGTTTGGACGGCGCATCGTCTTTCAGAAGTGAAGCCACTGCTGGCAAACATCTCAACGTAGCTCTGCAGCACCAGGGCTGGGGGACCCCTGAACTAGAAAACACTTTCTTTCTAAAAGCAAATAGAAATGAGTGCAGTGTGGGTTTCAGCGGTCACTGGCTGATCAATCGGTGCATCTTTAGAATTTAACAACTAAACACATGGCTGGTTAAAAGCAGTCCGTGTGCTTTAAGAGTTAATCTAGTTGAGCAGATCCCAACCTAACAAATCTAGAAGTTATATTTTACTCATTGCCCCTCAAATGCTATGACCAATGTATAATCAAAGGTTTAAAAGAGCAATAAACCCCAGTAAGGAAAACATAACTTCTGTAACACCAATCTGAGTCCTGAGAAATCTGAAAAGTTCAGACGTTTTAATAGGTTTCCCCCAAAATAACCTCTTACCTTCGGCCATGTTGGTGAGGGCTGAGAGCACAATACACAAAGCTGAACACAGTGACACACTGGAGTGTCTGTAAACACTGACACTGACACAGACTGGACTACTACACTGAAATGAACCTGCACTGCTGCTATGTCCAGTAGGTACGACTTCGGCTGTATGGAACTAACAGTATGGTTTAAGGTCTTCGTTTAAGATGCCCTCAGACCCCGTATGGCCGTTTGCAGTTCCTGTAAGAAAGAAAGAGTGGTGCACAGAACTGTTCTGGAAACACACACACTCTCACTTACCCCATGCCTCCACGGCTCATGCCACCACGCATTCCGCCGCCTCCTCGCATCATTCCCCGGTCAAACCCACCACGGCCACGCCCGCGGTTGTCCCCCCCTCCCATGCCACGGCCCTCTCCGGGACCCCCATAGCCACCGGATTCCGGGCCAGAGTAGCTGCTGCCCATGCCATTCTGGTGGTCCTGCCTATAGTTACCTGGTAGAGACACAATAAATGGGAGAGAAACTTAAGAATCCAAATAAACTCAATATTCTTTCCAAACAACATCCATCACAGAAATTCAAGCCCTGTTGAGGCTCCACACACAATTCGCTTCCAACTAAACTACGTGCTTTAATATAAAGCCTCTTAAAAAGTGCTTTTACACAAATTGGTCCCAGGCAGTTGAACTCATTTATGTGCAGCATGGCTTAAAATCGATGAATCACAAGACAGTGAGACCTGCTAAGATGTCTGGTTTGGAGACGGTGGCTCTGTCTAAAAGACAGGAGGCTGAGCTGGAGGTGGCGGAGATGAAGATGCTGAGATTTTCGTTGGAGGTGACCAGGATGGACAAGATTAGAAATGAGCAGATCAGAGGGACAGAAGGTGGAGCAGTTTGGGATAAAGCCAGAGAGGACAGGTTGAGATGGTTTGGATATGTGTTGAGGAGGAATAGTGGATATATTGGACAAAGAATGTTGGAGATGGAGCTGCCAGGCAGAAGGAGAAGAGGAAGATGTATGTATGGATGCAGTGAAGGTGGACATGGAGATGGTTGGTGTAACAGTAAAGGAGGCAGGGGAGAGGGCAAGATGGAGGCAGATGATCCGCTATGGCGAACCCTAAAGGGAGCAGCCGATGATGGTTTGAAATCGATGGCTCATGCAATCAAACCCATATAATTTGCATTTCATGAATAATTAATTATTCATGACTATATTATATAGATGTTAATAGATTAGATAGAACTTTACAACATTTAGGCAACATTACTCAACACCGGCTCGCTCGCGATCTTAAAATTTACTCCAACTGTGACTGAAAACACTACAAGCTTCCACTGGCTCCTGTAAAGAGCAGCACTGACGTACCATACTGACCGGGTGGTTTGTAGTCATTCTGACCATATCCACCTCCACCGCTGCTCTGCTGGCCGTACTGGCCCGACGGAGGTTGACCGTAGGACCCAGAAGGAGGAGCATAGCTAGAGGGTGGAGCCTGCTGCTGCTGAGGTGGAGCCTGCTGCTGATATCCGCTCTGCTGGCCGTAGGAGCTCTGCTGACCGTATCCTTGCTGACCCTGGTAACCAGCTTGCTGCTGCTGGGAGTACGACCCCTGCTGGGGAGGCTGGGAATAGGCGCCCTGCTCATAGCTGGACGGCTGCTGGCTGCTGGAGCTGTAACTAAGAATCAAATAATGACAAAAAAATAAATGTTTGCATCAAGTTAAAAAATATAAACAATAAAATGGACTGAGCACTCGGGCCTAACGAATTACCTGGGAGGCGCGGAGGATGCGGGCTGCTGTCCGTATCCGGGATAAGCAGGCTGGGCTCCGTAGCCGGCCTGGCCACCATATGAGGCCTGGCTGCTGCTGGAGGAAGATGCAGCAGCAGCAGAGGAGGCATCATAGCCACTGGCTCCATATCCCTGTACAGGCTGGCTATAGCCCTGCGAGCCAGCTGGGGTAGCGGTGTAACTGCCTACAGACACACACACACACAATTTACACCTTCATTTTATCCAAATCAAACCAGTAACATAGTTCTAATAGTACAGTTTGACACAGTTCTCCCAACAAACAACTGATTCAACAGACTACCAAAGTACTGCTGTTAAAAAGGTTGGACACAACTAGAGTAACGCTCCTGACCACTCCAGCATGAACAGTCCCGTCATCAAAGCTCATCAGGAACGACTCACCGCTAGCTGGTGGCTGCTGCCCATACGAAGACCCATACGCCTGCTGGCTATAACCCGCAGACGAGCTGCTGGTTTGAGAGTAGGCGGAATCAGCCGGCTGGGTGTACGATCCATAGCCCTGCTGCTGTCCATACGACTGCTACGGAAACAGAAACGCCTCATGAGCTTACTCACATTCCAGGACTCGACATGGAAGCAGGGTTGCAAGCATATGAGATCTTCACAATTTTCTTCAGCGCACGTTAAAAGAACATCAGTGCATCACAGTGTAAAATCAACTGCAGCACAAAATGGCTTTTCAATAACTGATCCATTTCCTGAGCAACATCATCCAGACAAATATTGTAGGTACAAAACCTGACCGATATGGCTGCACAGCACTCTTCTGTATGTTTAATTATTGTGCAAATTTTAAAAACTACATTTACAGCATTTATTTTTACATCAGGAAACATTTCTAAGTCCAGTCAGTAACAAGCTCCTCACTGCTGGTCAGAAAAACAGGCTCTGAAAAACGCAGACGACTGGATTTTTGCTGACCTAGATAACAGCAAGAAAGCACCACAAGCACGTTCCACATGTGAGGTGTGAAGTGGCTGAGGGTTAGGTGAGAACGCTGGAGGGGACGGAGGACGGGGAGCAATTACATTAACATTGCAAAAGAATAAAAAATGAGAGCATGAGTTACCTGGGTACCCTGTCCATAGGTCTGAGAGGGCTGGGCAGCATAGGAGCTGTACCTGATCAAAAAATAAATCATATTAACCAGGAAACCAGTTATTAAGCTGTGCCAGCAGTGACGTCGCAGACTGCCAACATTTAAAAAGCACAAATGTGAAAATGTCAAAATGTAAAAGTCGTATTCTCACCCTTGCTGGCCTCCCGTCTGCCCGTAACTGTTGTAATCTGCAACAAAAGGAAAGCAGTTGCGTGAAAAGAAAGGAAAACATTCAACATGAACTTCACGTCGCTCCGACAGTCCGACAGGCAAAACCAAACACCTGAGAATTACCAGGGGTCCTGGTAATTCATAATTGCTCAGTTGCCATTAAGAATCTCCATCAGCTGAGGAAGCAGACCAAACTCAAACGATAGTTCAGCTAAAAGAACGAGTTACAAAACTGAAACAATGGCCCATCTTCAGCCGGAGTCCGAGCACATGCTCTCTCATAGCATTTTTCCACCAAAAGAACTTCTGATCCATTTGGGATGATAAGAACCTTGACTTTCAGCGAACCAGCCAACGTTTAAAACCAGTGTTAGTGGAACTGAGACCAACAGAGGGGCTGCACAGGGTCAGTAAACGTTAGTGAGAAGACAGTAGTGCGTACAGACGACCTGCGAGCACTTGTTCTGTTACGTTTGTTTCCAAAAAGCAAACCTGGATCAAACACTGATCAACTTTTGGTGACAAGAAGACATAGAGGATGACATTTTAGAAGACAAGCGGTACGTCATCTCTCCTGTACAACTAGCCACGACCACAGTGGTTCCAGTTGAAAAATCTAATGATCTTTGGTTCCTGAGCTGATTTTTTTTGTAGAAATGCACAGAACGGTTCAAAATTAGGTTCGTCAACCGTTAATCGGTTCCATCGCAAAGCCCTCTGCTGGTGTCGTTGTGTTACACATCCCCTGTTCCACTAAATCTGGTGCGAACGCGGGCGGTTCCCTAAAACACACCACCGCTCTTCTAGGCCCGAACGGAACCGGTTCGAGAACCAGAGTTCTTCCGAAGGGATTCCAGTGTGGCGATAAAAACTCCAATGCTGTATAGTGTGTGTAAATGTGTGTAAAAGATACCTTAATGTCCCTGAAGGAACCCCCCCCCCAAGGGATCAATAAAGTTCTATTCTATTCTATTCTAAGATTAGTCCGATTTTATTCACTGATAAACACATTTTTCGGCGTAACGATCTGAGCTAACGATGCTAACCTGACTAAACGCGGCATATTTCAGCTTTTCTGAAGCACAACGTTTCACAAACCACAGAACAACGTTTAACAAACCGCAGAACAACGTTTAACAAACCGCAGCACAACGTTTAACGGCTGGATTTGAGCCGTTAGACGCGGGTTGTATTAGCACGGAGCTAATGCGGTTAGCCTCAGAACAGAACCAAACACAACCAGAGCCGTTTATAAACCGTTTTCAAACCGTTATAATTCGTTATAAATCGTTATAAAGCCACTACGGGCCGATTAAAGGCCGTTTGCGGCCAGAGCTGCTCTTACCCGCCGCGGACGCCATTTCGTGACTGCAGCAGCGCACGGGTTGCCAGATCCTCTTAAAAAACACTTGGGGTTGCCAGGTCTATCTAACACCCCCTCTTTCACGGTCTGAAGAAAACATTCAAACTACATATTTCATAAGAACTACCTCCTTAAATCTACTACCACCTTAAATCACCACTTTAAATCACCTACCACTTTAAATCTCCCACACCCTTAATTCTCCTGCCACCTTAAATCTCCTACCACCTTAAATCTCCCACATCCTTAAATCTCCCACCACCTTAATTCTCCTGCCACCTTAAATCTCCTACCACCTTAAATCTCCCACATCCTTAAATCTCCTACCACCTTAAATCTCCCACATCCTTAAATCACCTACCACCTTAAATCTCCTGCCACCTTAAATCTCACACATTCTTAAATTTCCTACCACCTTAAATCTCACACATCCTTAAATCTCCTGCCATCTTAAATCTCCCACATCCTTAAATATCTTGCCACCTTAAATCTCCCACATCCTTAAGTCTCCTACCACCTTAAATCTCTTACCCCCTAGGTTGGTTGTTATGGTGTTTCTCGGTTTACCTGTAACAGTACATTTCAAATCTTTGGTCTGTTCATATGAATACACACCATCATGATCACGATGACGGGGTCAGAACATCTCCGTGTCCAGAACATCAGGCTGTTCCAGTGGGCAGTGGTCAGTGCTTACCTACAGTGCTCCAAGGAAGGGAACCCATGACTCCCATCTCAAAGTTCAGCACTTAAAGTATCTGCTGAACTGTCATCTTCAGAACCAAACTCAGAATATCATTTTCTCTTGAAATATTATGACGTTTACTGTTCTTTTAAATTCCGTTCGATATAAAAGTGAGAAACATGACCAGCACCAGGAATCTCTTTTTGCAAATGATGCTTTATTACGGTACTCAATGAAAATCTCAATGAAAATTCTATCTAGTATGAAAACAATGACTTTTTGACCCGAAACATCACAAGTTTCATTTTCGTAATGTGTGCGCGTGCGTGCTTCAGATCCACGAAGAGAGACGACTAACGGAATATTCCCGTTTCAGTGTGGCGTACAAAACTGCATCTGGAAAAATACTTATGGCACTTCTGAAACCTGATATGATGGAAACGTGAATAAATAATAAAGTTCTCAATCAGAGGTCGTATCTCTATAAACATGACAGCAGGGCCTTATCGATAAACTCGCCTGAAGACGGCAGGTGACGAGTGGAACCAGTGCTGATGCTCGGTGGCAGATGGAGATGATATGGATCAGTTTATCTAAGGCAGTCAGTCTTTGTTGATCCTGCTAAAGAAAAGTTGGAATGGTGCAAAGAGGAATGCGATGAAGCGTCCGGCCGCTGCGGATGGTTCTGCTGAGACGCAGGGGGAAACGGGACGAGCGTAGGTCGCTGTAAGACCGAGTGGATTAGCTCAGGACTCCTCTGCACTCACAGTAATCCATCCTGCTCGAAGACGGAGGGAAGGAGGGAGAAGTCGAAAGGGGCAAATTTAACACCGGTTCCACTGTAGAATTTGTTCTGGAATTCCACCCTGGAGAGAGAGAGAGAGAGAGACAGAGAGAGAGAGAGAGAGAGAGAGAGAGAGAGAGAGAGACAGAGAGAGAGAGAGAGAGAGAGACAGAGAGAGAGAGACAGAGAGAGAGAGAGAGAGAGAGAGAGAGAGAGAGAGAAAGAGAGAGAGAGATAAATGACAATAAATGACCATGGTAGTGGCCAGTGGATAAGAGCACCCCCCATGTTCACCTCCTAACTAACTGTGTTTGAAACATAAGAAATGTGTGTGTGTGTGTGTGTGTGCATGTGTGTGTGCATGTGCTGACCAGTGCAGGCGTAGGGCGTGCAGGAAGGCGGAGAGTCCCTCCATGAGCAGCAGGATGGAGACGGTGAGGACGGCGAAGAGACTGAAAACAGGGGCGAGAACCAACACCCCCAACCTGGAGCTGATCCTCAGAGCAACACGCAGGACCATAGCCCACAGCACCTCTGACAGCTCTGCCAAACACACACACACACACACACAAACACACACACACACACACACACACACACACACACACACACACAAAACAATTTAAACCGGACCGCTGTATTTCATACTGTTTCCTGTTATCAATTAACATGTAGTTACCAATCTATTACTTTATTACTGGTCCAAAAACATGTAGCTTGGGTGTGTGTGTGTGTGTGTGTGTGTGTGTGTGTGTGTGTGTGTGTACTGACGAGCATGAGCCAGGCTGAGGGCCCACAGGCGCAGGTAAGATGCCGTGTTGGAGATGCAGCCGAGGCAGAACTCTATGGTGTGAATGGCCTGATGAAGGAAAACGTCTCCAAAATCAAACTGCAAAGAAAAGAACACAAACCATCATTTATCCTCCAAAAAATCCAAATCATCATATAATTCAGTGGACTTTTCATTTTATCTGACAGTGTTCAGCCTTTCCGAGTCTGCAGTCTGAGCAGTTTCACGTTACTCCAGGTTTTGTTCATGAGGGTCATAAAGTTTGGTGACCACAGATCTCACAGCATTAGACCGTACTGTTCCATGCTCAGCCACTATTTTTAAACATCTTCCACGTGATCATCATCTAAAATAACGGTTAAATAATATCTAAATAATAACAATCATGTATAAGAAATTAAATACAAAATAATTAATGATAGAAACATTCATCTAAAATCAAATGTTTTCTGCCCCCTGGTGGATTATCCGTGTTTTATGATTAAGTCTAAAAGCAAAACTGCTGTGCACAGAGAATCATTTTGTAATGCAAAATAAAAGTCCCGCATACAGAGTGTTATTTTATTTATTTTTTAATACTTCAATTCAAAAGAGCTTTTAGCAATTCTTGAATTTCACTTGCTCAAGTTCTCACCCCAGAGATTTTGATGAGACTGTTATTATTATTATTATTATTATTATTATTATTATTGTTTTCATAACAGAAGTATCCTGTTCCTGGAGAACCACTGTTCTGCTTGTTTTAGACTTGTTATTCCAGCACACCTGATCCAACAAACAGACTGCCGAGCCTTTACTAAGCAGATATTAAAATGTTCAAAGCTCAGACCTGATCAGATCACGCTGCATTTTAATGGTATGAACCCAATTATTACCAGTTATAAACAGTCCCAGTGAGTCCTACAGTGTCAGAAACCATATAATGGATTTTATTAGAGATGATTGTATTACTCTGTGATCTCCATGGCTCTACTGTCTTCACCAGCATGTGATGGGGTGTACGCATTACGGGAGTTTAGGTCTGACCTGTTGTGGACTGCAGTCTCGGCCCGGGTGATCATCCAGGCCTTCTTCCTCATCATGGACGATGGATGGGGACAGATCATCCTCACTCAAACGGCGAACTCGCTCATAACCCTGTGCATGGAAAGCCAGGAAGAGGTCGGATTCATCTTATATATATGTGTGTGTGTGTGTGTGTGTGTGTGTGTGTGTGTGCAGAATCATATATAAAAATAATATTACTTATAAAATTATGAATCCAAATTTACATTATTTGGACACAATAATAAAAGACATTTTTGGCACAAACCAAACACAGCATTTGAGCAGAAGAAGCTCATAGCAGCTGTGAAACATGGTGGTGGAAGTGTGATGGTTTGGAGCTGCTCTGCTGCAGCAGGGTGTGGAGATCTCTCCATCATAGAAACCACTATGAGATCTTTATTGTATCAGAGGGGGTTTGAGGAGAACGGAAGAGCGTCTGTACAAAGACTGACGCTGAAACATCACAGAGCTGAAAGAATTCCACATGGAGGAGTGGGAACGTCGTTCTTCCAGACGATGTCAGAGACGGTAGACGGTTCTAGAAACATCTCGCTGACATTATTTCAGGGAAAGGAGGAGATCTTTAGTTATATCACCTCCATCTCTCAGTGTAGTTAATATATAATAAAGATTAAAGTCTATATGCTTTAATATGTTAAAGTCCAAGCTGTTCATGGGGTGTCCTTATTTTTTCACAATCGTTTGTAAAGCATCCCATAATAGTCAACACGCACGTACACACACCCTGTGGACTCCCAGGCTCTTGCTGCCATGATGAAGCCAGTAGAGGTAAAGCGGTTTCCCCAGCAACAGCACAGGAACACACAGCAGGGCAACAGCCACAAGGAACACCTGCAGGCCCGTCTGTTACACACAAATATAGACACAGATCAGCCATAACATTATGACCACCTGAAGATCAGGGTGAAAGGAGGAGAATAAAGTCTGCAGAGAAACAGATGAACTGCAGTCTGGAATTATAGAACCACAAAGAGCTCCTGTATGATCAGAGGAGCTGATAGGATGGAGAGTGAGAGGAGAAGCAAGGAGGTATAAGCTCATTGGGGTTACAGAGGATTATTTGAACATCACACTCAATAAGACAAAGGCTATCATTATTATCATTATTATCATTATCATTATTATCATTATTATCATTATTATCATTATTATTATTATCATTATTATCATCATTATTATTATCATTATCATTATTATCATTATTATTATTATCATTATTATCATTATTATTATTATAATTATTATTATTATTATTATTATTATTATACACTTTTTTGCAGCTCTATCAAACACTATCACACACATACACACCTGTCCAGGATAAAGAGGTGTAGTGGCATTGCCCTGCATGAGGAACATGCTGATGAAGTGGATGAGAATACTGGGCGCTGTCCTGGACTCCCGCGCAGAGAAGGCCAGCCACTTATAGAAGATCATGAAGACCAGGTAACCGAACAAACAGAGCAGGAACAGCAGCTCCGGCAGAAACAGCAGGTACAGCTTGAACTTCTGCCTGAAATGCCTGCAAATAAAAACAGACCAAACGATACAAACTTCAGTTTAATACAACATCCCAAACGCTTCAGTCCCAACATACAATATGTGGGCAAAAGTATTGGGACACCTGCTCATTTACGGTATCTTAGGGAATCAAAGACACTGAGAGGAGTTTCTCCTGCTTTTTTTGGAGTAACTGTCTCTGTTGTCCAGAGAAGACGTTCTACAGTCTATAGGTGTCCACAAAACTCAACATATAGTGCATAACAACAGTGATACTTCTGACAGGGTGCGATTGTGTGTGTGTGGGTGTGTGTGTGTGTGTGTGTGTGTGTGTGCATACTCACAGGTAGTTAAACACACTGAGCACCACACCAAAGCTCATGTGCACGACTCCGATGATCACAGACATCTTCATCTTGTAGGAGTTCAGAAAGGTCAACCGATTTACAGCCATGTTCCACATCTATAGAGAGAGAGAGAGAGAGAGAGAGTGAGAGAACAGAGAGAGAGAGAGAGAGAGAGAGAGAACAGAGAGAGAGAAAGAGAGAACACAGAGAGAGAGAGAGAGAGTGAGAGAACAGAGAGAGAGAGAGAGAGAGAGAGAGAACAGAGAGAGAGAGAGAGAGAGAGAGTGAGAGTGTAGGTCCTTTTAAAAATATTTTTGGGGTGTTCGGTGGAGAGTGGTT
The DNA here is from genome assembly GCA_034509495.1 of Acestrorhynchus altus. Lineage (NCBI taxonomy): Eukaryota > Metazoa > Chordata > Actinopteri > Characiformes > Acestrorhynchidae > Acestrorhynchus > Acestrorhynchus altus. The sequence goes on along the minus strand of CM067519.1, from coordinate 27,270,703 downwards.
AATAACATTTAAGGCTGTGTGTGTGTGTGTGTGTGTGTGTGTGTGTGTGTGTGTGTGTGTGTCTGTGTGTGTGTCTGTGTGTGTGTCTGTGTGTGTGCCACATACTGGATCGATGCCGAGTGGATAGGGTCCAGTGAAAACTCCAGAGACGTTGGGATCGAGGGTGAGGAGAGCGCTCGTCTGTAAAGTCTCATTTCTACAGAAAGTGAAGAAAATCAGGTTTAGTGGTCAGTCTGTCGTTCTGGAACAGTAACTCTCTTTCTCTGTATGTATGTGTTTATTTGTATGATGAGAACATTTCACGAAGAACAGACTGACAGAACTGGACCACAATTACAAGAACCTTTGTTCCTGCAGAGTGATGGTGTGCAGCAAATTAATGACAAAAGAAACAAAGCCAGGCCCTCTTACGATCCCAAATCTGAAAAACGTCCATACACACTCATCATCATACACACCCGTCTGCACTTTCTGACTATATAAGGTCATCCCCCCATGGAGAGGGAGAACGGTCAGACTGTCCGACATACTCGGAGTGACCCAACAGCCACGTTTGCAGCACCATTGGCAGACAGCTGCACCACGCACATGAATGCAGACCACATGCGGGATGCTATTGGATGCTCTATCAACACTCCACCCTTGTTCTTCTCTTGGCTCTCAGCGAAGGTGGTCGCATTTTCCTCCCTCTCCTCCCTTATCTCTCCTGCTTAGCTCTTCAGACTTGTCCACTACTGTCTCACTTGGGAGGATCGCCCAGCGCTGTTCTTCTAAACTAAAGTACGGATTTCATCAGCTGGTCTGTCAATGCAATTGACACCATCTTCTCGACGAGAAGTCTGGGTTTGGGGGAACCTGAGTGTCCTGGCGAGACATATCAGAGCAACGCACACTAACACACCACCACCATGTCAGTGTGACTGCAGTGCTGAGAATGACCCACCACCCACATCATATCTGCTCTGTGGTGGTCCTGTGGGGTCCTGATCATTGAAGATCAGCGTGAAAGGAGGAGAATAAAGTCTGCAGAGAAACAGATGGACCACAGTCTGGAATTATAGACAGTGTGTGTATCTTACGTCCACTGCTGCTCTGCGAACATGGCTTTGACGTTCCAGCCCGATCCGAATATGTTGAGGGATTTGGAGAAACAGTCGTTGTAGATGAGTCCGGTGTAGATGGAGAACAGGCCCATCATCAGGATGATATATCGCCCCTCAAAGAACATGCTCCATATCTAAACATCAGGAACATCGGTCACTACAGAGGCAGTGTGAGTGAACGTAATCAACAGAGCTGTTCAGAGGAATCAGAAAAATCAGTTCTGGGCAGTACAATAATGGACATTACTGGACAATACTGGACAATTTGACTGTAGCAGGTAGCAGATGATACTTCAGTTAGGCTCAATAAAGTTAATGGCCTTTAATAAAGTAAAATAAAACTAAAAACCAAATAGAAAACCTAGTATTTATTTTATAGAACTGATCTTTCAGTCTGAAAAATGTGACCATTTTTTGATAAAAAAAGATGACCATCATCTTGTATTTTGTTGCTTTTAAGGACCAAAGTATCATCCACAATGTTTTTGAGCTGAAAATGCAATCATTCAATCATTCCGATGAGATATTTGTAATAATTCGATCGATGGGGACATTTATAATAAGGTCTTGATAATACCTGGCAGTGGTCCAAATAAAAGAAACAACTGAATGACATTTATTCTGTTTCTTATCACTGAAATATCATCATACAGCAGTAAAGATGAGCAGCCAGCACTAAAGGAAGCTAAATTTAGCCGTCCGGCTCTGACCTCATTTCCTGAGTGTTTTCGTTTGTGGCTCTTCTCGGTCAGCACCATCCAGAGAGCGAAGAACGTCATCACCGCACCGTGTCCAAGGTCACCAAACATCACGGCAAACAGGAAGGGAAAGGTGATAATGGTGTACGGAGCTGTGGAAGGACAGCACACGTCACTCTCTTAATGGATTATAGTTTGATGATGTTATCATTTTTATGATTCTGGGATGTTCTGGGTTTTTTAGCCTCCATCCCTTTAAAATCGTCCAGGGAAAGCAGGTCGGAAAGCAGGCAGAACCACCACCAGCCCACCTGTAGACACTCGCCTGTTCCACACAAATAAGATCCTTACATTACCTGATGATCAAGTGTGCTGGGGACAGGGAATAATAGCTCAGGAGCAGGGCAGGATGCGTCGACAGCTAGAACCACTGATCTAACCTGTGCAGACGTTCTGAGTGGGCAGCTCTCAGCACTGACCTGGGCTGGCCTCCCTGTAGTCCCCAACTCCATACGCCTCCACAATGCTCTGGAACCCAGAGGTAAACTTGTTGCTCCTCAAGAGAGTGGGCGGAGTGTCTTTACTCGGGATGCGGTTCACAAAGGACGGGACAGTGGCGTCTCCTTTTCTCTGTCATACAAAAACACAGAACCCCCAAATTATCTATCAACATGGACTGAATGTGAAGCAGTAGATCTGAGAACCATCTGTTTCGAGTGTGTCGACTCACTGAGCCCTCCTCCAACGCCCTCCGCAGGTTGGTCAGGTCATTGACGGGACACCACACCTCAGCTATGAGACACTTGTTGGTGACGTCGAAGCTGCAGAGGTTGAGGATGTGATAAATGGCCTTCATCTTCTTCACCTGCAGAACCCACGAGTGCGCAGACTCAGAGGCTTTATGAAGAACCTGTTTCAGGTAATCTTCAGTACGGTGCAGTACCTGATGAACACACACACACACACACACAGACACTAATCAGCCATAACATTATGACCACCTCCTTGTTTCTCCTCTCTCTGTCCACTCTATCAGCTCCTCTGACCACACAGGAGATCTCTGTGGTTCTACAATTCAGACTGTAGTTCATCTGTTTCTCTGCAGACTTTATTCTCCTCCTTTCACCCTGATCTTCAATGATCAGGACCCCACAGGACCATCACAGAGCAGATATTATGTGGGTGGTGGGTCACTCTCAGCACTCAGCTCAAAAATATTAGATCAAGACAAATATTCTAAAATAATTAAATAACAAATTAAATACAAATAAAATCAGCAGTAATTAAAATATCATTTTTGAGTTTGAACCAAGGCTGAATTAATTAATTATTATACATTATTGAGGTCCTGGATGCGAGTCCTCAGACTGTCCATTACATCTGCTCGCTCTTCGTCTGTCTCCGGGTGGGGATAGAGATGACAGTGGTAGCTAAAACAAACACACACACACACACACACACACACGTTATATTATAAACATTCTAATCTAATCATTACAAATAACATCAACATTATTGCATTTTCAGCTCAAAAACACCCAGGAGGATCAGTTTCCAGGATTTCTGTCATTTTTACTTCTCAAATGAAGAACAGTTGGAGTGTCACAGGTTCTCCTGAATATGAGATCTGGTATGTGACTGTCCCCTATAAATACGTTTCTACTTTTTTGATAAATAAAACTATGAAAACATCCCACAAAATTGTCCTCGGGTTCTTAAAATAAATATCGATATTTACGATATTTTGCCCAGATCTTCCACAACATTTCTGCTTGGTTAACGTGTCTTCATGTTAGAATTATGATCAATGATTAATGTTAATAACGGTAATCAGCTGCTCACCAGTCACAGATCTTTTGTACCTTCTGGCCAATCTGGTCGCCCCAGAACGAGATGAGGAACACCACGTTCTTACTAATCTCACCCTGCGGAACACAGAAACAGAACAGTGTTCACACACACACACACACACACACACACACACACACACACACTCGCATTCTAACACCGGAATGGCAGTAACTACAACTCAGAAACGAGCTGCAGAGGTTCCTGACAGTGAACTATAATAAGTCCACTATTTCCAAAAGTGTGTGGACGCTCCTCCTAATGAATGCATTCAGCTACTGCCAATAAAACAGGAATCTCTGGATTAGATAAACATGAACCTATAAACAGCATGACTAATGGCAGGTGCTGTCCTGTGGAACTGTGTCCTCTGGAAGGATGGAGCTCCATCCAGTACTTCTGGAGCTGAGGAATTGGGAATGAAACCCTGACGTCACTAATGGTTTTGTCACAGAATGCAACCAACTCCTCACAGCAATGTTCCAGAATCTAGTAGAAAGTACAGACAGTTACTCCAACAAAAGCAGGATCAACTGCTTTTAATGCCCTTGATTTCAGAAGAAACGGTGAATGAGCAGGTGTCCCAATACTTTTGTCCATATTGTGAATGACAGCTGTGGGCTGTGGGCTCATATGTGAAACTAAAGAAACCACCAGGACAAGTTTGAGACACTGATGGAGGACATTTGGGGTGGACAGAGGGACTTAACTTCTACTTTAAAAGTCACAGTGTAGCTTCAGCTCACAGCTGGAATCTATTTCTGTATCTGTGTTTGCTCCTCAGAGAGCTCAGTGTGTGTGTGTGTGTGTGTGTGTGTGTGTGTGTGTGTGTGTGGTGCAATTAAAGAAGTCACTCACAGTGTCCAGGTCCGCCAGACTCTCGTCCACTTCAGCATAGCTAAGAATAGTGTATCCCTTACACACTCGCCACAGCATGCGCTCGAACGCCTCCATCTTCACCCGCTGGATCAGCCCTGAGATAAACCTGCACACACATAGCCATAACATTAAAACCACCTGCCAGACCCGTCAAATTATGGACTCCACAAGACCTCTGAAGATGTCCAGTGGAACTGTCGCCATTGCAACATTGCTGGGCAGCCAATGAACTCTGAGGAAAGTGCTGGGTCCCCAGCTCTGATACAGCATTGATGTGGTGATGTGGGGACAGAGCACCATAAACCCACCCAATGAGAGAGCATGGCCAGTTTTGCTCTCTTGGACTGTGGCACCCTTGTCTTAAGCATATAATGTGCATGGACGTGACTCACCCCAGTTTGGCCCCCAGTCTCTGCATGCCGGTGCAGCCTGCCACAGACTCTGCGTCCAGAGAGGGAAACTCCTCATACTGTGGCCCCAGAGCCTCATGCTGAAACACACCAAACAGTGTTTTCATGACTATCAGTATTACTGTACTGCGTTTAACAACGACGTCACAGTCATCTATAGAGAGAGAGAGAGAGAGAGAGAGAGAGAGAGAGAGAGACAGTCTGCTACTACAGAGTAGAACTGATCTGAGGCTGCTGGTGGAGGAACCCTGGAGGAGGCAGAGTAACAGCCAACCTTTGCAGAAGCTCAATAAATCAGTATGGATGTGCCGGGGTGAGCAGCAGGCGGGGGACCCACCCTGGAGCGACTGTGCATGAAGGTGTGTGTGATCCGCAGCATGTGTGTGTACTCTGTCAGCTCTAGAAGGTTCCGCTGCAGCTTCTCTTTGTTCCTCGCCACCTCGCTGAGCTCCACCTCCAGTCTCTGTAGCTGCTCCTGGAATCAGAGGAACAAGACAACAGCGTCTCTTCATTACTTCTGCATCGGTGTCACGAAACTACTGTAATACTGTAACACACACACATAAAAGTTTGTGGACACCCCTTCTAATTCAACATTCGGCTACTTTAAATTGCACCCATTGCTGACACCGATGTGCAAATGTACGTGTAAAGAAATAAGAAAAGACTGTCGGTAGAAAAGACAGTCTGTCCATCACCGTTATGAGACAGGGACGCCAGATGAGAGGCATATTTAACCTACCACACAATCAGTTCTGTGACCAGCCCGTATGTTCTACGCTCCATTACCCAACACAGCTGAGCCCCTGCAGCCTTCACTCCTACACACTCAATTACCCAAAACCAGACAGCATATGGCACGCACCATCAAACCAAAACATACACACATTTATCAGCCCCAACAGCAGAGTCCCTGCAGCTGTGAAAGCTTTAAACACCTCTGTGATCTCCAAACTCCTTCAGTCTCACACTACAGGCCCTTTACGTAGCTCCTGTCCTTTGCTTAAGCTCACTTTACAATCAGAACTCCTCACAACCGCACTCAGCACTCGGCCAACACACACCGATAAGAAGCAGCCAGTTGTGCACAGCATACTCTCTATGACCCAACATACGACTGGCCAGTTATGATTTCTGGCGATTTGAATTTTATTCCCTTCAAAGAATTATAAATGACATCATACTTTTTTCGTTCATCATTCTTTATGCAACAACAGCGATCTTGTTTTCTTCACACACTGAAAAACATGTTGTCCATGTTACTCTGATGAAGTGGCTGTGGCTGAAATGGATCCCCACTCCCTCATTATTATCAGTCACATGATTTGCCTTGTCAAAGTGTCAGCTGTCCGATCTGTATCGCTTGGCCAGTATGCACTGCGGTCACCCTCGTGCAACAAATTCCGGTCACTGGCTGATCTCTAGTGTCACTACGCTTCCTGTAGTGCATTACACTCTGTCACAATGATCATCTGGATCACATGAACATTATAGAGCGCCCTCTACGCTTCCTGTAGTGCATTACAGTCTGTCAGAATGATCATGTGGATCGAGTGACCATTACAGAACACCCCTCTGATATCATAGCTGTACTATAGCAGCAGTTTACCATGATCTCTAAGACGTGTTTGGGGGCAGGTGCCACAGGGCTGACTTCGGGCTCTGGAACGGCCAAGTTTGCTTTCCGGATTTCTCTTAGCAGGTAACCTGGAGAGACATAAACATAGCATGTAATGTCATGCAAAATACTGGATCTCCATTTTTATTTTTACTGCTGTGAATCTGGCAGTCAGTGTGACTGCAGTGCTGAGAATGACCCCCCACCCACATAATATCTGCTCTGTGGTGGTCCTGTGGGGGTCCTGATCATTGAAGATCAGGGTGAAAGGAGGAGAATAAAGTCTGCAGAGAAACAGATAAACTACAGTCTGGAATTATAGAACCACAAAGAGCTCCTGTGTGGACACACGAGCTGATAGGACATTGAGATGGTTATTATGTTATTCAAAGAATCCTCCCACTACACACACACACACACACACACACACACACACACACACACACACACACACACACACACACACACACACAGAGTAGCCAAATACTTAAAGGAATAAATGGATTGATTCAGTGCAGTTAAATATATCCACCGATCTTTTCAGCTCTCTTTTATAGTCACATCTTCAGACGAGCTAAATTCAGAACAGTGCTCACAGAAACGACAGCAGCTCAGATCTGAAATAGCCAGCAGACAAAGCCTTTCTCTTTGACTGGTTTAAAAAAACAACTGTACTGGACACTAGTGGTGTAACGGATCCTAAAACCATGGTTCAGATCAGATCCCAGCTTTTGAGTCATAGATCGGATCATTTTTTAAATCAACAAAAGAGAAATAAACAGTTTTCAGTTCTCAGGTCCACGACTTTACTCCTCCTTCCCACACCAAGTCGTGACCACGGCTTATTTTTATTGATGGGGGATGTCACCTGTCAGAAATACGAGACCCCTATGTCAGGTGTTCTTAGGTTTGGTTTAATCTGAAGGCTAATATATGCATGAGAATCACCCTTACCCAGAATTCTCTCCATCTCCTCACACCTCTTGATCTCGCTGACGAAGCGGCGCTGGAAGGGGCTGACACTGGGGTTGAGCTGAAACGACAACATCAGCCATCACACATCCCCTCACGTTTCCAGTCTGTGGCTTTTACACTTTAATCGATAGCTCACACACAATGTTTCAGTCGAGAGAGGTGTGTATCACTCTCTGGTGTGTTTTCCCGCACGAACACACCAGAATACACCAAACAAGTGTCTGACAAGAAATCGACCTCCCCCTTTACGACCCCCCATCGTCAGGTCTATCAGAGATGACTGAACACCGCCACGCGGTGAGGAGTGTGTGGTGATTCAGACTTGGTCTTATCGAAGTATCGTGGCACTACTGGCGGCAGTGGATAGAAGAAGGCACACACCAGCAACACAAAGGATCTGGGAGATCCAAAAGGGAGAACCGGCAGATTGTCCAACATTCACAGAGTGACTCGACAGGCACAACCGTGGACATTCAGGAGTTATAGTTTTTGAGGTGTCTTCTGGAATATTTTTCACGAGCTCAGAACCTCATAAGTGTCCTCTTGAAGGAAAGAACTCACCCTGTACATCACTTCTCCTATCATCACTGGGAGACCGAACAACTTAATTAAGGAATTAAAGTGAGACAGCAGTGCCGCAGGCGAGACAGAACCAAAAACAGGCTTTTACTTTTTATCGATCAATGCTCTCGATGGGACATTAACCTTCCTGACCCACAACAGCCCCCGTCCATCAGCCCTGGACATGGACCATTTCATTACCAGACATTTACATAAGCTACTAATTAAAACCGCATACATCACAGCTACTAAACAATGAGAACAGGTAACTTGATTGGAGAACATTTAAGGTGGAACAGTGATGCGTTCCACCTTAACAGAACAGAAAAGAAGCAGACAAGCCTAAAATAGAAAAGAGCTTAAAAGCCACTTTTCTTCTGCTTTACTGCAGGAACATCCATGGATGAGTCTGAGAGCCAATCCGGATCCTATCTGGAATAAAGACTGTCTCACACTCTGAAACAGGACTCTGACAGGAAAGCATTTAGAATTCTAAAATGTAAATGAAGTTATAAAGGAAACCGGTCACTTTATCAGAAACACCTACTTAAATACCTTCACAATCAAAAAATAGCTGCACCCAGAAGGAAGTGTGGGATTGCAGTGCTGTTTGGAATGAAGATAAAGGACAAAATGTGTCCACAGTCATGGCTGATGGATCATAACGGACAATGGTGTAGGTCTCCAAGATGTTTCATGTCATTGGTGCGTCATTCTTCTATCCACTGCCCCAACAGTGTGGTAAGATCTGCATGACTGAGTTGAGGTGAAGAATCATCATCATTAGTGTTCTCAGCAGCAGCATCACCCTCATCCACAGCATCATCACCCTCATCATCATCACCCTCATCATCATCACCCTCATCCTCAGCATCATCATCCTCATCCTCACAATCCTCACACTCATCCTCATCCTCAGCATCATCACCCTCATCCTCAGCATCAGTATCATCACCCTCATCCTAATCCTCAGCATTATCACCCTCATCCTCATCCTCATCACCCTCATCCTCAGCATCAGCATCATCAGCCTCATCCTCATCACCCTCATCCTCAGCATCAGCATCATCACCCTCATCCTCAGCATTATCACCCTCATCCTCAGCATCATTACCCTATTCCTCAGCATCATCACCCTCATCCTCATCATCATCACCCTCATCCTCATCATCATCACTCTCATCCTCATCTTCAGCATCATCACACTAATCCTCAGCATCCTCACCCTCATCATCATCACCCTCATCCTCATCCTCAGCATCGTCACCCTCATCCTTAGCATCATCACCCTCATCATCATCACCCTCATCCTCAGCATCATCACCCTCATCCTCAGCATCATCACCCTCATCCTTAGCATCATCACCCTCATCATCATCACCCTCATCCTCAGCATCATCATCCTCATCCTCAGCATCATCACCCTCATCCTCAGCATCATCACCCTCATCCTCATCATCATCACCCTCATCCTCATCATCATCACCCTCATCCTCATCATCATCACCCTTATCCTCAGCATCAGCATCAGGTTACTCACATCTCTGAACTCCACCAGCCCCATCTCTCCCAGCTCACTGATGCAGTCGTATGCAGAACCGGACTGCAGGAACAGCTGGGCCAGGCACATCTCCTCACTCCTGAAGCTGGAACACATGGCGGCCCGAACCCAACAGACAACAAACAACAACAAAAACAAGGCAACAAGGCAGGACAGCAGCCTAAAGGATCATACTGGGGTTATACAATCACTGCTGTCCGCAGCGGGCAGCCCGGAGCCCGCACTGCCCGCAGAGCGCTGCGCACTGCCCGCACTGCCCGCAGAGCGCTCCTCTCCGCCCGGAGCCGGCAGAGCGCTCCTCTCCGCCCGCAGAGCGCTGCGCACTGTCCGCACTGCGCTCCGCTCTGTGCGCCTCCGCCGATTCGATCCTCCGCTGCTGCAGCTTCTGCCCGCAGCGTCTCTGAAATCACACAAACACGCCGCCAAACCGCTCCGAGTGCAGGCAGCCCGCACGAACGACGCGCCGAAGCCGCAGATCTTCCGTAAAACAGCGCAATATTGATCGTAATCCCGCAGCGCCGCCGCTAAACCCGCCGTCCGCCGGGCCGGGTTGCCAGATACGCTACGAAGATCCCCCTTTAATCCTGTCCGACCCTGATCTGCTTATTTATTCGGTCTCTATTTATTACTGTCTTAAAAAATAATAACATTGTGACAGTTATTTTTTTCATAATATAATAAAAAAAATGAACAGTCACATTTTATATTCATTACATTTCAATGTAACCACTTCTTTTGTCATCGATACAATTTGTAATTTAGTCAAACTTGAATTTAAATATTATAATAATGTGAGATTCTGGATTTTTAAAAGCTGAACTGATCAACAGTTTAAAACAAAATATGAAATATGTCATTTTACGTGATGAGCATCAAATCAGACTCATTTTTCGTATGAAAATACAACACAAACAATTCTGAGATGCACTTCTAGGTTTCAGATCATGCCCTAGTTTGGCAACGCATGTGACCGGCTTCGTGGTTGGGCTGACTCGTGCTATTGTGTTGGTAGCATCCTTATTGGTCCATGTGGATCTCACCAGAGCACACTGTTGAAGAAGACATGCACCAGCGACAGGAAGGATCTGGGAGACCTGCACAAAACACAGACTGACCCAGCAGCCACAATTGTGGACTTTTGGTGAGCAGCGAAGTCCTCCTATCCCCAGTGTGTGGGATACTATTAACACTCCACCCCTACTACAGTATTATCAACAGTCAGTTACTGTGTGAGTTCCTTTATGGTAGCACTTGGTGATATGAACAAAAAATCATATACCGATATCTTTTATTTGAATGCTGATATGAGATACAGTGTGAAAAATTGAATAGAATATTTTAAAATATAGAAATTTGATCTTCAATTAAACAATACTAAGATGCTGATGCTGATACAAATGACACCAGCAACCAATATCATACTCTGTTTATATCCCAACATGATTAAAAATATTTTAATCAATATACAATATACCACCCAGCTCTACTTACAGCATGGGGGATTTGCACAATCTGGCAACCCGTGCACCCTTTAATATATTCTGTGCTGTATTCTTCCAAAGCAGAGGCCCACCATCTCCACCATCTGCCTGTCCTTTGTTCAGATGGGTGTGAATCTGAGACCTACGTGGCAGAAGGTGTAGCATTAATGTTTACATGGCAACAGTGTGACGCCATGAATACCCAGGACAGTACAGCAGGTCTCATCTGGACAGAACATCAGTCCAGCTGTGGTGCTGATGCTGAGGACTTTAAAATTGTCTAGTAGCCTGTGTGGGTGTTTAACGTGCAGTACTGGGTGTGGGTAATGCAGGTAAGATGAGCCGACCTTTGCGTGAAGCTCATTTAACTACTCTGTGGGAGCAGCACAACAGAGAGATGTACAGAACATGACACTATTTATATACGATCACGTGAAAAAAGAGAAGTCCCCATGAAAAGCTTTCTTTTTTTTAATCATACACCCAGTATGAATCAACCGTTTACGTGACTACAATGAAAAAGTCTGCCAGACACATAACCCCACCCTTCCTACACCCATAAAAACACAACCGATAATAACTCCACTAATGATTTCCTAATGGTGTCCTGTGATGATCCATCCCATGCAGCTTGAACGTTCTCACTCAGTTCTGCAGATGGTGTGGTAGGGGTGGAGTGTTGATAGAGCGTCCAATAGCATCCACACATTTTCAATCAGGGACAGGTCTGGAGATGAGACCGACCACGGCGTAGTATCTGTGTCTTCAAGACAAGATCTTGAGACGGCAGCAGTGTGTGGACGAGCGTTGTCCTGTTGGAATAGAGCACCAGAGTGTGTGTCCAGAAAAAGTAGAACCACTGGTTGCAGAACCTCATTAACGTAACGTTGGACTGATAAAGTGTCTGTAATGAAGATCAAAGGTGATCTGGCATCATATGAAACTGCACCCACACCACGACACCATTCCTTGGGAATCTGCTGAGACAAAAGTGGCACTGCTGCCATTCTCTGTTGATGATGATGATGATGATAAATATAAAAACACTAATTCAAATACTTTCCCAGAAGTTTATTGTGCATCACAATAACAAAATATATCACAATATTTTAATATCAAAAAGATTAAATATCAATTGATTTTATTGGTCAGTGGTTTGTTGAGTCAGACCCTGTATAACACACATGATCAGCCAGCATCAGCGGAGGCTCTGAGCCAGTCTATTGAGTTCCTGAGAGAGAGCTGTGACTGTATCGAGAATCTTCTGCCTCTCTTTCTCCTGCAGCCTCCCTCCACAGCGCTGGGCAAATTTATCCGGATGCCAGAGAGCCTGCTGCTTCCGGAGAAGTTTCCGGAAAGTGGGGACATCAGAGCGGTCCACACCGTGCAGCATCACAGTTAACATCTCCTCAAGAGAGCCCCGAGGCGCTGGCCAGGGGATGTCATCATATCCCAGCAGCCCATTGGCCTCCACACTAGAGGAGGTGGAGCTGCGGAAGGTCTCAGCACAGCGTTCCTCGTACCGTTTCTTCTTTCCCTGACGCGTCTCTTCCTCCTTACGTGTGGCGCGCTGCAGGTACTCCAAGTGCTCCCTCTCCAGCCTGGCGTGAAGCTCCCTGCGCCTCCTCTCCTCCTCCTCCGGCTGCTCCTTCTGCTTTCCTTTCCTGCAGTGAGATGATGAGGCATCTCTATGTGCTCTGGCCTGCTGCTTCGCTGCGTATTCCCGTCTGATCCGCTCCGCCCAGTCCCCAAAATCTTCCTCGTCTTTGTCATCCCACAGAAAGTCATCTGGAAAAGACGAGACAGTGCTGTAATAAAATAATGTAGGTCTGCATGTGGTGTTTAGAGTCACAGCAGTCACACTGACATGGTGGTGGTGTGTTAGTGTGTGTTGCTGGTACGAGTGGATCGGACACAGCAGTGCTGCTGGAGTGTTTAAACACTGTGTCCACTCACTGTCCACTCTATTAGACACTCCTACCGAGTGTCTCCACCTTGTAAAGTCAGAGACAGAAGCTCATCTGTTTCTGCACAGTTTGTGTTGGTCGTCCTCTAGTCCTTCATCAGTGCTCACAGGACGCTGCTCACAGGACGCTGCTCACAGGACGCTGTCGGCTGGACGTTTCTGATTGGTGGACTGTTCTCGGTCCAGCAGTGACACTGAGGGGTTTAAACACTCCAGCAGCACTGCTGTGTCTGATCCACTCGTACCAGCACAACACACACTAACACACCACCACCATGTCAGTGTGACTGCAGTGCTGAGAATGACCCACCACCCACATCATATCTGCTCTGTGGTGGTCCTGTGGGGTCCTGATCATTGAAGATCAGGGTGAAAGGAGGAGAATAATGTCTGCAGAGAAACAGATGAACTACAGTCTGGAATTACAGATCTAGAGATTGTAAAATGGAATGTGTGTCCAAATGTTTAACTGCAAAATAGAGTAAAACGGTCATGATCATCGTAAGCTTAAAAAACCTTACCATCATACTGCCCAAACGTCTCGAAGAACTCATCCTGGCATTCACCAAACAGCTTCTCCCTCCACTCCCGCTCAGGATCCGGGGGCTGAGCTGAGCCTCCAGCTTCACTCCCGTTCTGTGTGTAAAAACAGAAGAACATCCAGACCTGCTGCTCCACTGTGCTCCAAAGAAAGACACTATGGTCCACGTCTGGGCACTGGGGACGTGACCCAGCACAGCACAGAGTGACCTCAAAAGTGGTGTTTATTCACAGCATCCATCACCAAACACCAAGTTAATTCCAGCATTACTCCACCCCGACAGGGCGACTACATCGCTACTGAGTTCTGAGACAGTTGCGGCCTTGTGCCACCGTGTTCACCCCTCGTCTTTCCTCCTGTGAAGGGAAAAGGGAGCCCATGGTTCCCCACCTCTTCACCACCAGAATTGCAAAGACCTGCTGCTACACAGTCAACCATGTAAAACAGCTTGGTATTGTTTAGTTCCGTATCAGAGCTTCACCGAATCTCATCATTTGGTGAAATGTAGTTGGAGACGTACCTGTCCGAATCTCACGCCCCGCAGCAGATCGAGAGGAGTGACTCCAGCTTTGTTCGGTGCATCCAGGGCATCAGGACAGTGCTTTCGCAAAGGAACAACAAGGTCATCGTAATCTGGAACAGCGTAGAGAACAACAGTATTTAATAACAAGGACTGAATTATTAGAAAAGTGGTACCGTACTAAAAGGGGTATTTACCCCTTTTGCCGTATTTGAGCGCTCTCTTGGCGGCCAGGTGTAGCGGAGTGTTGCCGTCCCGCTCTCTCTGGAGTGGATCTGCTCCATGTTTCAGGAGCATTCTGAGGATGGCATCATCACCCTGAGAACAGGCAAGATGCAGAAGGCTCCTTTGCCTCTTTCCCTGACAAAAGTTGATGTCTATGTCTTTGTGTTTACGCAGGTACGACTTCAGCTTCAAGAGTCCTCCCTCCTCCACGTACCGCCAAGCCTTCTTCTGCTTTCGGGAGACCATCGTTTCTAAGAGGTCAGCTGGATGAATCCTGAAATAACAGAAGACAATAAGCTCAATAATAATGAACAGATATGCAGGCAAGAAACATCTAATACCCTCATTCATGAAGAACCCGTTTCTTCTGAATCAAAGATTTTCTCCTATTTGCTGCAGCCTGGGATTTTCTGGAAAGACTTGGAGTTAGAAGTCGGAAGGTTCCTGTGAGGAGCATTTGACTGATTTCAGAATGATGTATGGTTAGCTCTGGGTCACAAACAGAACCCTAACTCATCTGAAAGTACTTAATGAAACTCCATCATTTGTTTACAGCATTGGTCTCCAACCCTGGTTTTGGGGGTCCACAACAGTAACCTGCACATTTATGCGTCCCCCAAGTTTTGACACATCTCTAGCCCTGGTCATTCTTAAAGGTTGTCTCCAACCCTGGTCTTTCTTAAAGGTAGTCTCCAACCCTGATCCTTCTTAAGGTGGTCTCCAACCTTGGTTCTTCTTAAGATGGTCTCCAACCCTGGTTCTTCTTAAAGTTGGTCTCCAACCCTGGTCCTTCTTAAAGTTGGTCTCCAACCCTGGTCCTTCTTAAGGTGGTCTCCAACCCTGGTCCTTCTTTAGGTGGTCTCCAACCCAGTATCTGCTGCAGCACTTAAGGTGGAATACGTTCCAGCTTAAATAAGTAAGAAGATATGCTTGATTTGCTTCAGTAACCAGAATTACACCGTGTTTAAAGTCCATTCCTGAATTAAAGATCATTTTCTTGACTTTTAATCCATTAAATCATAAGAAATCTCACCAGCTGCTGCTGCTCTTTATTTTCGTCCGACCGTAAAATACTTCCCCCTCCCTCCTCGACGCGCTCATTGGTTCCGCTGCCTCCGTTCCTCTTGCAGTTGTGGGTCAGTACCAGTAGAGGTCGCTCTCCACTCACACTCACAGACACTGTAGGGACACACTGAGGTCCAGAAGTTCAGAAACTGATGATATGTCAGTGAGGAGGTGTTAACCTCACCACAGTGGGAATTCCTCCAATCATTGTTGGAAAACCAGCTCAGATGGTCAAGCTGGTCATCCAGCCATGACCAGCTGAGACGAGCTGGTCGACTAGACCTGACCAGCTAAGACGAGCTGGTCTAGCTGGTCTACTAGGCCTGACCAGCTGAGACGAGCTGTATCCAGACTAGAGGCCCAACAGAGAACTAGAACCTCCTTTCATTTGTACAGTTTTCCATAATAAACTCATCCGTAACTCTAATATTTGATATATTTGAATATTATATTTATAATATATAATAATATAATATAATTTATATATAATAATTATAATATTTTATAATGTTTGATTTATCCTATACAGAGCTCCCACTGATCCACTGAATGAATGATTATGTCATGACCTTCATAGCTTTGTAGAAGGAATTCAGACAATGCAGGAGGTCTCCTCAGAGGGGCACCTGTTCAGAAGAAGAGGCAAAAGTGTGAGTGTGTGTGAATGTGTGTGTGAGTATGTGTGTGGGATGGAGCTGTTGTTATTGCAGGCAGGAGAAGTAGCTGCATCAACAACATCCAAAAGTAGCAGAGCAGCAAAAGGTGGCCGAGCTCACCATGTGAAGGACTCAGCAGGTCTTAGTCGGGGAGAGCGTTCAGCATTTACGGAGTGTGAAGCTGCACTGAACAGCTGAAGGGCCGTTTACAACCTCTGCCCTCTTATTCTGGTCACGCAACACGCTTGTCCACTCATGGTCAAAAAAATAGTTGCACCGACTCAACTGAATGAACCACTGAATGAACTGACCCACAATGGTGTTGAACCAGACTGTCACGGAGTCACTCAGAATATCAGTGAAGAGCTCCACTTTTGTCTTGGTGGAGAAGTCCAGTGACTCTCTGTGTGGCGACACCATGGTCGGAACCAAGATCTACGGTTTGATGACATGAGTCACACGTCCAGAAGGTCTGGTTTCATGGTGTGGGTGCAATGCCAGACACTGCCAAGGTTATGTTAATGATGTCCTGCAACCAATGGTTCTACCTTTTCTGAACACACACTCCGGTGCTCTATTCCAACAGGACGACGCTCAAGATCTCGTCTTGAAGACACAGATACTATGTCCTGGTCGGTTTTATCTCAAGACCGATCCCTGATTGAAAATGTGTGGATGCTATTGGACGCTCTATCAACACTCAACCTAGCACACCATCTGCAGAACTGAGTGAGAACATTCAAGCTGCATGGGATGGATCATCACAGGACACCATTAGGAACCTCTACACCTCCATGCAGAGACGTCTGGCATGTTGCGTTAAACCCGACGCCGTACTATAACGTAACCAAACTTTTGACCGGAATTGTAAATAAAACAGTTATATTAGTGTTGTCCTTTCGCCACCACTATCAGTTTCAGGTTTTGGCCCTAATCTGTGTGTGTGCGTGTGTGTGTGTGTGTGTGTGTGTGTGTGTGTGTGTGTGTGTGTGTGTGTGTGTGTGTGAATGCTGTGAATGCGTGCAGCTGAGCTCTGTCTCTGACAGGGCAGTCATTTAGCAGCAGTGACAGGCCTGGGACAGGGCGAGCGTTCAGAGGCGCCCGCACAATGGAGAGGATAGAGGGATAGAGCAGGAGATGAAGGGAGGCTTTGTAGCACGAGGAGGATGAGCTCTCCTGCAGATCCGGTGGGCTCCACGCTTCTGAACCTTTCCACCCACGGGCCGCGGACCACCACGAACGTGCTTCTTTTTATAATTCGCTCCTGAGCTATTTAACCAGCGGCGTTCAGACTTACTTCGGGCGTCTGAGGCCTGAAGATCAGCCTAAAGGTGTTAATGCTCCTCTGCCTTTGGCTCTCCTTGGCCTTCCGAGTGTTGTTGGGTGTTGAGGTTGTGTGCTGTGCTGACTTGCCAAATGACTTGTAGTGGTGTTGGTGTCTCCAGAGCATAAGGGTGGGGTTCTCCATGTGCATTCAAGAAACCCCTCAGATATCACATTGTGTGTGTGTGTGTGTGTGTTTTGTGTAAAATTATGTCAAATTGCAATAAAATATTATGCATTAATCCATGAAGGACTGTCCACATCTGTTCAGTGAGGTGGCACCCCTCTTAATTTATACCCTTATATATTTTACACCCCCTGGTGTGTGAGACGGGTCGTGAGGGTCCTGTGTTAAAGAGATAAACATGAGCGATGCTGCTGAAAGAGAGGATTTCCTGTGAACTCTATCCTGTGCACCCTGGGCAGGGAAGGAGGTGGGTGGCAGATGGAGGGAGCCGGAGGTGTAGGCCAGCAGCCAGCAGGAAGCCCAAGGTCCTCCAAGATCTTCTTGAGGGTCAGCACGCGTTTCCCTCCACACGCCCTTTTACGTGGCCTAGAGGTGAAGCACGCCGCCTGAGACTCCCAGCGCTCCATTGTTAAAGTCCAGCAGAGCTGCTTGCGCTCATTTCCTCAAGATCTATTTCTGACTGACCTGCTTTTCTCCTCTCGGCTCTGAAATACGAGCGATTGTGTCTCCGGCGGGCCTTTCCCTCCTCACCCTGAGGACTCACTACGTTAGGTCAAAAAGTGCATATAATTGTAATTGGGATGAGAAATGGAGAGAGAGCGTAAAAGTGCATTAATTAATATAATATAACCTGTATATAAATTTATAAACAATGCTAAAGGAAACATAAACAAGGAAGTTGGAAAGGAGTGACTCTTCCAGTGTAGGACTGTAATGATGATCTACGTAATTATAATATTACAGTGAAGAATCAGTTAATTGAGGAAAACTGTTGAAAGGAGTTTCTAGTCCCCTGTTGGGCCTCTAGACTGGATACGAGATGAGATATGGTTGATCAAGGAGGTACAGGTTCTGCAGCACATTTACCCGCAGATGTTGCAGCTGGGCACATATCGCTGAGCTGTTAGTGTCCCATGTATCACTACTAGTTCCCCAGATCATCACACCAGCAGTTGGGGAGCAGTGTGTTGCTACACAGGAAAGACAGGATTGATCCGCTCACCACGAGGCCTCAACACTGGAACCCAACCATCATCGGCTTCTTGCTGAAGGTCATACGGTTCCAGTCCTGTTCAGAGGCACACTACCCAAAAGTAGCCTCTGAGGATTTACATACTTACAGGGGCATAGCACCAATATTTTGACCTTGGCTACAGCTGTTGTTTTAGTGCGGTCCCCAGCATTCTGTTGTTTATTCGACGTGTTCAGAGGAACAATGATACCATCAGACTGCCGGGACTCGGAGGTGCGATCCTCAGATCTGATTCTGAGAGTACTATTGATGAATATGGTACAGTCTGGTACAGTGTTGGACTTTAACTACCTGCAGTGGTCATCATTAAGCCACATCGTTATGCTCATTAAGCATTCCATTGCTTTCCTACATGAACCCCCACTAAGGAAGCGCCGTGGATGACTGTCTATGTTTGGGACAAAGGTGAACACGGTGTAAATGGGTTTAAATGTGGTGAATTGACCAGCTGTGATGGCTGAAGAATGCTATTCTGTTGTGAAGCAGCTGAGGTTTAGGGTGTGTTTCACAGGCCATTCAGAAGCCCCTCATTCACCTCTATTCATATTCCTTTACACACAACGGCGGGCAGCGCCCACATCTGAATAATCAAAGCAAGGCTTCGTCCATTCAGTGGTTTCCCGTCAGTCAGTCAAAGCAAAAGCCATTATTCACGTCAGACACACTAATACTCAACAAACAACACTACCTGTAGTGGCTTTGTGCATCCAGCAGGACGGCGCGGCATGCCGGGGTGTGGCCGTGTCTTTTACACTGAGCTGAAACGTTTTTGGGCATTACGTCCTATGACTTTTCTCCAATTTATTCATTTGTCTTGCTTTTGTTATTTGTTGTAAATTAGTTTAGTAAATCATCCACAACCGTGTAAACAACAATAGTGGCACGGTGGCGCCGAAGGTAGTGCGTGTGTCACACAGCTCCTGGGGTTGTGGGTTCATTTCCCACTCAGGTCGCTGTCTGTGAGTTGGTTGACCAGCATCACCGAGTGACCTGAATCAAAGGCTTCTCAAAAACTGACCAGCTCATGGGTAGCTGACCATCATAGTGTGTGTTGAGACCAGCCTTTCAACCACCTTAACCAGCTTGAACCATCCAGAACCAGCAACCAGTTAAAGCTGGTCTTCAGCTGGATTTTTCAGCAGGGTATCAACTACTTACTCAGACTTTCCGATTGGGAATGTAATTGGATACAAGTGTTTACGTGGCTCTTATTCTTCTATTTAACTGATTATATAAAGAATTAACCACCTCGATCGATCAGATCCAATCGGATCAATCAAATCGGAATTGGAATGACCTCAGTCACATGACTCTATTCTGAATGAAGTGTTTACACGGACTGTAACGGATTATTAGGGCGCTTGTAAACAAAACCAGTGACAGTGAGAGCTAGCCAACCTTCAAACATGGTGGAGGTATGGTTGTTCTGGACCCAGAACTGTAATGAAATATTCGTGGTGTAAATAAACAGGTTGACAGCAGCCATTTTTCTCTGATCTTATTTATTTGGACGCAGATATTTCGATGTGTTTAGATGGGAAAGCTGCTCGACTTCAAACAGAACAGGAGTCACGGAGTCAGTTGAGGGAACAATGGTAAACAGGCGTAATCCCAATATCATCTGATTAGAGCTGCGATTGCTTCATGTCTGTGTGAGTCAACAAGGCCAGACTCTGTTCATAAATATTAATTATAAATAGACGCTCTGGTCTGTTTTACTTGTTATTTCCTGAGAAACAGTCGTAAACTAAGCCGTAACGAGCAGACGTGTTTTTCAGCCTCTTGAAATAAACAGAATTTAAATGCATTTCTCATTTCCTGCAACATTAATCTAATTAAACTCAATTCAATGAATCTTCCATTAACATCTCCTTCTTTCTGAAGCCAAACCTCATTTGTCCAGGATGTGTGTGTGGGTGTGTGGGGGGTGATCATTAGGCAGAGTGTGTATTGTTAACTAACTGTCCTGTCTGCTGTGATGTCTGTTGTTGTGATGGTTTGTCAGCAGGGCTCTACTGTAAGCTCTACGCTGCGCTGCATTCAGTGAGATCTAAAATACAAACTAAGACTCAAAAGAAGAACCTCACAATCAGCCTGATGAAGAGACTTTTGAGAGAAACTTAGAGATAGATATAGAAGTAGAACTTCTCTAATAACACCTTGAAGAACCCCTGAGAACTATTAGGACTTAAAACCAGAACAAGAACATGAGGGAGAACTTAAAAGGAGAAGTTCCACAAGAGTACAAGGGACCCTTTGAGATAAATGAAGACTTAGAAGTAGAAGCTCCCTAGGAACCACAGAGAACAAACACCACTGAGATCAAGGTGAACCACAGCGAAGAACCAAGACTCAAAATAGAACCTCCTTAATAGCAGCAGAAAGAACCTCTGAGAACAACAAGAACTTAAGAAGAAAACCTCCTTAATGTCACGAGGACGAAGCACCAAGAGGAACTATGTAAGACTAAAAGGAGAACCTCACTAAGAACCACTGTGATCAACCAGGACGTACAATGATAACCTCCCAAAGAGAATGAGAACGAACTGCTGATGGAAAATGAGAGTCAAAAAGAGAACCCACTGAAGAGCACGAGAAAGAATCAGAGAATCCAGTGCTCAAAAGGAGAACATCCTCAAGAGCAAGTGGAAGAACCTTTAACAAAAAAAGAGAACCACTGAGATCAAGACTTAGAAGGAGAACCTACTTAAAGCAAACCACAGAGTGGAAGCAAGACTTAAAAATGTATGAGAATTAGTGGGGACTAGATAACGTGATGTTTGGTAGATCTTTAAAGATCCCTTAATTGTTGACAATCGTTGATTTTTTTTCTTCAAAGGGGTCTCAAACTCTTCACTAATCCAGCTCCATTCAGTGTGTTAGGGCGTAAACACTGCACCATGTGTGATGGTGTGGCTCTTCACGACTAGAATCAAAGAACCTTAATCAAGCAGATCCAAACTGGGCCGTTACAGCTGGTTAGTCTGGACCTGGCTCAAAGTGTCGGTCTAGCGGCCAGTTCTCTTGTTTCATGTCTCATAATGAAGGTTTGGGTCAGTTCAGCCTCCCTGCTGCTCTCAGCCGTGACCATCAAAGCCAGCGTGTCGGCGGTGGACCTCTGAAGCGTGGTCCACTCCACACTCACTAACAGCAGTGCTGATAGCAGGAGCACTGCCGTGTTTAGTGATGTGGATTGTGACTATTGTTGACTGGGCCTGGACCTCCAGGTGTTTCACACCATCACACACACACACCATCACACACCCTTTCATCTGCTTCCTCTGTTACTTTCACCACCAAACAAGGAACACCATTACAGGTAATAGACCAGCTCCACTCACAGCGCTCTTCCCTCCTGTTTCTGTCCACGTCTTTTCCGTGTATTTCGAGATGCCCTGTCCCTGACGTTTCCCGTCCTGGGTCCCCACTACCCTTCTGCCCTCTGTGATGCTGTCCTCATCATCCCTACATTGACTCACTCATGCCACTTAAGCTGGCACTGCCAGCCTATGACCGTTTAACCTGCATGGACTTTCATATTAATACCCAGTTTGTATCTTACACTCATAACTCATACTCACCTGTTTAGTAGTTCTTTATTACATCACTCCCTTTGTCCCGTTTTCCCTTTGTCTCCTTGTCTCTTTGTCCTTTTCTTGCTTTGTCTTTTTGGTATAACTGTGTTATTATACAGTAATATTCGACTGTATAAACTGTATATAGCTGGAAAAATAACTCATCATTCCAGCTACTAACATGAAATAGGATCTTTTCAGGATAAAGTTCTATTCTATTCTATTCTATTCTATTCTATTGAATTATGTGCATTTTTATATAATTATTTAAGAGCTATTAATGTGTTCACTCAAATAAATGTTCTTGGCCTTGTCTCAGTCTCGGGGTATGCTGGACATTTTCTGGACCCGGCTGAGTGCCTCGTTTATATGAGAAATAAAATAAAATATAATGAAATGAAATAAAAAATGAAATAAAATCAAATGTATCATCAAAGTAATATAGCTCAGGATATAAACAGAAAAGTGAAATAACATTAAATACAATAAACGTTTTAACATTTTAATGCATTTGAGATTCTGGAGTCAAAGATAAAACAGAAAAGGCTCATGTGTCCAGTTTCTTTTCTGACCAAAAACATGGTTGTGATTTTAAGGTAGTGGAACCCATGTCTCCATGTCACACCATGTCTCCTGCTCTTTGTTAAGGGCTCATAAATGTCCTTTAATCGCTGTATTTCATAGTCGTCATTCTGCTGATCATATAAACGTTTGTGTTCTGCTGTGAATAAGATGAGCTGTTTGTCTCCATCTTGATGTTCAGTTGTTTGGTCTGTAACCACAATAACAGAGCTCTGATTGGTCAGCCTGGTTTTTACGGAACATTGTAGAAAGTTGAGCAGACCCTGATCGAAACATCTACATATCCACATATACTCTTTCTCGTTGTGGGTAACGTCGGAGCTGCCTGTAGAACCCTCATCCAGAACCACAGGTTGTGTGTTTTGAATGCCGTAAGTTGGACACTGAAGTTCTCAGGTTTCCGTCTTCCGCCTGCAGACGTGTCTGTCTTTGAAGAGCGAGGAGTAAATCACCACACCGCAGTGGCAGGTCGGAACCATGAAATTCATGCAATCGACGGGATCGAATGGCCATTTAAAATCTGTTTTTACGACATCTTTGAACATATTCACGGAGATTTGGTGCAGAACGTAACCAGAGACCTTTGAAAGGTAGAATTTGACACCTACGAGACACAGTTCGCCTAAAACCCTGCAGCTGTTACTGAGGGCGAAGCACTGCAGACCACATCTACTCTACACTCTACAGGCCAGCACAACATCTTTACTAACGTCAGGTTCAACTGCAGAGGTCTGTTCCAGAACGTTCCAGTGATGTGCTCTCACTGCAGTGGATGCTATGGAAGGGTCTTTCACAGACTTGTTAATGGTTATTGATTTGAGCTGTTGGAGGTCTAAGCTTCAGGAACATCTGAAGAATATCATTAACATCCATTACAGACCTCTATGACCTCAAAAATAAAGGGGCTTCAAAAGGTTCTTTGAGAGCCAAAATAGAAGAACCACTTTTGGTTCTTGTAGAAAAGGTTTTTGAGTGTAAAGAACATTTTAAAAGGATAGAAAACCTTCATGTGGTGTAAAGGTTCTTCATTCACATGTCATACAAACAACATACAAACTTAGTTCTTTATAGAACAAAATGGTTCTTCTAGACAGGGTTTAATTCATTAAAATTCAGTAAGGCTCAGATAGAGAAAATGTATCCAAGCCCAGCTCCAGAACATCATAACATCTAACTTACGTTATTATTCAGGTTCGACCATTCTGTAGGAGAATGTCTTGTGTGCTTAGGGTCAGTGTCTTGCTGCATGATCCACATTCTCTTGAGATTTAGCTCCTGGGTAGATGTCCACACATTTTCCTTTAAAACATGCTGGAATTAATTTTTCCATCAGTGCTGACAATCTGTCCTGCCCAGATAGAACAAAATGGACCCCAACCATGTAACTACCACCACCATGTTTTACAGATGACACGAGGCTTTTATGCTGGAATGTTCTGTTTTGGGAGCAGAGGCTTCCTTCTTGCAACCTTGCTGTGCCCACCACTGCAGTGCCTAACCAGCAAGCTATTTTTATCAGCTCCAGGACAAAAGGACAGAGTTGTCTGGAGACCTGCCCTGTTTGTCAACCATTATGATGATAAACATCACATCTTCACTGCCAAAGTCTGCAGTGGTGTTGTACAGACTGCCATGGAGTCGCTCAGAATGGCAGCAGCTCATCTTCAGTGATGAGTCCTGATTTATCTTAGTGAAGACTACCAATGTATCTGTGTTTGAAGGCACCATGTTCAGCAGCAAGATCACCAAGTTTGTTGTCACGTATCACACATGCTGAAGGTCTGGTGTCGTGGTGTGGGAGCAGATCACCTTCGTTCTTCATTACAGACACTTTAACAGACCAACGTTTCGTTAATGAGGTTCTGCAACCAGTGGTTCTACCTTTTCTGAACACACACTCCGGTGCTCTATTCCAACAGGACGACGCTCGTCCACACACTGCTGCCGTCTCAAGATCTGGTCTTGAAGACACAGATTCTACGCCGTGGTCGATCTCATCTCCAGACCTGTCCCTGATTGAAAATGTGTGGGACGCTATTGGACGCTCTATCAACACTCCACCCCTACCACACCATCTGCAGAACTGAGTGAGAACATTCAAGCTGCATGGGATGGATCATCACAGGACACCATTAGGAACCTCTACACCTCCATGCAGAGACGTCTGGCGTGTTGCGTTAAACCCGACGCCGTCCTGAGAGACACCACTTCTGTATGAGTAGATCAATAAATATTGGTATAAATATTTACTGGTAATTAATTGTCTTTGTCATTGTTTTAGAATTGTTGTGTCAGTTTCCTGTGAAATGTCTTGGTTTCAGAAGCGTCTGCACACTTTGTAAACATGTTTTTTGCACATAAATAAAGAGTGTTTCAGGTCGTCCCCTCCACGCTGACCCCGCAGCTGTTTCTGTAAGTGAGGCGTTACTGGATGTGTTTCCTGAACATTTCTCAGAGCAGCTCTGACAGATAAACAAATAAACAAACCAAAATAAACACAAAGGTGGGTAACGGGCCACACACATTCTTATGAGGGGGTGTGGTTATGGACATGTGTGTGCAAACACACACACACATGTTTGTGTGGTCTCAGAGGGTCCTTTTTATATAACAGAAACTCCCTCCATTCTCTCAGGCTTCCGCTCCTATCTGAACCTCCCTCACTGTTGTCTGCTTACACACACACACACACACACACACACACACACACACACACACACACACACACACACACACTAATCCCTGGATTATACACAGTTTGCTGCTTTAATAAGTGCCTTGTTATTGTTACACATGTTTCATCATAACTGACTGTGGTCTGGAGGGGAAGCGTCTTCTGGAGATTAAACGGGGACAAATTTCAGTTTTCAATAAAGAGGACACAGTGGACACACAGGTCAGGACACCTACAGAGGTTTTGTGTGGGACGGGCAAATACACTACATGTCCAAAAACTTGTGGGCACCCCTTCTGTCACAGCTTGTCTAGTCCTTGTAGAGAAGTAATGCCAAAAGAATAGGACTCTCTGGAGCAGATAAACAAACATGACCCTCCTGTCACCACGTCAGGCGTAGACTAGAGGAGTATAAAGATGATTAATATGATTAAGGTTAACTTGTCAATGAATGCAATCAAATCCTCACAGCAATGCTCTACAATCTAGCAGTCTTCCCTGGACAGCGGGAGAAACTCCTTTTAATACTCTTGATTTCAGTCCTCCCGTGTGACCGAGTGCGACTGAGGGTGTGACTGATTTGATTTGATCAGTGATTTGAATCTCGGTTTAGATCTTTCAGAATATTAGTCACAGGATAGTGTTTCTAGTGATTTGTGTTTATTTATTTTCATTTATTTATGTATTGATTAGCTCAGCAGCTCACCTGACGAGGACTGATAAACTCAATGTTGAAACTGGGAACACTGGCCCTCTTCTGGAAATGATTAAACTGACCCTCACATAACCAGTCTCACACTCACACAGTCACAGCTGAGTATTTTCTGTCATTATTATTATTATTATTTGTAGTAATAGTATTACATACAATACATAATACATCAATTATTACATTTAGTAGCGATTAGTAATATGTATAATAATAATAATAATGATAATGTTTATTATTATTTTATTATTATTATTTTAGTTTGTTTACACTCATCATCCAAAAAAAGGGAAGGAATCAGCTGATTGTAATGCACAACTGTGATGATGTCATGGAGTCGCTCAGAATCTTATTTGACTTATTTCTCATCAAAGCATTTCGCTGATACCATGTTGGACCACGTCTGTGACAAACGAACGGGGGTTTGATTAGATTGTGTTAATGATTTAACACTTGATTAATTACATTTAATCCTCTCCGCTGGTGTTTTGTGAGGTATGTTTCTGAGTCATAGTCGGTCTAGTTATTAAGAAATGACATTATTAACGTAATAAATCTGTACTTTAAATCAGTGCACTTTCCCCCAATCCTCTCACAAACGCTCGACATACTACAATATAATACTTATAGCACTTTATAACATTTAAAAACATTTAAAAGTCTTCAGTAATTAAACAGAGACACCGTTGATTTTAATACACAAATTCTGTTTATTGAGTGAGAAGAACATTTTGAGATTGAATTAATGAAGCATGAAGTGTGTCGTGTGCAGACTTTAGAACTTAGGCTCTAAAGCAACGAAAGGTAGAAGAATTAAATCAACACAAACCTGTGAATATGTCTGAGTGTATATATATATATATATATATATATATATATATGCTGAAGGTATATATTTCGCATGTTGTAAGTCTCTCTTTGGGGTTGTGGTACAGTATACAGTATATCTATACAGTGTATATAGAGTCTATAATACCGCCTGTGTTGCATTAAGGGTTAATGCCTGCTGGGTGTGGGGGTCGGACAGATTAGCACTTTTTGGGTAACTCCCTCCGGCTGAGATTATGCCCACCCAAAGCTCATTAGTGGAAACGTGGCTTAATGAAGGGACCGCCTTTGAGGCCCTAACGTCCCTCCGTACACTCTGCGTTTGTTTGTAAATGCTTAATTAGAATAATTACCAGCTTATGCCATCCTACGGACATAGTTTGTAGTGTGAAGGGTCTGTGCAGATTGGCGTGATGGTGTACTGGTGATATGGACGGTGGTTATGATGTATGTATACGTTTTCTCATATTATCAGAGGAAATACCAGAACTTTTGCGATTACAACTCACGCACAGCAAATTCCACACCGTTCCCCTTCTCACGAGGGTGAAGCGCTGACGTTTGGGGGCAGCCAGCGTACGGAGTCAGTCGAGGAGAGGAAATCTGTCTGTAACATGCATTTCCTCTCGGACATTTGCTTTGGTTCTGGACTGACGGAGGACAATAACCGACCTCGCTGCTGCTTGGAAAAAGGAAAACAGCATGCCTTACCCGGCGCTCAAGGCATTCCCACATAGTCAACGAGGGAAACAACACAAAAGCTACAAAGGAGAGCTCGGTTTCAGTTGAAGAAATGCTTTATTCACAGAATATAGATCATTATTTACAGAGTAATTCATGGCAGTGACAGGCCAGGTCAGAAAAATGAGAAACTACCAAACACACACGACTCACACACACTGCAGTCTCTCATCTGTAAAAGCTGCCACCTATTAATTGGCCCGACAACATTTGTCAGTTACCATCTGTCAGTCTGACCCCCCCCTCCCCCTCCTTACTGACCCCCCACCCACTCACACGCACACACCACACACTCTGAAACTCTTTAATCAAGTTGCAACACTTCTCTTCGACTGACACCACCCCCCTCCCCAAACACCCCCACCAGGTTTGATCCCGTCAATGAAGACACTCGTTATGAGATAAAACAGTCAATAGGAGACACAGAGATGACGTGGTCCTTATCTACATCTGAACAAGTGCTTAAGAAACGAAGCGATAAAAAGTGTAGAGTAGATTGAAATGCACTCAAATTGCTCTTAATCTGTCCTTCACTCCGGTCAGGCCACCCACCAGGCTGCCCCACCAGCTCCAAGCCTCTAGAGTCCCGAGCCAGCCTGGGAAGTCGGCATGAGCTACGGCCTGCCAGCCTGACAGACAGTCTGGTATTCTGCCTCAGAACGTCTGGAGCACAGCTGTCCACTGTGGTCTGCTCTCTGGAGGCACTGCCAGGCACCCGGTGCTGAAAAGCAAGGCCCACAGCCCTGGAGTCCTTGGAAGCTGCATGCATTCTTGCACTCTTGTGTTGAGGTCCAGGGTGCAGTCAATAAAAACATCTGGCACGTTCATTCACACAGGAGAAAGCCAGTCAGTTCCTCAAGGTGTCTTTAGGGTGTTTCTCAGAGATCTGTAGAGTCACCTTTAGGTTGTAAAGGCTTGAACAAAGGTTCATCAAAAGTTACCTTGAAGGCTTGAATGAGGTCAGCCAGAGTCCAGAGTCTAGTGGTGTTTCTCCAATTTAAATAGAGTTACCTCGAATTTTGTGAAAGCTTCTGCGGGACAATTTCAGTTACGTTGTCTTTCAAGAGTCTTGTGGTATTCCTCTTAAAAGATCTGAAGACAGTTTCTGATTTGTCCCATAGAAAGACCTCCACACTGCCCTCTCTCACACCTTGGTGGCCAGTGACTGTGCCTCCGTCTTCTGCGAGGACAGGGAACTTGGCGGGCTGGCGTGGAGTGCCTTCTTCAGGTTGAGCAGACACAGGCACTGGGAGCGGAAGCGCAGGTCAAAGAAGGCATAGAGGAACGGGTTAAGGCAGCTGTTTACGTAGGCCAGACAGGTTGCATAGGGGTGTGCCAGCAGAAGGTAGCTGAGCAAAGTGCAGGAGTCCGGTGCCAGGCCCAAGTAGGACAAGGCATCCATGCTTTTCACCACATGGAAGGGCATCCAGCAGGCTGCAAAAACCACCACCAGAGTGGTGATGATCTTCAGAAGACGCCTCTTTCGCTGGTCCTCCTTGCGCAGGCTGTTGAAATGGCGTGTCACAGTGGAGCCGATAAAGCCATAGCACACCATCATGGCTAGGAGTGGAATTATGAAGCCCAGGGCGGTGGAGGAGATGCTCAGTCCAGCGATCCAAAAGTTCTCCTGGCCAGGCTTGGTGATCACCAGGCTGAAGTCCATGGCACAAGAGGTACGGTTGTTTTCT
The DNA here is from genome assembly GCA_034509495.1 of Acestrorhynchus altus. Classification (NCBI taxonomy): domain Eukaryota; kingdom Metazoa; phylum Chordata; class Actinopteri; order Characiformes; family Acestrorhynchidae; genus Acestrorhynchus; species Acestrorhynchus altus. The sequence goes on along the minus strand of CM067519.1, from coordinate 27,241,256 downwards.
TTGTCGTACAAAGTATTGCGGAACAGCAAGGTGGGAGACGCCAGAGCACCAGACAGGATCCATATGGAGGCCAGAGATGACCTCATGTGGCCCTGGGTGCGCAGTTGAGTGCTGGTCAACGAGTGGACAATGGCCAGGTAGCGGTCCAAGCTCATGCAGGTGAGGCAGAAGACGCTGGCGTACATGTTGAGCAGAACAATGTAGCTGCTGATCTTGCAGAGAGCAGCTCCAAACGGCCAGTGGTACTGTAGAGCAGTGTACACAGCCCACAGAGGCAGGGTCACCACAAAGGTCAAGTCAGCCAATGCCAGGTTGCCAATGTAGACATCTGCAGCTCGGCGCTTGCCCTGGGCCTTCCAAACGGTGAAGATGACAATGCCATTACCCGAAAGGCCCAGGATGAAGATGAGCATGTAGAGCACTGGGATGAGGGTGTATGATGTCTCCCACTCGTCGTAGTCGCACATGCTGTTGTTCTGAGACTCGTCGTAGTCAAGGTACTCATAGGCCCCGTTATCCATGGCTCTGCTTTCTGCTCTGCTGGGATCTAAAAGTTGGATTTTCAGATCTTTAGCGAAGTTGCAGCTGGAATTCAGGAGTTTTCAAATCAGCTTTATCCAGAACGAAGCACCGAGAGACAGCAGAGACTGTGTTCTCAGAGAGGAATCCAAGTGTGAGCCCTGTGAGACACACTCTGCCTTTTTAAAGGCCAGAAGCCCCACACCCCTCCAACACCCCCCACCTCCAGACAATCCTCCACTCCCCTGATGCACTCCCCCTCCTCCTCTGAGTCAGACTCACACAGCCTGGCATTCCCTTCTCACACCAGCAGTCTGTGCACAAGAGCAAAACATTAAATCAATAATTCACTATATTCACTATTTTCACTGATGACACATCAAACAAAACCATGATAAGATAATGATGATCACAGATACACTAACTTTATATTATTGTGCTAAAAACAACGAAACGTTCACTCACATGAAATATATGTATAGAGTTTTTGTTCCACATTTCTGTTGAATTTCTTTTAGATTTTAGTTTAGATTTTTATTATTATTATTATTATTATTATTATTATTATTATTATTATTATTATTATTATTATTATTATTATTATTATTATATATAAACTAATAAACTAGTAATAGCAGTATTTAGTTTGATTCTAACAGTAGGTAATTATGCCGTGTATTTAATTGTACTTAATTGCTACCATGAATTAAATAAATCACTCAGTACATATAAATCATGATCTATAACATTACATTAACATTATCTATATTCTCTGCTCTGTGTTGAGTCCCTGGAACCGATTTCTGGATCACTGGATCACCGGAACAAGTCAAGACTCGCGACTCCGACTGAATCTGTCTGAGGAACCTGTGAACGGCCCATTCACACACGCTCCTCCATTTCCATACCCAACCTGAACCACTATCATACACGTCTGTACAAGCCCACAGAGCCCAGCAGCATTGCCCAGTGAAACCAGTCCCTCTCCCAGTGCTGATCTGCACATTCTCCCCAACAGTGCAGAGATCTGAACCAGCAGAGGAAAGGGAATGCTTCCCAGCTGCTTTACATACAGGACAGAAAAAGAGGAAGGGGATCACCACACTGACAATTCCCTTTGGGATGAAGAGAAAACAGAGCTCTGGCTCAGGAATGTTTTACTGGAAGACACAGTGAATTAAATGGGAACAAATTAAGGCCCCAAACTCCGAACTTGTTACTACAGTTTTGGGTGCAGGACAGGAATATCCCCTGGACAGGGAGACAGAATTCCTAAAATACACTAAAACCTGATGAATGAATGAATGAATGAATGAATGAATGAATGAACTTAAAAAGTTTAAAAAGACATTTTTCCAAATAGTTATACAATCATATTATAAAATTATAACAGCCGCATAACAAATACTGTCCCAACACACACACACACACACACACACACACACACACACACACACACACACACACACACACACACACACACACACACAGATGATGATGGTGCTGAATAGTGCTGAGGGGGGTTTGTTCAATAACGTCATCCTCAAGCCTATCATACAGCATATTGATGACTGCGTGTGTGTTTGTGTGTGTGTGTGTGTGTGTGTGTGTGTGTATGTTCTTACTCTCAATGGTCCACACCCAGTCTGTTTCTGTTGGCCTCTGTTGTGTGATATAGGATACACTACAGCGTCCAGAACACACAAACGACCTCTGGGGAACTCTGGGACATCCTTCAGCAGAGTGTGTGTGAGATAACATCACAGTGTGACGTGCTCCATAGGTGCACCAGGACCCCACGGTGCATTCATCAGGAGAAGAGAAGTGGCTGGGGGGGTTTGATGTATTTTGGGTGGATCTGTAAAGGAGGGAAAGGGCTGAAGTCAGTTCTGGGATGTCTGGGACGTTCAGAGCGTAACGGTTTGGGCCGAACAGGAACGGTCGATAGGGTCTGCGTTATTTATAGACAATGATCCAAAATTCAGACGCAAGAAAATCAGTGCAATCGTAGCGCAATGGGTTTATATCCTTGATTGTAAGATTTAGGGGTGAGCAGAGGTGGGTATTTCAGGTCCAGCAAGTCAAAATCTGCCCCAGGATTTATCTCTGACTGTCTTTTGTCATTATTAGCAAACTGAACTCAAGGTGGAGTGAAGGTGGGTAACTGGTTAATCATTCTCCACCACCTTCATCTCCTCTCTGATCTGTATCCCGTGGCTTATGGATCTATTTGAGCACCAGGTCAGTAGAGTCTCATAGAGGACATTTCATTCTCTGCCTCGTTAAAGCCTTTTTTGGAACGGTGGAAAAGGTTTTAGTAGCAAAAAGGGTTAAAAATAATGAAGAACTCCTTCTCAGTGGTACATAAACCGACCCCAATACACAAAACTACTGACACAGATCTGCTTTCATTCATATACGTACTGACTGAGATTCCATTCACTTTGATATTTACTGTTAAACCGTTAAAACGTCTCCCTGTCACTTCCCAGCAGAGCCTCCTGCTCCGTGTAGCCCATCCAGACCACCTGCCAAGCACAGGGCAGCAAACCGCTGCTGGGGTCTCCAGAGTATCTATAAAGAAGCAAATACCTTTGAATACGAGTATGGTTTTGTTACTGTTCATCATCATTAAATCAAATCATACTCATACTGTAATGTGAACCTCCACTAAGTATGGACTAAAGTTTTGGGACACCTGCTTGTTCAGTGTTTCTTCTGACATCAAGGGTATTTAAAGGGCTTTTTACTAGATTCCGGAGAAGGGACCAGTATACACTACTGGATTACTCTCAGAGACGGTCAGACCGAGTCTCTGACCAGTATACGCTACTAGATTACTCTCAGAGACGGTCAGACCGAGTCTCTGACCAGTATACACTACTAGATTACTCTCAGAGTTGGTCGGGGCCGAGTCTCTGACAGTATACACTACTAGATTACTCTCAGAGTCGGTCAGACCGAGTCTCTGACCAGTATACGCTACTAGATTACTCTCAGAGTCGGTCAGACCGAGTCTCTGACCAGTATACACTACTAGATTACTCTCAGAGTTGGTCAGACTGAGTCTCTGATGAGTATACACTACTAGATTACTCACAGAGTCGGGTCAGACCGAGTCTCTAACCATTATACACTACTAGAGTAGTCTCAGAGTCGGTCAGACTGAGTCTCTGACCAGTATACACTACTAGATCACTCTCAGAGTCGGTCAGACCGAGTCTCTGACCAGTATACACTACTGGATTACTCTCAGAGTCGGTCAGACCGAGTCTCTGTGAGTGCTCGCTACTAGATCACTCTCAGGGGCGGTCAGACCCGAGTCTCTGAAACCAGTATGCCTGCTGGATTCTCTCAGAGTCGGTCAGACCGGAGTCTCTGACTCAACATAAGCTACTAGATCCTCTCAGAGTCAGTCAGACCGAGTCTCTGACCAGTACCTCTGGATTACTCTCAAGTCGGTCAGACCGAGTCTCTGACTTTCAATGCTCTGCCTAGATTATGCTCATAGTCAGGTCAGACTGACAAACGGGGTAAAAGTTGTGTAGCGTAACCCCAGCTTAAGTCTTAAAGCTTTAAGCTCTTTTAAAGTGATAACACTGGCTATTGTGTGAGTGTGTGTGTGTATGTGTGTGTGTGTGGTGTATTGTTTGGGGGTGGGGGTGGAGTGGGGTGAGCAGGCAGGACCCTTCCTCAGCGGCTCCTGACCCATCTATCAGCACAGAAACACAGTCAGTGGCGCCAAGGCTGACCCGCTGAATTACAACTATCTCACATCAACACACATTCTCTCTCTCTCTCTCTCTCTCTCTCTCTCTCTCTCTCTCTCTCTCTCCTCTCTCTCTCTCTCTCTCTCTCCCTCTCTCTCTCTCTCTCTCTCTCACTCTCTCTCTCATTTAAAGGTTATGAGTAAATCCCTGACACCTAGTTGTTTTACTTCCATTAATATGCTGTGTCATGTTAACTGTAAATTACTGTAACAGCTGTATGGTGAAGGCCTCAGAAAGAGAGTTAAAATCATTGGAAAGTCACAGGGAGGGCCCGACGTAGGGCTCCAGGAAGCAGGATGATCTTCTCGACCAAGTCATCCAGATATTACCAAAGCACACTGTTGGTGGCAGTGTAAAGAAGAGTACCTGCGACATGAAGCCCTGATTGTGGACATTCAGTGAGCAGTGATGCCGTCCAGGTATGAGACGCTATTGGACGCTCTATCAACACTCCACCCCTACCGCACCACCTGCAGAACTGAGTGAGAACATTCAAGCTGCATGGGATGGATCATCACAGGACATTATTAGGAACCTCTACACCTCCATGCAGAGACGTCTGGCGTGTTGCATTAAACCCGATGCCGTCCTGAGAGACACCACTTCTGTATGAGAAGATCAATAAATATTGATCAGATCAGACTACAGTTATCAGTTATTATACCCTGCATATATTATTGCTCTGTTAGACAAAAATAAACAGGCTGCAGACTCTGAGCCATGTTTTAATCCATGTTTTGATGAACACAAAAAAACATCACGATTTATTTGTCTGCTCCTGTTTTGGCCTGTCCTCCTGTAGCCTGTTTTTCATGCTGGCTTGTCCTTCTCCACCTTAGTGAGGTTCCACTGGCTGAAACTGCAGTGGATCAGTTGTCTCTGCCAAGCCTGCTCTGGCCATTCAGGCCCATTTTTTATCCATCTTTGTTAGCAAAGAATGAGTCTATCTTAGGTTTAACCTGCCCAAACTGCAGGTTACGAACCATGATACTTCCACCACCATGTTTCTAGATAGGATGAGAGTCTTTATGCTGAAATGAAGTGTTTTCCTTTTTCCAAACATAACTCTTCTCCATTTTAAACCAATTTTGATTCTCATTCTTCCCACCAAAACATCGTTCAATAAATAGCCTTCTACTTTGTGCATGTGATCAATAAATATTGATCAGATCAATTCTGATTATCAGTTATTATATACCTGTATATATATTATTGCTCTGTTGGACAAAAATAAACAGGCTGCAGACTCTGAGCCATGTTTTAATCCATGTTTGATGAACAGTGAGTCGTACAGCTGTGAGGACTCATAGGTGGGTCCCTGATTGGAGCTCAGCTCTATTTATAAAAGGGCTTTCCTTATTTACAAAGTTTCAGCAGGAAGGATGCACTACTACCCAAAGCTAAATCACAGATCTCTCTCTCTCTCACACACACACACACACACACACACACACACACAATTTGTTTTATTATATTAAATAAGGACTGTCACTGAGTTCATGATTTTTACTGTAAAAACCCACACCTGACTCTGACCTTAACCCTAATGACCCTAATGACCCATAATCTCAGCCTCCGTGTCTGGAAGCATCTGCTTGTGCTTTTTTATCAGGTAGAGATCAGAGTTGTGCTGCTCAGAAGTGAAAAGTGAGTCATTTCTATGCTGCCGTCTAGTCTGAGAGCGATCAGGTCCTCACAGATAGAGCAGTACAAGAACACACACTCACATACTCGTTCTCCCCCTCACACGCTATCTCCACCACCTGGAGCCCCCTCTTATCTCCTCTATTGCCATTAACGGTGCTGATTGGCAAATTTGATGAGCCAAATGGTGTGGATATGCATATTCCCACCGACATAAACTCCGCGAACGCTTGGCTACTAATTACTTTATCTCCAATCAGCGGAATTCCAGCTGTCTGCGGCTCCACGAATGATAAAGGCCTTCTTTTCCGAAAGCATCCCAGTGTTACACTGAACTCACTCATTACAGGAGGTTGAAATGCACTTATAATGCAAACTTAAATACTCATTTAATGATTTAATAATATACACGGGCATATTTCCATATTCATATAGTCCTCCGTTCACACTTTTATACCCTGATAAACGAATAGACTATAAACTAGTATACTTTAATAATCATACTCTAATGTATTCATACCTTTATATCTGTATACTGAAATACATGAAATGGGAGCAGAAACCATCTCCCAGCAGAAGCTGGTGTTGAGCTGGATTTTCAGCAGGGACGTCACTCATGTCCTGTGATAGATCTGGGGTGGTCGCGGCAGGACAAGGCCACAGAGGGACAGGATAGAGGACCGGTGTGATCAGGGATGTTTTGGCTTGGGTAATTAACTGATCCCGTCTCCAGGAAAAACATGCAGTTGTTGCTCTATGCTCCTGTTTGGCTGTCCTCCTGTAGCCTGTTTTCATGCTGCTGTTGTGCTTCTCCACCCTTAGTGGGTTCACTAGCTGAGCTGCAGTGGATCAGTTGTCTCACCAAGCTTCTGCTCTGTGCATTCAGGCCCATTTTATCCATCTTTGTGCCAAGAATGAGTCTATCTAGGTTTAACCTCTTAAACTGCAGGTTTACCGAACCATGATACTTCCACCACCATGTTTCACAGATGAGATGAGGTCTTTATGCTGAAATGAAGTGTTTTCCTTTTTCCAAACATAACTCTTCTCATTTAAACCAATTTTGGTCTCATTCGCCCACCAAAACATATCATTCCAATAAATAGCCTTCTGCACTTTGTGCATGTAGTCTTTATCAAACAGATGGGCAGCAGCTTCTCCTTGACAGCCATATTCACCATTGTTGTTCGGCGTTCTCCTGACCGTGGACTCGTGAACTTTAACATTAGCCCATCCGAGAAAGACCTTCAGTTGATTAAAAGTTCCCTTGGGTTGAGCATCAACAAATCTTCTTCTGAGCTCCTCAGAAACCTCCTTTGTTCATGTAGAAGTGGACTTCCCTGGCTTGTTGTGAAGGTCAGACTGAAGTCCTGTTTCAAATGATCTGCTAATCTCTCTACAGAAATACAATATTAGATCATCTCCTCTAGAAATAAATGTTAAAGTGATGTTTGTCTGTCCTGTTTGATTTGATTCTTCTCTCATCGTTTAGGATTAGTGTGAGAATTTGAAGTTTTAGCTCAAATTTGTATAAACATTTATTCAGTGGGGGCACAAACCGGCCTTACAGCTACATTATAGGACGTGGCTGTTGTGTTTAACAGTAATGGACCAATAAAAAAGCCTCCTCTCACATACGTAACCTTAATCTGCGTTTTGGACACCAGCCTTCCAGTTGTAATAGTTAGCAATTAACCTGTATGTTTTAATACATAATCTCTTAATAAACCCTTCCAGCACTGGAGAAGAAGGGCTGCGTTCACTGCACCAGGACTTACAGGAGTCTTTGTGGACTGGAAAAACAAACAGCAACACCTTCAGAGCCTGCTGGGCTGAATGATTAGGGCTGGGGGGGGTCAGAGCTTTGAGGTGTGAGCTCGTCCATCCTGCAAGCCGAGGCGATTAGCAGGCTGGTGTCAATCACCTACAACTGTTCAACACATAGAGATGAGAAGAGTCTTATTGGTTATAGATGGTCAGGTGTAAGTCTACCAGGCTGGAGCCGCTGGCTAGAAACACAACCTATCTGCTTCAGTTGAGGCTCAGCTGTTCATATGATATGCTTGAGCAATTTTTTTAGACTGATCTGATCAATATTTATTGATCTACTCATACAGAAGTGGTGTCTCTCAGGGCCTTAAATGCAGTTTAACTCAACACGCCAGGCGTCTCTGCATGGAGTTGTAGAGGTTCCTAATGGTGTCCTATGATGATCCATCGCATGCAGCTTGAGATGTTCTCCTCAGTTCTGCAGATGGTGTGGTAGGGGGTGGAGTGTTGATAGGCGTCCCAATAAGCGTCCCTGCATTTTCAATCCCAGGGACAGGTCTGGAGATGAGACCGACCACGGCGTAGTATCTGTGTCTCCAAGACCAGACTTGAGACGGTATGTGGACGAGCATCATCCTGTTGGAATAGAGCACCGGAGTGTATGTTCAGAAAAGGTAGTACCACTGGTTACTGGGAGCCTCATTAACAGAGCGCTGGTCTGCCCAAAATGTCAATGTAATGAAGACATCATATGAAATTACACCCACACCATGACAGTAGACCTTCTGGTGTGATGACCACGTTGTCTCCACCAAGACAAAAGCAGGTTTTGCCACTGAAGATGACCGGCCCCAGTGCCTCTCGAGCGACTCCGGCACCACTGCAGCCGTGCACTGCCGTCATGTGACTCGTTCAGGGTGCTTGTGTTTGGGGATGTAATATTAATATGTCCCGTATGTATTGTACTTTAATTCAAACACACCCTGCAGAAGCTGCTGCTCCTCTGTTGTGGCTTCAGAGTGCAGCCACAGCAGCTGTTCAGCACCGCTAATGTTGGTCAGAACACATCAAAGTGACCAAACACACGTATGCACACACACACACACACACACACACACATACTCCAGCTGCTCTAAAAGGTCACTCACTCAGATCCCTCCCTTCTATTCTACGTCGTTCTCTCTGTAATTATACAATCATTGTAATTGTCCAATAGTTCACAGACTAAGTCGGCATTCAGCTACATTAAATTGCATCCATTGCTGACACAGATGTGCAAATGCATGCACACAAACAAGCTTAAACATTATCCTACCCAGCACCTGTGTATGCCAGGCATGGGGTAAAAGGGTTATAAAGCAATATTGTACAACTAAATATGAAACCTATTGAAATATCAGAAATGTATGATTTTACATGTATGATACATATACAATGTAGATTGCATGTATGCAATAATATATCACAGTATAGGTTTTATATATATATATATATGGAAAAAAACACTGTGATCAGAGGAATTCCAGCCACCTCGGGGACAGCGATTACAGAACAGCGAGCGCAACTGTAAACGCCATAAAAATATTGCTTTTAAAATATTTCTTGAAACTAAACAGATCTGATTTCTGATCAGTTATATTGAGCTCTTTATATTTCAGTCCAAATGTAGGTTGCTGATGAGCTTATGCTGGGATGGACCTGGTGGTCTCCATCAGGTCCTCTCTGATGGCTGGTGGTGTAAAACACATCGGAATGGGGCAATAAGAGCACAGTGAGAGTTTCCTCACCCTACTACAGATCAGACACACCAGCACACTCTCACACACTCTCACACACTCTCACACACACACCCTCACACACACTCCTCACACAGATTAGACTAAATATCCAGACAAGCATCCACCTCCCAGTTGCTTTCCTCTTTAATGACCTGCTGAAACTGCCGGACGATAATCAAACTCACGTGCTTGACAGACGCATTTCCAGCCGCAATGACTGCACCTCTCTCTCTCTCTCTCTCTCTCTCTCTCTCTTCTCTCTCTCTCTCTCTCTCTCTCTCTCTACTTCCCCAGCTGTGCTGATCAACAACTAAAGTCTCCAGCCCACCGTTTGGCCCAATTACCCCAGCTGAAAGATGGGCCGCCACTGCTGCAGCCAGCTAGAGATCAGCCTTTTTGTGTTTATTTAACTCCGTCTTATCTGCTGCCCCCAGAGAGACGGGGTGAATCAGAGCTTTAAAGAAACCTGAGAGAGTGCCTTGTCCTGTTTTGTGTCTCCACTAGTTCGGTTTCCCCTCCTTTCTTAAAGGGCATTGTGCGAAGGTACGCGACGGGCTGCTTTCAGAAGTGCTGTGAGGAAGTTAGTGATCAGTCAGTACCCTTGGGTCTTAATCACGGCCTTTTAAAGTAAGAGCATGGACGACTGAAGTGTGGCCAACACTACAGCGTCCCAGGATGGGCCCTGAAGGCTAAAGTGTATTGTTCTTGGTATCGTTGAAAAAGTGGAGTTCGGTACACGAAAGTGACAAACCGAAGCTCAAATGTTTAGTTTTATCCCAATTGTCCCCCCAGTTACCCAACTCTACTACGACTCTCCCATCACATGTGATACTCCTCACACTATGAGGGAGAGGACCTGCCATCATTGCTAGGCAGCCAATGCACTCGGAGGAAATCGGCGGGTCCTCAGTTCCCATCCATAAAGAGCATGGCCAATTTTGTTCTGTCGGACAATCTGTAACTATCTTTTCATCTTCTCAAACATATGGCATCAATTGTCTCAGCATGGAGTGTTAAAGGTTCCTAATGGTGTCCTGGAGGAACCATGGAGGGCATCATTGCTCACTGAAGGTCTGCAATCGTGGCTGTTGGGTGGATGTTGGACAATCCATCAGTTCTCCCTCTGCGTGATTCATGTAGGTCTCCCAGATCCTTCATGTGACTGGTGTATGCCACCTTCTATCCACTGCTGTCAGGAACCTGCTGCTGTAATAAGATCTGCATGACTGCTATGAACATCCAGCCCTACGATGCGACCCCTCTCTGTGGAATGGCTTTCAAATACTGGAACTCTTCTCTGATGCTTTCTTTCAAAGGATGGTCCAACACAACAGCACAAATCAGAATGGAAAGAACGCGCGATGGAGTGACCTGTCTGGACAGTTTTCGGCCCGACTAAAGCCCCTTCCATACTCATGAAATGCTTTCTATGGTTTCTTTAAACAGAGCAGTGATGTGGCTTGATTACAGCATTTATAAGCTTTACATTCATGGCCTCCTGCCCAGCAGAAGCAAAATCCGTGAGTCTGTGCCCACTCTTCTGCCACCCACCAAAGGTTGTTTTGGACAGGATGGACTTTCTCTGGCTCCTTGGCCACCCGGACTGACGCAAACGTGTCCGGTTTGTGTTTGTGGGTCAGTGTAGGTAGGGACATTTCACCTGAAGTAATCCATCTCTGTCACCCTATTGTTGGGCCTTTGTTTGGGAGGGAGAGGAGCTGCAGCTGATGTAAATATTTGACTCTGTGTATGAGGGGGATGTCCTGAGCTGTGTTTGAAATGAAGTGATATTTACGCACAAGACCCAGAATTCACCCGCTCTTAACCTCTGTCCAGAGTGGTCAGCACTGCTGCTGTTTAATCTGCTCTCCTCTATTAATAACATGATGACTCTCTGATGTTACTGGGTTTGGTTGAGGCTCGGAGTGCACTGGTTCACCCCTTCCGTCGTCTTTTAATACACTCATCAAAAATAGTGTGGGATTGCGGTGAAATTGGGAAGGATGATAAAGGTTATCAGGAATAATCAAGAAATGGTTACAATATCTGATCAATATTGATTGATCTACTCATACAGAAGTGGTGTCTCTCAGGACGGCGTCGGGTTTAACGCAACACGCCAGACGTCTCTGCATGGAGGTGTAGAGGTTCCTAATGGTGTCCTGTGATGATCCATCCCATGCAGCTTGAATGTTCTCACTCAGTTCTGCAGATGGTGTGGTAGGGGTGGAGTGTTGATAGAGCGTCCAATAGCATCCACACATTTTCAATCAGGGACAGGTCTGGAGATGAGACCGACCACGGCGTAGTATCTGTGTCTTCAAGACGAGATCTTGAGACGGCAGCAGTGTGTGGACGAGTGCCGTCCTGATTCATTTGCATGTCTCACAATGTCAAACATACCAACCAAGTTTCATTCCTGTCGTTTGATTCCTACTGGGTGCAGCTATTTTTGAATATGAATGTGTTTAATGTAGTTTTAAGTGCTTCTAATTATGTCTATTTACAATAACAGTGTCTCCCTGTCTGATGTCTTTGAACAGCACAATTGTCGCCACAGTGGCTCCCCAGAATCCCTCAAGGCCAGCACAGTCATTCCTGCCCATTCCGGTAGCCGTGCAGTGCCTCCTAGGCCACCGCAGGAAGGAGGGTCCGCCGGACAGGACGTGACCTCTGTTTATGCCTGATTTACCAGCTTAGAGATGTACGCCGAAACTTCGGTGGTTCCCTTATTGATTAGGCCATTGTCTGTCTTCCTGCTGAGGGCAGACCCTGGCAGTGTGTGGGGACAGAGTGGGAAAAGCAGAGAGTGAAAAAGAGGAACATGACAAAGAGGAAGAAGGACGGCGTGCGCTATTGTCATTGTTACTGAGAGGCCACGAAGCTCTACTGAGAGTTCACTGTACATCTATTTATAAAGCGCTTTATAAAGACTGTACTGATGCTGTCCTGTCCTGTGGCTCAAAGTGTCTGCAATGAAGACCAAAGGTCTGGCAACAAGCGAAATTACACCTTCACCGTGACACCAGACCTTCTGGACGTGTGACATGTGACAACAAACTGTTGATCTTGGCGCTGACCGTGCTGCCTCCACACATTCGTTAGTCACTTCTGCCTGGAGATGAGCTGCTGCCATTCAACGTTGAAGCTGCATGGGATGGATCATCACAGGACACCATTAGGAACCTCTACACCTCCATGCAGAGACGTCTGGCGTGTTGTGTTAAACCCGACGCCGTACTGAGAGACACCACTTCTGTATGAGTAGATCAATAAATATTGATCAGATCAGACTACAGTTATCATCAGTTATTGATCCTGATCACCTTCATCTTCCTTCACTACAGAACTGCAGTCCCACACGTCCTTCTGGGGAAACTTTTTGTGCAAATATTTATGGAGAAAAAGTGCATTTCTGATAGGGACGATGCAGCTGTCATTCAGTGCATTTCTTTCGAGTGACAAAGGGACGTGAAATGGGCTCCACACTGATTAGAGGAGATACTGACCCTCATTCATCGCCTCTCAGCTGATCACTGCTGTAATCTCGCTGTATATTTCCCTGCTGTCTGACCGGTTGAGTCTCTTCAATCTTTATCCAATTTGTCGGTCAGTTCTGCCCGGTCAGCTTCTCTCCCCTCCCTTCTCTCTCATGACACAAACAGCAGGGTCCTTTCACTCCAGTCCGTGGGGATAAGGGCTCAGTCAGGATGCCTCAGATAACAGCTCACACTCAGACTCCTGTGGTCAACACAAACATCACCAGCACTAAAGCCCTAAATAAAAGCAGTCTTCCTTTTCCTCTCGGTCAGCGTGGGGACCTGAGTCTTCTTCATGTGTCTGCTGAAGGTTGACCGGTTCGGTCCAGGATCATCCACATGTAGAATCATGTTGCTGTTGTTTCACAACATTGAAAATGATTCCTTTTTAATAGCATTGCTGTTTTGAAGATTTGATGCTGAATCGACCCTAATAAGTTCAATCACATTTCATGATATTATAGTTAATAAAAACTGCTGATATTACTCTCCCGTTCTCCTCAAACCCCCTCTGATACCATAAAGATCTCATAGTGGTTCCTATGATGGAGATCTCCAGACTCTGCTGCAGCAGAGCAGCTCCAAACCATCACACTCCCACCACCATGTTCACAGTCTGTATGGTGTTCTTGTTATCAAATGCTATGTTTGATCAGTGGCAAACATGGATTCATCTCTCCAAAGCACACTGTTCTTGAAGTCCTGCTCTTTGTCTAGATGTTCTCTGGAGAACTTTAGTCTTGCTCTGATGTTTGTTTGACACTAAGGGTTTCCTCCTTAAACGCCTCCCATGAAGCTTTCTGATCGAAAGCTTCTGGTAGAAGCTGCATTCTTGACATCAGCTGTGAGGAGATCTTCCTCTAGGTCCCAAGATGGCATTTAAGAATTTTTGGATCTTCTTTACTCGTCTTGCGGTTCTGCTTTGCCAGATTTATCGCCAGATTTACGGTAAGTAATCTTCATTATCTTCATCCCTTGATATTTATGCAGTAGTGCAATAGCTTCACCTGTTTCCATGGTGACTATATTGACCGTCTACCCTACATCAGTAACAGGAGACCCATCTTAAGTGCATTTGTGTCCAATGACATAATACATCTTTAGTGAGTGCATTACAGACATAATCCAGGTTTCCCTGCACATGTATACATGCTTACACACACACTCTCTCTCACACACACACACACACACACACACACACACACACACACACACACACACACACACACACACACACACACACACACACACACACAGGGGTCATATGGTTATTAAGGTGGACTTACAGCAGTTGGAAAACAATAAGCCATTGTAGTGTAGAACTAGAAGCCCTGCCCGCCATATGGCTTTGCAATCAGTCCATATTATAATGGTGCACTTAAGTGGCTACCCATTGTGAACCACATCAGTGTCAACCCATCTGTCCTTCTGGACGGACGCACACACACACACACACACACACACACACACACACACACACACACACACACACACACACACACACACACACACACACACAGATGCATGTCATCACTAGAGGCCCCATTGTTCAGTAGGGTTGTAGGCTGAACTGCAGGATATGGGTGACCCATTAGAGCCAGTGTGTGTGTGTGTGTGTGTGTGTGTGTGTGTGTGTGTGTGTGTGTGTGATATCTTAGTGCATCAAGTGGTTTGAATGGTGTTGTTAAATGGTTGCTAAATGGTTGCTGTGGTATGCCAGATGATTGCTATGCTGTTGCTAAATGGTTGCTATGGAATCCCAGGTCCTTGCCTTGGTGTTGCCATGACCCACCACCCACATACTATCTGCTCTGTGGTGGTCCTGTGGGGTCCTGATCATTGATGGTCACATTGATGATCATCAGGGTGAAAGGAGGAGAATAAAGTCTGCAGGGAAACAGATGAACTACAGTCTGTGATTATAGAACCACGAAGAGCTCCTGTGTGATCAGAGGAGCTGATTGGATGGACAGAGAGAGGAGAAATAAAGACATAATAATGTCTCTGATCTCTGAGTAGGTTTATGTTTGTGTATCTGCTCCAGAGAGTCCTATTCTATTGGCAGTGGACAAGCTGTGTGTGCATTTGCACAACTGAGTCAGGAACGGGTGCAGCTGAAAGTAGCTGAATGCATTACAGGCATAATCCAGAAGACGTGTCCACACACTTTGGGACATGTAGAGTATGTGTTTGTCACACTGGGGGTCTACTTTCTGTTTGTAAAGAAGGAGAACCGAGCGTTTCCTTGCACTGTTCAGGAGCTGAAACTGTGAGTGCTGTATATTTAGAGCAGCTCGGATGTCCGGAAGCCAGTTTGAGCTGATCTGACTTCATCGTGAAACAGGAGACCAACAAATCCTTTTCACATTCATCAACATTTTCAAAACAGCCAGTCGGTCGTCTTGGCTGTCTCTAGAGACAACCTTGAAGAGTCGAGTCAAGCACGTCTGCATGTGCTCCGGGATCCCGGGTGGTTGCTGTGGTGGTCTCGTGATTATTGCGTATTTTCTGTCCTGGTCAGTGGTGCGGTTCACATGGACGCTTTGGCGTTCACACTACAGGAATGTGGTTTGAGTGACTGGATTACATTAAAGGGGTCCAGTGTGAAACTGCAGCTACACATCAGACACCAAACAGGACCCGCCAGTCTGATTCACTACATTTGGGGTCCTGGGTGGGAGGTGGATAGTGGGGGAAACTGGTTTGATGTGTGGCTTTAAGAAGGTAAAAGCAGACTGTGGATAAACAAACCTGACTAATCAAAAGTGGAGCAGATCCCCCGAGAGTGTCCCAGAGGAAACTCCTCGCCGACATTATCAGCGGCCAGCCTTGGCGTGCTGTCTGTCCTGCTATCAGCACTATGTGGTTTACTCCTCTTTTCTCAGGACTGACCTTCAGCAATCACTGCCAGTGGCCTGTAAAACCTCTGACCTAACAGTGGTTTGATTACACTTCTTCAGGAAATGGTTCAAAGCTTTATTTTGGAGCCGGTTCAGACATACTTAACACAAATGACACAAACGCACTATGTGATGATTCATTTTGTTCTTATTACAGAAACAGAGATGAGCCAAAACATGACTTCAGATGCTGCTGTTCCTTCATGCATCGTCAAAACATCCCATTTACAAGAGCTCTGAAGTTGGTATTTGTGGAAGCTGGCACCAAGATGATCCAGCAGAACCTTGGAAAGTAGTGTCTGTAATATCTGGCACCAAGATGTCCCAGCAGACCTTCTGAAGGTGGTATCTGTGGTATCTGATGCCAGGGTGTTCAAACAGATCTTCTGAAAATGGTACCTGTGGTATAGGACTCCAAGGTGTTCCAACAGATATCTATGGTACCTGACATCAGGGTGTTCCAGCAGATCCTATCAAGGTGGTATGTGTGGTATCAGACACCAATACATTCCAGAAGCTTCTATGAAGGTGGTATCTGTGGTATCTGACACAAACACTTTCCAGTAGATCCTCTGAAGGAGGTATCTGAGGTATCTGGCATGAAGATGTTCCAGTAGATCTTCTGAAGGTGGTATCTGTGGTATCTGATGGCAGGGTGTTCCAGCAGATCCTCTGATGGTTGTGTCTGTCACTAAGACACATTATATACAATGTTTTTAAATGTCTTTTGGGACATTAAGAGCTTCACAGAATTTATTATTATTATTATTATTATTATTATTATTATTATTATTATTATTATTATTATTATTATTATTAATAGGATACAGAATTGCTGGAATTTAATGCAAAACTGCTGCATCAAAGCATTATAGCACTTTTATGACCTTAGTGGCCACTATTGGCCTAGTTACCCATTCCTCTGTGTGTGTGTGTGTGTGTGTGTGTGTGTGTGTGTGTGTGTGTATCCTGTATCTGCAAGTCCAGTTTCCTCACTGAGGAGGAAGATGGGAGACAGTGGAGCAACAATGGCAGGAAAAGCTTCCAGATCACATTGAGATTACAACTGAAAAACACTCCTCAAATAAACACCACACACACACACCACACACACACACACACACACACACACTCATCTGTGAGCTGAAATGCTGAGTGTGTAACAGCAGAGGTTCTCTAAACCTGTTATTGGTCCCCGTGGTATCTAGAATAGCAAGTTACAGCAGATCCTTTATGCTAGAGGTCACTAATAAGCTGGACCCGGACACTGTCCTGTTGAGATCTGGACCTAAAACCAAGCAGAACAAAACTAACAATAAACACCCAAATACCTGCAGGGTGTGCAACAGGATAGATAGAGAAGAGGTGGTACAGT
Source organism: Acestrorhynchus altus (assembly GCA_034509495.1). Classification (NCBI taxonomy): domain Eukaryota; kingdom Metazoa; phylum Chordata; class Actinopteri; order Characiformes; family Acestrorhynchidae; genus Acestrorhynchus; species Acestrorhynchus altus. Next base: position 27,223,961 of record CM067519.1, on the reverse strand, counting down.
GCAGCAAACTTCTCATTAGATGCGTGGAAGGATCGGCTAAAAGGAGTGTGAAGGCCGCAGTGTGAAGGAAGGAGCTGAATCTGCAAGTGTATGGACGTGTCTACCAGCAGTGGCAGAAGTCCCATTCTACAGGACGTTCTCCTTAGAACTGCATCTGAAAGATGGACAAGGAGCAGCAACGTGTTTTATGGCTCGTCTGTGTGGAACGTCCCTGTGAAATGAAGAGTTCTGGTAAATCGTGCAGAGCGTGAGTGAAGTAAAGTTCTCAGGCGTCCCTCTTGCTCAAGCCTCTTGCACAAACGCAGTCACAGCAACTACAGATAGAGTGGACATGGAGCCGGTTCTGATGACCTCAACTTGGCAGCCAACCGTCCCTAAACAGTCTCATCCCAATTCACAAAGGCTGTAAACACACACAGATGTAAACATTAAACAGCCCGGGGTCGAGTGTGACTTATTGTTTATCTCGGGTTGTCCCACGCAAGAGCGGTAAACAGGCAAATCCAGTTCCTGTCCCTTTCTGACGGCAAAAGCATCTGTTTGACCTCTGACCACAAGAAGCCGCAAACCAACTTCCTGCCCCGTGCGCGCTCAGTCGGATTGCGGGACCCTTCCCTTCTGATGAGCAGGACACTGAGAAGAGTGGACACACACTGACATCTACATTTACTGATGGTCATCACTCAGCACATACAATGATCAGCCATACAGTATGTTGATCACGTCCTCATTTCACCTCTCACTGTCCATGCTATCGGCTCCTCTGACCACACAGGAGCTCTTTGTGGTTCTATAATTCCAGACTGTAGTTCATCTGTTTCCCTGCAGACTTTATTCTCCTCCTTTCACCCTGATCTTCAATGATCAGGACCCCACAGGACCACCACAGAGCAGCTATTATGTGGGTGGTGGGTCATTCTCAGCACTGCAGTCACACTGACGTGGTGGTGGTGCGTCATGATCGGACAGAGTTGTTTCCAGTCATTGCCCACCAGTATCAGCTGATAAGCAAATGATGTGATGTTTGTTTATGAACCTTTTTCCATCACGTTCTGCATTTTGGCTTTGGCAGTATTCTATGTAGAGGTTCCTAATGGTGTCCTGTGGTGATCCATCCCATGCAGCTTGAATGTTCTCACTCAGTTCTGCAGATGGTGCTGCAATTACAGGAGGACTGATGGAGGGTATTAGTGCTTGCTGAATGTCTGCAATCTCCATGCATGCTGGGCAATCCGTCGGTTCTCCCTCTCTGTAGTTCATGATGCTGGTGTGTGCTTTCATCTATCCATCCAACTTCCTACAATGTGACCCCTCTTGATCTGTTCCAACTGCTGGAATTGCTCGTCAAACTTGAATCATTCGCATGTCTTACAGTGACAAACACGACTGCCACATTCCTTTCCTCCTTGCTGATTCCTTCTGGGTGCAGCTATTTTGTTGACGGTGAGTTTCTGGAGACCTCAGTCTGTAATCGGAATGAATTCAGTCGGAACAGGGGAAACTTCTGGCCTGTAAACAGAGCCAGTGCCTTCATCCTCCTTCCCCTCAGTCCTCCACTTATGACATTATTGACGGTGTCAAGTATGAGGTTAAAGACGCTTAAAGCTTTTCCATCACTGTGTTTTCAAAGGTTCACTCAACAATATTAGATTTTCCCGTAACAGGAATATGATAAATATCTAAATCCATCAGCTGCCTGAAGCTAACTGGCCTTAATCGGAGTCAGTGACCATTAAATCATGGCTAATATGAAGTTATGAGGTCACACCACTTTAATTGTTGAACACTGGTGACGTGAATGTCTCACTAGGGAACACATTTCTTGCCTTAAAATAGATAAACTCTGTTTGCCCCAGGAGGATATTACACACACTGCCTCATGGGAGTAAATCCAGGATGGTGGTTCCCATCCAAGTTGGGACATATACTGGAAAAGCAATTGTGAGAAAGTGGACATGTGTCTCAGTTTCAGCAGTCAGACCACATTTACATTACTGTCATTAGTCACTATGCAGACAACATTATTGGGACACTTGCTCATTCACGGTTTCTTCTGAAATCAAGGGGCTTAAAGAGTTTCTCCTGCCTTTGTCTCTACTGTCCAGAGAAGACTTTCCACTAGATTGCTGTACAGATTTGATTGAGAATGTTAGTGAGCTCAGGATGTTGGATGATCTCTATCCCAACTCATCCCCAATTCATTGCAAAAGTATGGATGGAGCTTCACCATTCCAAAGAACACAGTTCCATCCTCCACAGCTCAATGTTCTACTGTGACTTTCACACTTTTTTTAGGTCCTGAAGTCCAGGGTCTTCAATGGTCTCCACCATGGAATGTGTTTTCCAAAGGTTTCATTTTCAGTTACCAAAAATGATTGAATGTGAACAAGAAGTCAAAACACAGAGTAAAAACTCTAAGAGGGGGTAGATACCTCCACAACGATGGTTCTAGAGGGTTTCGTGGTGCGTGATGGGGCCTTTTGTGTGGACGGGGACTCAGTTTGGGCTACTTTTTGAAGATGCGATACAGGGCAGCCAATCAGACAATCAGATTTACATGCTTAACCAACTGCAATGGCCACTGGGCACAGAGCGAAGGGTCAGAGCGGAGGGTCAGAGCAGAGGGTCAGACAGCACCCCTGGAGCTGAGATGGTATTATTGTCCGTGGTAATAAACTGTACGCCGCAGAAGCAGCAGGTAGAGATTAGGGGGAAAAACTCTGGAGCTCTAAGGGGGTTTAAATCTTATTAGAGGGGTTTTAATCCCTCAGACGCCCCAAACTGTCTGATCATCCACAACTACAGACAGTCCAGCACACATGTGAAGTAAGAGGGGGTAGATACCCCCACAGCAGTGGCTTTAGGGGGCTTCATGGCGTGTGATAGTTGAAATGCAACCCTGCTGCAACACCCTCACGCTTGTTCTTGGGGTCCTGAGGTTCCCTTGTGTCTGCACCAGGTGCATGGGGTGATGTGAGGGTCACTTGTGGCACATTTCTTGAAACTCAGCTCCTGTTTCAGTAAGAGCACCTACACCAGGTCATGTTCGGAGTTATGAAAATAATGCAGCTAATATACCACTGTATGACATCCCTTCTCAGGAATGCATTCAGCTACTTTAAGCTGCAACGATTGCTGACACAGATGTGCAAATGCACAAACGGCTTGCCTAGTCCCTGTCAAGAAGTAGTGCCAATAGAATAGAACTGATGATGTACATGAATCACACCATCTGGATTAAAGACTAGCCCCCCTTCATGGGCTTGTACATGTGGGTCCCAGGACCATGTGTGAAGTTCACCAACGCATCGGTCCACCCAGCATCTGGACTAGTGCTGTGAAGTCACACACGGTCTCCAGTCATGTGGTTTCGAGTGCCAGTCGTTTTGGCGCGGTGCACTGCTGCGGTAATGGATCTGGGCTCTGAGGAGAGCTGTTAAAACCCGGGGAGGAAGCAGGGAGGTTATTTATTAGCCGCCTGCCCTCAGTCCTGCCGCAGGTACAGCACCCCACTCCTCTCCACTCTTCCCTCTTTTGTCCATCTCTCTTTTCCTCCTGCTCCTACTCATTACTACTCACTTCCTCTCCTATTGAGACACGTTTTACGAGACGTATCCTCAGCGGCTTCAGCGCAATCCCTGTTTCCTGTTTTCACCTCCAGGAGAGTGATGGACTCTTCACAGGTCTCCATTTCTGATCCATTCAGGCCTAATATGATCAGGCAGCTTCTACATGACATAGTGAATAAAGTAAACAGTAAACAGCCCAGGTGTACTTTCTATGATGGAGAGATCTCCAGACCCTGCTGCAGCAAAGCAGCTCCAAACCATCACACTCCCACCACCATGCCTCACAGCTGGTATGACGTTCTTATGTCTTCTGTTACTGTGCTCAAATAATTCAACTTTGGATTCATATGTCCAAAGCACAGTGTTCCAAAAGTCCTGCTGTTTGTCTAGATGTTCTCTTGAGAACTTAATCTTGTGCCAATGTTTTTAGAGCTACCTGCTTCCATGATGATATTTTAGGATTGTTGGATCTTCTTTATTCATCTTGTGGTTCTACTCTTGGGCTGAACTTGCTAGGACGCTCAGATCTGGTCATTCTCCTCTTTAAAACGATGTTCCAGACGGTGGAACGGCTGATTTCTCATTGTTCTGAGATCTTCCCAGACTCATCTGCATCTACTGTCTTTCTGAAGACCACAGGGAGCTCTTTGGATCTCACCATGGTGATCCCACTCACTTCAACAATCAGAGCAAACCAAACTAATGTCTGAGGTTTAAATAAGACCAGCTCTTCTTTAAGATGGTCTAATCATTTGCAGTTGATGTGCACCTGATTCTAATTTTAGACAGTTTAAGTAGTAATAAAAGTGGGCGTGGCTCTTCTACTGGGTGAGTGAATCGCTCCTAATAAAGCAGAAAACAAGTGATTCAGCTCCAGATGGCATCCTGATTTAGAAGCAAACATCTGAGCTGTGGGACATTGAAGTGTATATGGAAAGCTGAAAGACTGTACGACACAACTTCCTCTGAGAAATCGGAGACACATGAGGAACGAGCATCAACTGCAGCTTCCAACAGCAGATTCTCCATCCAAACTAAAGTCTTACTGGGAATTTGATGATACGGTCTCCGGCCACTTTATCAAAAACCCTCTCTAGAAGTTCCACCTCACTGCTGTTCAGTTAAAGACTGTAGCTCATCTTCTGATGGACAGTATCAGACATCCTCTAGCAGGGACACTGACATATACGAACCCGTTTCTAATAAAGTGGCCAGTGATGAAGCACAGGGTATGGGTTTGTAGGCTCTTACTTTGCAGGGCTGGGGAGGGTGTCAGTTGGCACATCCGCTGTAAGTGTGTGTGTGTGTGTGTGTGTGTGTGTGTGTCTTCTGGGAAATGTTCAGAAGGCAGAAAGAGGAGAGATAGAAGAAGGAACAGCGTGCCAGTACCGTTCACATGCAAATCTGTGCAGGGAGCTGAAGAAGGGGGGTGAGGAACAGGTGTCCAGAGCCGGCTACGGTGGACGGGGGGGCTTGAAATGGACACAGAAAACCCTTTCACCTCACACGTTCACCATCTCTCCCTTTTTCTCTCTCCGTCTCTTCCTTTTCTTCCCTTCGCACCCTGCCTGACTGTGTAATGACGGCAGATTTGGCACCAGGCTTCTTAACGAAGACACGGACCAGTCCAGCGGTATCAAAATGAACGTTGAAAAACAGATATCAGTTTTCCTCTTGCTCGGAAACACTGTTTGCATGTGCAGAAAAGTCTTCAGAGGTTAGAGTGACGTGTAAATACACAAAGGTCAAATTGAGACAACTCTGTTCTTGGCTCCGGGACAGCACAGAAATTTCCCAGAATTGCCCTGATTGCTTTAAAGCGACACAAACAAATAAAACCACGTCCCAACAAATGCCTTCACTATAAAGTGCTCTGGAGCGCAGTTACCTGGTCAGACTGCTGCAAACTCAGCATGCAGTTGTGTCTGAGTCAGACTTGTAAATCATTACAGGTGGGGTCTGATTAGACACTGAGTTTTGGCACAGACCCACCGCCTTATTAAAAAAGCTCTCAGAGGCTACTTTTGGGTGGTGTACCTCTTGGTGAGAGAACACTGACTGATAGACACGCTTCTACGACACACTCCAAGACATTTAACCCAGGTGAGAGACTTTGAGAAAGGGGGCGTCAATGGACTGAGAGAAGAACTGCCTCCATCTAGACTGTTCTGACTAAATCCAACAACACTTGGGTTTGAGTGTGGAGGCCTGGTGGTCAGCGCTTCAACCCTGCCTTTGCTGTGGAGCGACAAACTGCCCCAACTGCTGGTGTGATGATCTGGAGGGTTCTAAAGAAGTCCGCTGCTTAAATTTCCTCCCTCCTAGATATTCCACCCTCCCAATTCCTTTGTCCTTATAATGTACACAAGGAGCCATAGAACGAAGAACAAAAGTGCTTTATTAACATATTTATATAAAGTAATTTATAGTTTTTATCTTTACTTTTTTACCTCATCAGCAAATTAAGACAAATTAAGAAAGCAAAGTGCAAATGAAATGTTCTCCCAACAGGGTCGACCTCTCCTGATTATGTCCCCGTCCATTTATGGATAATCGAAATAAAAGTTTGATTTTTGTCTGTGATTTGGCCTCCTGAAAATGGAGCTTTTCCAAAACTGCTCTCCAATGTGATGTTTGAAAGCTGTGGTCTGTGTGGACTGAGGCTGAGGGACCACATGTATTCGAAATGGATCCAAAGTAAACAAACAGAACATTAAACAATCAGAAGAACACAAACACACGGTTGAAACTCTCTACTGGTGATGAGCACTTTTCTAAGTGAGCTTGTGGATCCCAGAACCTTCTTTAAAGGAATACTCCAGCGTTTTCCGGTCTGATCGCGATCTGCCAACGTTTGTAATGTATGGTTCAACCAGAAGGAATCAACCAATCGCTGACTGACAATATAAGACCTGTCCCTGATTGAAAATGTGTGGACACTATTGGACGCTCTATCAACACTCCACCCCTACCACACCATCTGCAGAACTGAGTGAGAACATTCAAGCTGCATGAGATGGATCATCACAGGACACCATTAGGAACCTCTACACCTCCATGCAGAGACGTCTGGCGTGTTGCGTTAAACGCGATGCCGTCCTGAGAGACACTGAGTCTGTATGAGTAGATAAAAGGCATATTTTGCAGCAGTTTAAACATTTATATTCTACAATCTCTGGTTTTTCATTTTCCACTGATGATTGCTGATGAACAGTGAAGTTGTGGTCTGTGATGTTCAGCTGTATGTAAACGGTGTAGCTGGAGTATTCCCTTAATGCTACAAATGCCTCCCGTTCCTGAATCACAAGGCACATCATAGCTACATCACATTATGAATTACAGATCATCCCAAAGCAAACGAGACAGTAATTCTTCAAAATCTAAAAATCAAAAAGGCCGCGCTCACCCCGAGTGCGTCTGATTGAAGGGTTAGGACAGTACCGGGCTTCTCACGGGAGATTTGGACTTCCGTTAAGCCGTCATTTGAAAGTCAGGACTCTTCAGCTTCGTCACCCAACAGGTAACGAAGTCTGAATCCCATCTTTCCTGCCGTGAGTGTGGTGACATTTTCAGTTCTGATTTGGGCCACTTTCAATGATGAGCCCAGCTCTCAGACACTGGAACTCCTCCATGACTCCTGTCACTTTTTGTCATTTGAGGAGCATAAACTGTTCGGATAAATGTCTGATGTTACATTAAAATTATAATGTAATATAATCCGATATAATATATCGGATTCAGGTCAGTTTTCCTGCTGTGTGAATTCCGTGATTCAGAAATAAAGAAATGTGGTTCAATAATTTATAAATAAAAATAAAATCTGCGCACAGCTGAACATATTTCCTCTCGTTAATTTGGCACAAGCTCCTCACTGGACTGAGCCGTAACATCTCCAGCGATGTGTCCGTTCTGTACTGTCATCAATCTGACTGATCTCAACAGTAAACTCCAGATGCGACAGTGGAAACAGCAGCAATCTTTGGTCTTCTGAGATATAAAATATTGAAATATTGGTCCCTATGGATACTATAAAACTGCACATATAGATATAAATCATATAACAACATCACAGGGTCTGAAAAAATAAAAACAGGAAAGATTCAAATTTTGGTCTCCGGGAAAAAAGGAAACACGGTCCAAGTGCGGCATCTAGTGGCGTACAGCACAAACTGCATGGAGCAAACAGCATTTTATAACCAAGTCTGCAAATATTTTATCGATGAGAATGAATTCTCTACAGGAAACAAACTAAAATTTGATATGTTTCAGCAGCTTTCAGAAGTTTATCAAAAAAATGTGCCAGAATTTCTACACGACACATTTTAATCCTCTAAATTCTGTAAGTAGTCAGTGATTATGTCTCTGTAGAGAAAATGACTTATTCATACTCGTAACATCAGCCCTACACAGGGTTTAAACTGGGGGCCAAATCATTTGCACGCATTTGCATTTTAATCCACAGAAACTTCACGCTAACCTAACGAAGAAACCGTGGATTCAAATTTAAAGCAGAATTTAACGCAGGAGTTCGGCCGGGCGAGCCGGAAAGGGAAGAGCCAGCGCTCGTGTTCGACTGTTGAGGTGTGAAACAGGCCTGAAGAAGGTGAAGCTCAGCTCGGCGTCTGCGTCAGACGTCTCCATTTGTCGGCTGAGGAGAAACATCTGCCAAAATGCAGTAAATGATCTGCCTTTAGATCTTAATATCACACAGTGATGATTCAGAGACGACCTTAATCGGAGATGATTTAAACTCAGAGCCGTGTGTGTGTGTGTGTGTGTGTGTGTGTGTGTGTGTGTGTGTGTGTGTGTGTGTGTGTGTGTTTCCTTCATGGAGGTAACTACTACTGCACTTGGTCATCCTCAGCTGAAATGTACAAACCAACCTATAGTTACACACTCCAATTCATCCCATTGAATTGTGGGAAGTGTAGTCCAGTCTGACTGGATGAAGAGACCTGAGAGTGGGCTGAGTGCCAGCTGTGCTGGACTTCTGATGCAAGTGCTTGATCCAAACTCCACCCACAAATGTGTTCTTTCATAGCAAACGGTGTGAGATTTAGCTATTTTACAGAACATGGATTGAAAACCCAATTCAGCCCTAATGAGAGACTGTAGCTCCTCCTCCTCAGTGTATATCACAATACCTACATTTAGAGTTATTAATATTCACCCTAATGAGAGACTGTAGCTCCTCCTCCTCAGTGTATATCACAGTACCTACATTAGGGCTGAATGGAAGTGTCCTGTATGGCTCATCCAACTGATCAACAACAGCTATGTAGGAACGTGTGAGTGGAGAACGGAGGGGTCAGTTAGTAAACATTCACAGGTCAAAATGATGCAGGTTGTGTCCCATTTGTGGCACGACCTGCCTCTGTAGATCCACTTCCCTTCTTCTCTGTCTAACTGAATCCCAGTACAGTACAGATCACTGTACACTATGTGACTCTACAGATACGTGTCATGTTCTGCACTACTCAGACTCTGATTGGACCCTTGGAGGGGTGTGTCTTTTAGCAGTGGCTGTGGTTGGCCGGGTAAAAGTTCATTCTGGGAAAGCTCACTGGCAATTTCCGGTGGCGAGGTGGCCGTTTTCCGGCTTTTCTTCTTCTTCTTGTCCTTGTCCTTCTCTTCCTCAGCGTTTTTGGAGTTTTGGGGGAGGTCCACAGTGATGGTTGGTTTCTGCCGCAGGTCCTGCTTGCTGGGTGGTTCAGCGGCCATAATGGCACGTGCGCCATGCATTCTGGGAGGAGATTTACAGTGTAGCTCGCCTCTCGACTCCTTCCACAAACGCAGCTGAGAGAGGTGCTCTTTCTCAATGTCCCGCTCAGACACAGGAAGCTCCATAATCTGTAAGGGGAGAGAGTGAACCACGCAACTGAGGGATTGAGGGGTTTATGAAGGTAGATCACAGGATCACAGTCTACTGCCTTCGGGCAATAATTCAAAGAGATCTTCCGTCAATGATTCCTCAGAGACGGTTACTTATTACTTCATCATGTGAGCTACAGTAGGTCTGTAACATGCAGACAGATTTAAGACAGATTTACACAAGACATTAGTCTGGAATGTTCCAAAACAAGAGGCAGAAAAACAGGAAAGTAAAAAAGAAATGTCATTATCTCTGCAGTAACACACACTGGCCAGCAGGTGGAGACACACTCCATTTTTACCAGGGTGACACGTTACATATGTGGTACAACAGTGAAAAAAAGACAGAGAGAGGGAGGGGGGGGGGAGAGTGAGTGAGTGAGTGAGAGTGTGTGTGTCTGTTTTACCTCTTTAACAAGGAAGCTCTCCTGCATGTATCGAGGCTCTATGGCCCGAAGCAGCTCCATCGTCTCGTACTGACCCTGGCATGCCTTCAGCTTTTCCTGAGATCCCAGCATGCATTTCAGCAGCACCAGCCCCACACGGAAGATGATTTTTACTCCTAAAATGCACAAAGACACACACAGTGTTGGGATACATAGAGTAGCACAACTACAGGGCCCCTGTGTGTCATAGATATTATAGGCTGTGGCTTGGGAAAGGTTCAATCCCCAGGACCGGCAGGAAGTGTGGATCAGGGGAGTGAAAGAATATTTCCGGTTCAGGGGACTTTTGTCTTAGTGGAGATGAACAACAAAGCTATGTGTGGAGACACCATGTTCAGTGTCAAGATTAACGGTATATTGTCACACATCACACATCCGGAAGGTCTGGTGTCAGGGTGCGGGTGTAATCTCGTATGATGCCAGATCATCTACGGTCTTCATTACAGACACTTTAACAGACCAAAGTCACGTTAATGAGGTTCTGCAACCAGTGGTTCTACCTTTTCTGAACACACACTCCAATGCTCTGTTCCAACAGGATGACGCTCATCCACACACTGCTGCCATCTCAAGATCTCGTCTTGAAGACACAGATACTACGCCGTGGTCGGTCTCATTTCCAGACCTGTCCCTGATTGAAAATGTGTGGGACGCTATTGGACGCTCTATCAACACTCCACCCCTACCACACCATCTGCAGTGTTGACTATTAGTCCACTCAATTCGGATCATCTATAGGAGGTAATCTAACATTCTAACATTACACAAAATAAACATTTGATTTATTGCTGACAGAAAACGACACACGTGGCATCAACAGGATGTGTGTGTGGTTGAAGGTGAGAAGACCAGCCCTTCAGCTAAGGATTACATGGTAAAGAGAGAGTGTGTTCAAAACAACAGTTACACAAATGTGCAAATGCCCACACAGCTTATCTAGTGCATGTAGAGAAGTACTTCCAATAGAATAGGACTCTCTGGAGCAGATAAACAAACATGAACCTACTGGCACCATGTCTAATGTGAGTTAGAGGGGAATAAAGCCCCCCAGCATTAAGCTGTGGAGCTGTTTTGGGGATTAGATGAGAAGGACTGGACATCATCCAACATTCTGACCTCACTAGACCTCCTATTGCTGAATGTAATCAAAGTCTCACAGCAATGTTCCAGAATCTAGCAGAAAGCCTTCTCTGGACAATAGACAGTAGAAACAGCCGGTGTCCCAATACCATTGCCCATATAGTGTATTTTCAGTCCATGTGTAAATGTGTGTGTGTGTGTGTGTGTGTGTGTTTAAAACATGTGCGTGAGCCCCACCTTCACAGAAAAACATGTCCCAGACGCGCAGCACCGATGACCACGGCAGCGTCCGAGAGAACACACACATGAACCACTCAGTCATGTACAAGATGGGGTCAATCCTGTGCTTCTTCAGGTGCCGGTGGGCCACAGGGGACACCCGCTTCAGTAACGCAAAGAGGATCTCTCCATCCAGCTGGATAGCTTCCTGCACACACACACACACACACTTTTTATATTGGGACATAAATTATTGGGACACCTGTTCATTCACTGTTTCTTCTGAAATCAAGGGTATTTCAAAAGAGTCCTCTGAGAATTTGACTGCATTCGTCAGCAACAGCATTCGTGAGGTCAGGATGTTGGGTGATACCAAATACCAATCTGGACTGGAACTGGACAAAAGTGTCATAGCAGTCCCTTCAAAGGGAAAAACACACAATTCTAACATAATTCTTGGAGTAAGTAATTAAATATGTAAAAATGATCGTTGGCTTGGACATCGTTCACTTTGAAGTTCTGTGCCTGCACAGTCCAAGTCGTGGTGATGATGTAAGCATACTCGGGCCTGGAACACTAAGTGTAGTGCACCTAGTGTGAGTACTCCCTAAAAGAACGGGTGTCCACAAACCTTTGAGCATACCGTGTAAGAGTATTGTAGCTGCAACTTGTTAATAAACAGCTTCTCTCTGCTGACCAGTGCAGGACGAGGACCCACAGAGCAACCTTTACACTTTACACTCCAACACATCAGCAAAACCACTACACAACTCAGCATATTCACCTGCTGTCAGAGTGTGTGTGTGTGTGTGTGTGTGTGTGTGTGTGTGTGTGTGTGTGTGTGTGTGTGTGTGTGTGTGAGAGAGAGAGAGAGAGAGAGAGAGAGAGAGACATAAGATATATATTACTGACAAAGATATTGGGACACCTGCAGTCCCTTTGCTCTAACAGCTCTAACAGCAGGTTTGAACTACTTTATGTGGTCTGACGCTTCGCGGCTGAGCTGCTGTGGTTCTTAAACGCTTCCACTGATCAATAATACCACTCAGCTGATGGGTGGACGAGAGATGGAGGAAATATCAGCAGCGGACTTGTTGCAGCAATGGTCCAATTACAGCACCACGCTGCAGTGAGCTCTTATCTTTCACAAGGATACGTGAACCAGCCATCCTTTACTCGTGTGTAAAATCAGACTGCATGACTAATGACTTGTGTCCTTGTAGTGTATGAGAGACAGAGATGTTAATCTTACCAAACCAGTGCTGTAATATCCAGGTAGATACTTCTCACAGATCTGCACCAAACTCCAAAATGCTTCCTGAGGAAAACAGAGCTGCGTCACTTTACATTTAAGGGCTATAAAATTCACATCTAAAACTTTGTCTTTCATTTTACAAAATCAGGCAAACGTCTCCCTCAGAAGGAAGATGAAGATATAGATTTCTGGAAGCAGATCATCAGTGTTCTTCACTTCACTTGTCATGGCAGATCAGTGTAAGTATGGGAACAGGATTAAACAGCCCTGAATCAGAGTAATTAGAGGAACTGCAGAGTTCATTAAGACCTCATTACCTCCGCAGGCATGTGCATCAGCAGCACCGCAGCGATCGGAGCCTGAGCCTGACAGTAACCCTCCTCTGGCCGGTACAGCGTGTAGGCCTTCAGAACCCGGAACAGATCCTGCTGCCTTCACACACACAAACACACACTCTAACCTGCTGCACTGAAAAAAGTAGAGTACAGAAGTGAGGTGAGTGAGTGGATGGATGGGTGGATGGATGGGTGGATGGATGCATGGAAGGAAAGCTATGGTGCACTGGCTAAAAGAGCTGTGTCCACAAACGATGGGGTACCAAAACTTTAGCTCAAAAGCTGATTGGTTCAAATTGATTTTCTGATTTTCACCAAACGATTGATTTAAGCTCAGAAAGATTGAATGCTCACCCATGGCCTCCCCGAGCCACAAACATCTCATGGAAAGGAAACTGCCTGTGGAGGTCTTTCTCAATCACATCCACCCATTTAGGATCTCCAGGCTGGCTGTCCAAACCCTGACAGAGCAGAAAATCAAAACCTTACACCTAGTGAAGTTCTGAGGACCTTCTAGAGCTGCAGTGGAGCTTCTGAATCCATCCAGTTTGTTGGGTTACGGTCGCACAGCAGGAAAATATCATCTCTTTAATGTGAGCTGTATAAATTACATAACACCTCCAAAATGACCTGCATGTGGCCCAAATCAGAGCTGAAAATGTCAGATTCAGCCTGCTTTTACCTGCTGTGTGAATGTAGCCAAAGACCCTGTTGGCTGGAAGATGTGTCCAGAAATAACAACAGAGACTGCAGTCGGTCTCACCTGAAACCTGTCGTTGTTCTGTTCCTTTTTAACCTTCCCTCCACAGAGATAGAGCCAGACACGGCCTCTGAGCGACGGCGGGATTCCCTTCTGACAGCGGAACTTCACCTACAGGTGGTGCAAACAAAGAGAAGAGGATATTGGGATGCCTTCGCATTACACCTCAGGAGCTTTAAGGACTCCATAAGCATTATTATGGAGTTGGTCCCCTTTGCTATATCAGCTCTAACAGCAGTTATTGATCAGCAGAGCGCTGGAGACAGTTTTGCACTCCGAGACCCCGCTCTGTAACTTTATGTGGTCTGATGCTTTACGGCTGAGCTGCTGTGGTTCCTAAATGCTTCCTCTGTTGGAATATCAAGAAAAGAAATTTCACCAGCGGCATCCAATTACAGCACTACGCTGGAGGAGAAACATGAAGGTGGTCATAATGTTATGGTCAGGACCATGATGTGAATCCTGTAGTTTAGCTCCGTTTTTCTCGGCTTATCCTCCAAACACACACAGATACGAGGCTGAAGGGTGTTTGGTCTGGAAGATTCTTTATACCAGATTCCAGATTCATAACAAAACTTGGGTGTGGAGTGTTTCTTTCAACAGTCCTGATTTACAGTAAGACCACAGCGCAACAGAAGTTGAAGTTTCCCAGATGAGCTCAGCCAAACGATTACCTCACCAAGCCAATTCCTCAGGAACTGGGATTTCTTGAAACAAAGCATGTGAGCAGACGCCGTTCTGCAGAAATATACTACGGACATAAACAGTGTGTTAAAAGACTGCATCTCAAATCTTTATTACAAACGAATGCTTTAAGGCAGGGGTAGACAATCCAATCCTGGAGTTACATATTCCTGCAGCATTCTGTGCTTTTCCTGATTCCCTTTTCCTGGGAACAGGAATACCTATGCTTAGGTATTTAGGCTTTAGGCTTATTAGGGACGGACCAAATATCTGACAGCTGAAAGGCAAAAAGTAAACGTAAAGAAACTTGTTTAATCAGTTTATGCCTGATGTCCCCCTTGTTTTCTTCCTTCTCGTGGTGATTTACTACATCGCTGACCTTTTTGTGTTTCTTGCTCATCCACTTGTCCCAGCTGCTCAGCATCTCTAACCACTTCACCTCCCTCTGCCTCAGGACCTCCGCAGGGATTTCTTCAGCACTGTGGAAGATAAGAGAGAGGGACTAAACCTCTAAAGTCCTTCTACACCAGTCTGTCCATTTTCTAGCCACTTTTGCAGCACCATTGGGAGTTATTCCCACGCACAAGAGCCCAAGCTACTTATACTACCCATAAGAATGAGGAGAACCATATTTGTAGTGTTTGGCTCAAGAATATACATTAAACCATTTTTTGGTTTGGTACAGTTCCTGTGCTTACACACATTTGTCGACACCTTCACAGTAATGTTCCAGCATCTAGTGTACAGCCTTTGAAGAGTGGAGTGTAATAGTGCTTGCAGATATTTGCATGGACTCACAGACACACCGATGCAAATAATGTGCTGCTTAACCATCCCTGACATTTCCTATCATCTAACATTGCATAACGAACAGGAAGTACGAGTCCACCCCCCACACACGGTTTACCAATAACGGCATCCATGGACACTTTATCATCTGACTGATTCACTCTGAACGGTGCACTGTGGTGCAGTCTTTCAAAGTAGTCTTCCACATGCTCAGTGCTATTACACACTCTCACCAGAGAGGTCTCCAAATCCCCAAATCATTCAGACTATAGCTTTAAGCACGCTTCGTTTTTGAGAGCGTGCAAATCTGAGCCCTGCGTTTCTGTAATGATCCTGTAATGACAGTCCGAGAGACAAAGACTACTCATTTGGGTTTTCTGATGAAAGCTTGTGAGTCTCGGTTACTTTCTAAGCCTCTGTGTGAAAGTGTGTGTGAAACAGCTCCCAGAGGTTTTACAATGAAAAGCAGTCTTTATTAAAGCCAGGCAGCAGACACACCCTCAGTGTGGAGTGTAATTAAATTAAGGCTGAGTGGAAACGAGTGGAAAGAGTGTGTCAGCACGGGGGAGAGACTCGAGTGTTCCTCTGCTGTAACGATGATCTGTGACGAAGTGCTGCAGAGCAGTGGAATACACTCGTATACCGTCTGAAGTTATCAACATTATTCTCAAAATCAGTCAACTTGAGTCAAGTTCAGAGAAACAGAAAGAAAGTTAATGTTCTCTGTAGTCAGAGGGAGTCTTTGAGTTCTGGGTAAAGAACCTGAGACGGATTCTCACTCGCTTTATGTGGGACATAAGTACACACGAGTACTCTGTGTCCATGGATTTAAAGGTGAGGATTATCACAGGCTAAAGTGTTACAGGACGCTGTGTACAGACTGTGTTCTACTGACCGGCTAGATTTCATACGAGATCAGATTCCTTCTCTTTCCCCTTCGATGTTCAATCCAGCATTATCTGCTGACGTCAGTCCCATCATACCTACATGAGTGAGAAGCAGTAATGACTACTGCACTAACAAATCTGCATCAAGCTTGTTTTTTTATGCACATATTAAAATAAGACAGAGGATTCTGCTTGTGCTTAATTTCATATTTGCCTCATAACACCCAGAGTTCCTCCAGGAACGGCTCAGAGAAAAGTAGACCTGCACATGGAAAACAGGAAGCGCTATAATGGAAAGGACTTTCCCCTCATTCTCCTTCCTCCTCACTCCTTTTCCCGACACTCTTCAGCTCACACAGACAGCCGCAGAGGTTTTTTCCCGTTTTATTCTGATAGGTTAATCACCGACAGTAGATCCCACAAAGGATGGGGGAAACACGGATGGGTGAATCAGTTACAGATTTCTAAACGGAGACAACAGATACCATCACATCACACATCCATACTTTAACCCTTCTCTGGTCTTCGTATCCATCACTGAGCTGACCAACAGACAGTGAGTTGCATAACACAGGTACTTAATGGTGTGTGTAATGAAGGAGACCAACCAACTTTTGAACATCTCACTTGTTTATTTCATATTCAGAATCTCATCTGAAGGTCACCCGCTGCTGTTCTGCTCCACATGTGCCCAGAAATGTTGCAGCTGGGCCTGTAGATCCTGCACACTCATAGGTGGCCCAAGCTGGTGACCCAGATGCTCCCATAAATGCTGCAATAAATCTGGTGAGTGGACAGGCCAAGGAAATAGTCAGTGACCTCTCACTAGAGGTACACTACCCAAAAGTAGTGAGAGCCTCTTTATAGTTCAGCAGGGAAAACACTTTACGCCTCTGAGTTTATTTTTAATAACAATAAGCAGTAAAATCTACCTTCAGGGCCCTGATATGATGAGATTTTTGTTTGTTTTGATAAAAAATATGTATAGCTGCCCATGAAACGTTGTTCACTCTCCACAACTTCCATTCAGGGTAGTTTGAACTTGCAAAAACTCACCAAACCTCCAAAGAGGAGACCGTTCATTGAGGACACTAGTGAAAAAATTTGCCTTTGGGCTGTTATTTAGCCCCTAATATTAGGTTAACTGTACACTCACATGCTCGCTTGAAGGTCTGGCCAAAATGCCAGTGAAGAAAGGCTGTTTTGTCTGGTTCTATTAAAGAACTCACAGAAAGGACGATCTGGTCCTCGAGTGTGTGGTTTCACAGAGGAAATGAGTGAGGACTCATTATTAAATTAAGAATTAAGAAGAAAAGACTTTTGATGATGGACTGTCTGAAGACTGAAGCTCTACCCAGCACTGTGACCCTGTTTAACATCTCGCTTGTTTTTTTTCCATATTCACAATCTCCTCTGAAGGTGACCCGCTGCCATTCTGCTTCTCCACATTTGCCCAGAGATGTTGCAGCTGGGCCTGTAGATCCTGCACACTCATAGGTGGCCCAAGCTGGTGACCCAGATGCTCCCATAAATTCTGCATTTGCAATAAATGTGGTGAGCGGACAGGCCAAGGAAATGTTGGCAGACACGTTCCTGGGAAACAGTCGCTGTATGAACAATACCATTTGGAAGCCCCACCATGAGAGTCCCTCCCATCACTACTAGGGATGAGAGACTGACCATTACGATGCAATGACCATTGAGGCAGTGTGTCATTCCAAATTCCATGTCCCAATTCCCACAGTAAGTCCTAAACCCCTCCTTGAAGTGGATGTTTTAATGAAGTCGCTGAAGAGGCCGCCGTCTCCCCCTGAGGATGGCCTTGGGGACCACTCGAGAGTGCTTCACGGCTCCTGGTGGTCCCCAGCCCACAGGCTGAGAAACCCTGTATTAATCTACTATCTATGATAAGAGTCCTGAGACAATACAACAATTAGAGAAGTTATAGAAAAGTTATAAAATCACAATATACCACCTTCCTTATAGTATCGCAATATCGAATGACACAATCTATTTCTCTTTTTCAGTATAAAAGTCCAGAGACCAAATAACTAATAATAATAATAATAATAATAATAATAATAATAATAATAAAACATGACATTACAAAACTGACCAAAAAATCAACATATCACAGTGTGATCAGAAGAGTGTTCAGACGTGTGTGAAGAGAACAGTGATATTAGAAGAGTGATTAGAAGAGTGATCAGATGATTTTAGTGATCTGTTTGCAGACTCACGAGTCTCCGCTGAACTGCTGAGCTCCTCCAATAAAGCCATATTTATCAGTCGGTCTGTCGGAGTCCGATCCGTTCGGTTCGCTCTGGGATCCGACAGAGAGGCTGTCCGGTTCGGCCAGGTGGTCAGTCGTGTCCTCAGGCTGCACTCCGTTGCCTTGGAGCTGAGTTTTAGCCATTATAGCCCCAGTGTTCAGCTGAGGCTCTGCCCCCAAACTGCCTCAGACTGAAGCCCCCCAGACTGCCTCAGACTGAAGCCCCTCAAACTGCCTCAGACTGAAGCCCCCCAGACTGCTTCAGGCTGAAGCCCCTCAGACTGAAGCTCCCATCCCCAAACTGCCTCTGACTGAAACCCCCTCGGACTGAAGCCCCTCAGACTGAAGTTCCCTCACAGCGGTTTGTTATGAATATTAATATTAATATTGGTAATAAATGTAAGTCAGCTCAGCCTCCGCTCATTAAACCCCTCCTCAGACTCTCTCCGGCCCGCTGTTAGAACCAGAACCGGACTCTTTATCTCGGCGGTTCTGTGAGGAATTCTGTCTGTAATTTCTGTTCTGTTCATTAGGACCTGTTAGCTCGATGCTAAAGCAGCCGCGAAACACACGGTCGTGCGCCCGGCTGCGCAGCGTTTGCGCAGAGCGCTACTGTTACTGCTGCTGCTACTGCTGCGCACCGAACTGCGCATGATCATAATCCCCACTCTGTCACAGAACTGAGACAGCAGCACTGACCCACACACACACACACACACACACACACACACACACACACTGTGATTAAGGTGAGTTGTAATGATGGGAAGCCCACTTTGGTCCCACTAACACATGTCCAAACCCAGTCAGAGCTCATGCCCGCCTGAAACCCACCTAGCCCAAGTTTCATCCATATAAAGCCTAAGAGCATGTTGGCTGGGTCACCACCATTTCCTCTTTCAGATTTATTTTGTATCTATATGTCCAAAAGTGTGTGGACACCTACTCATGCATCGTCTCTTCTTAAATGAAAAAGAAAAGTTAGTTACAGTCAGCGTCCACACGATGGCGCTGCTTCACCACAGTTGACCTGGTGCAGGTCCGAGACTGGAACAGCTGACTGTAATTCAGTCTGTGAGTAGAGTGGTTGGTCTTCAGACTTTCAGCAGCTCCAGGAAGACTTTACTTACTTTGAGATTAAATATGTACAAACTACATAAATGAAGAACGACTTATACAGCCGTTATACAGTAAGCTTATATTTTATTCCCCCTGACCAATCATTAACAACGGTCAGGTGATGTATTTAATCATAAATGACCCAGAATCCCATCCCAGCTGATTGATGCTACTTTTGGGTCGCGTACTTCTTGGTGAGAGACCACTGCCCGCTAGACACGTCTCCACGACACACTCCCGTAGAAGCATACTGTACTATACTCCCGCCTCTGTACTGTATCTCACTTATATGAAGACTAGAAGATCAAAAGGGTTCTAGAGCCTCCTTTCAGATGTACAGATTGTATCCCAGAACAGAAAACACACTCACTGGGATTAAGTATAAATACTAGATTATTTTTATTTAAATATTTTACAACTTGGAAAACATATTTACAGAAACTAGTTTTGCATTGTTACACTGTACACACACACACACTCATCTACCCATGACTCATCTGCAGAAGCATTAACAATCACTAGACAGAGAAAGACAGAGACAGAGAAAGAGAGAGAGAGACAGACAGAGAGAGAGAGAGAGAGTGAGTAACACTAACACACACTGGCAGGACGAACTCGCTCAATGCTTTTTAAGGCGGATTCGGTGTGTTTTGGGTCCTGCCACTGCAAACTACACACACACACACACACACACATAGCTAAAGCAGGTCTGCACAGTATATCCTTTAACTGTTAACAGGATTTCAATCTTAACAGGCGCGATACTGCAGAAAATGACTGGATATGAGCATCCCAACCAATCACAGACAAGTGTCCAATCAGTCATCTTATCATACACTCATCAAAAAAAATACTTGCACCCAGAAAGAATCAACCAACAGGAACGAAACTTGGTGCGACATGAATGATTCAAATTCCACGCTTGTAAAGCAGGACAGGTAAGGTTGTCCTGTGCTTTCTATTCTGACTCGTGCTGTTGTGTTGGTAGCATCCATTGCGCGTTTGAATTAGGAACGAGACGTCTGGCATGTTGCGTTAAACCCAACGCCGAAAGACACGACTTCTGTACGTGTAGATCAATATATAATCTTTATCTTCCTTCCCAATAGCATTACAATCCCACACTTCCTTCAGAGTGCAACTATTTTCTGATGACACTGTTCAATGAACATTCCAGTATCAGCTGGTACATCGCTGTTTAACCATTTATAGGAAAATTCCACTTATTTCTCAAAACGTCTCCATAACTGAACAGGTCTGATGTAAACAAACTCAATTGGGGGGGGGTTGATGGGTTTGGGGTGAAATTAGATAGCTGGCCGTGGTAAATGGAAGCAGAACCACAGGAACCATTGTTTTTAAACACCAATCATTAAAATGGTGCAATTTCTAGTCAAAAGTGTCTGTATTGCTTTGTGGACAACTGGGGTCAGTGACTTCATGGGATCCTTGTCCTGTAGGGTCATTAGTTGCCATCATTAAGCACCTGCAGGTGACCACTGCTCTGTCCACTGTGGGTGGTAATGCCTTCTATGATGCATTTGGCCTGTCAACATACATGGTTATAGCTGTGTTGTAGTCACGGCAACTGACGCCTGCTTCCATTAACCACCACTGTGAAGAAACCAGTGGGTCAGTTTTTCCACTGAATCACGATTTCACACCAAACTCTGAAGGAATTATATAGAACTTTTAGAAATTTGGTGGACTTTCCCATTAATACACTGCAAGTCAATACTGTGCTGATCAAATTTAAAGCGATATAAAGTAGCAGTAGTGTGTGTGTGTGTGTGTGAGGAAACTAACAGCACATCTCTAGACAAACACACACTCACATATCATGCAGCAACACACTGATCATAAGCAGCAGCTACACAGGAGTCTTTGCATTTAGGCCCCGCCCACATACAGTTTTATCTTTTGTACACTCAGTTTTTCTTAAAAACTACAGAACATTACTGATTGATTTTCCACCCATATACAGTATAAGTATTAAAAACAACCCGACACACAGCACACGGATTCAGTCAGGGACTCTAAAGGGACAGAGAGAGAGGTGACCATCGGACAGACAGAAAGGACGGATGGACGCATGCCTTAGTTGTGCTGGTAAATATGGCTTTTCTACTTTGGTTTCACTGAGGTTTCGCTCTATGGCTTGGAGTGCGCGAGCAGAGAAGAGTGGGAAAACCTCAGTTCGGGGATCTAACGCACAATTACTCAAGTGTGACGAGCAAACGAATGAGGATGAGAGCACAGCTTTGAAAGGGTCTTCACAGAGAGGTCAGAGGAGGTCCTGCTGATCTGGAATCAGTGGGAGGGTGTTTAAATCCCAGTTGAAACAACCCAGAGTTTGGTCAGTAATGGGTTGTTTGGGGCCAGTAGACTGGGTAACTATTCCGACCCAGCATTTGTGGGTCAAGTGTTTAACCTAAACACCAACCATCTAAGCGGTCGCTAGAGGGTTGCTTTGGTATCCTATATGGTTGTTATGCTGTTCCATAACATGGTCTGGTTTCACTGTTAAACAGTAACCACAACAAAGCAAATAAAAATGTCCCAAAAGTTTACTTCCGTGAAGATTATTCTGATAATGAAAGAGAGACAGATCGAGATTAGGCTGGAAAAAAGTTGTCTTCCACCAAGCCCAAAGTGAGAACTGTCCAATAGGATCGTCCTTCAGCTCAGCTCCTACTGGACCACCAAGCCACCAAGACCCCGTACACACACCTACATAGCATTTTGACCTCCAGTCCACATGATGGCACCTAATTATAGTGACTTTGTAGGGCACTACACTGGGAACAGTGTGAAATTTTGAGTTGGTCTGGGTGGATGGACATGTTCCCCAAAACCGAGGGAGGAAATCTGTTTAAAAACACTGAAGAGGTGTGAACGGGACCCGTTTCCCAGTCTGAGATTCTCTGTGAAGACCCATCCTCGGTGATATTTCACAAACCAAGATTGACCACAAAGTCTAGATCATTTAAGACAACAGTGAGCACCACCTTATTTCTATTAGGTCCCGATTAGGCCTCACGTGGGGCTAAAATGATCTGGTTGATGGCAAAACCCAGCTTTGTTAAACCATCCCAAAATGGAGAATTGTTCGAGGCACGTTGGAGATCAGTGGTCAGAAGAGCCACAGCAGGAGAGTTTCCCCTGCAAACCCACCTTCCACCGAAACCAGGGTTTCAATTTACAGCAGTGCATTTGGATCATCTCCACACTGGGATTTTCAAAAGCCTTCGTCTTGAAGATCCAGCTGAGCCTGAGAAGATCTCAACGGCCTCTAAATTGATTCCAAACTCTGTTTACCACAGTACGAGCTGCGTCAATGCGACATCAGTTACGCTCACCTCACTGATCCATTAGAACTAAAGCCAGTTTTCGGAAAGGTTCACCTTTCTCCTTCACGCTTCGCTGCCAGAAAAACTGTCTCCCGGCGTAACGAAGCTTTCGTCTATTGTTTAGAAACAAAGGGTCTTTATTCAGGTGACCGTTGATTCCTTCAGGCTGAGCTGCATCAACATCAACTAATCCCACAATGCTGCTTCCCATATTTTGAAGATCCCAGGTGTTGAAACCTACAGAGGTGGGCAATAGGACGAGATTTTATTGAAATCGTGAGAAATGATTGCAATAAACAGTATGAATTTCTAAGCGTCTTGACGCTCGACGTACTGACTCACTTCGCATTTCAGTACAGAGCGTCTTCGTGGATGCAGTGCAGCAAAATATGAAACAGGTACATTATTAACATCAACATGAGACCAGAGCGCCATAGTGCCCACCTCTACCAGCAGTGACTAATGTGTGTTCATTCACGTCATCATTTTACAGCGTACACACTGGCCATCTAATTCACAACCGTAACACGTTTTCATCGACACAAGACGTTCACATTCAGAAATCTGATATACAGTGGAAATTACTTTAAAAAACACACATATTGCTCAATATTTTCAAAACTAGGCTCAAAATAAACAAAAACAGCAATAAGAACTAATATATGTGTGTGTGCACGTGGGCGAGTGTGACGCTGTCCAATAAAAAACACGTATCTCAAAAACGGTGACTTTATAGGAGGTAAAAACGCTGATAAAAGTGTAAAATAAGAGGAATTCATACAGGGTTCAAACCAGGACAATAAACACACACAACAATGGAGATACAGGTTTTCCCGTTGGACAGCAGCAACACACACACGCATATATGTGCACACGTGTGAAATCTCAGGGGGCTCGTATCTTTGGTACGATATTACACTGATTCATATATTACGCAAACTCTATTTGTTCTTCTCTTTCTTCTCCTTTCAGACAGACATTTGCACCCGACAGCCTTTTATACAGATGGAGAACATTCGTATAAATAGATGCACTCACACACGGTTTACAAAATAAAAGCACGTGAGAACGTTCTGGAGCACTAACCCGGGGGGTGGGGACAGAAAAGATAGACGCCCTTTGCACAAAAGATTCGATTTTTTTTTTTTAAACAGTATCCAACACACTCCCTCTTCACACACTTTCTCTCAATCACCTGCTAAAATCTATGAGTTTATAAAAATAAAATTTTCTTTATATACCTGACCTAGTGATGTCGTTAAAAGCTTCTCGGGATGGATTTGTGCGCGTACAGCCTAACGCTTGGCTCAAATGGTAGGGAGCAGATCTACATACGTACACGGGACATTCAGACAGCTCTTGGAGGGGTGTGTGTGTGTGTGTGTGTGTGTGTGTGTGTGTGTGTGTGCGCGCTTCATTTGGTCGAAGTGGAGGGGCTACAGATCTCAGACTGAAGTGCTCCTTCCTCTCTGGGGTCCACGCGTCCTCATCTCCCATAGCGACCCACAGAAACCACGACACCTCTCGGACCAATATGGCTGTTAAATCACTCTGAAGCCCAAACCCAAAAACGTTGTTTCTCACAAAGGCCAATTTGCCTGCTGTGAACTCCGTGCGGTGTCTGCTTTCAGTCAGTTTCTTTCTCACAGCTATATACACACACACACACACACACACACACACACACACACACACACACACACACACACACACACACACACACACACACACACACACACCTCAGATGACCAAAACAAGTTTTTCACCTCACCCTGCCCTTGAGAACAGCGCCAGCACTTTTCACTACGCCCTTGTTAGAGAGCTGTTAGAAGGACTGACTGCTCTGGCTTAACCTCTTAGATTCTGCCCGTAAGACCACGTGTGCCATCCTCCCTCGTTTATCTAGACTACAGTCATATTTAACGGTGCTAAAATAGAACCCTGTGGGACGCCACGAGGCTACACAACGGTTTTTACATTGGGATTAAAATCTAAATTTAAAAGCCTGAAATGTGAAGAGCAGCTGAATCGTTTACTGCAGTTGCCGGTGAACCGCGACTTCCAGGGGTCAAGCCGAAATCGGGCAGGGCGAGTAGGTAAGTAGGATGCTGAACTTCTGCACCCACCACCCCAACTGGACAGCGCTATGCTCAACACAAAACACTCCAAAATAAGTGTCAAAAATGGTTCTTCAAGGCAATGCCATAGAAGAACCACATCTGAGAGGATGAGGGTTTCAAATGAAGTGTGCAGAACCAATATGTAAATGATTACAAGCGCTTCCCCCTCTGCCCTATAAGACGGCTCTCGGAGGCTACTTTTGGGTAGTGTACCTCTTTTTGAGATTGCGGCCTGCTCTACGACGTAAAGTCATTTTGTCCAGTTGACAGACTTTAAAAGGGGGGAATCACTGGATGGAGAAGCAGGATGGTCATTTCAATGAACTGACCACCATCCATTATGATAATGTTCTGCAGGATGCCGTACGGGAACCTGTACGCCTCAACCGTCTCATCTCGTATCCAACAGGGTTCTAGAGCCTCCTTTCAGTTGTACAGTTTACCAATAAACTCATCCTTTCCTCTAACATTGTAATCACTAACAGATCAACATTACACTGGTGCATTACGTTGTGTCAGTGTGTGTTTTACCGTGTCCTGACCAATCACAGTCCCAGGCTCAATATGGTGTTTATGTACTTTAGTGTGTCGTGAACCAGCACAATCGCAATACCTGTCCATATAGTGCAGCGCTACAATACAGGGATACGATTTGGAGACCCTTTTCTACACTAACTGGAACCCCCCCACCCCACACACACACACACACACACACACTCAGCTTTGACAAACTCGCTTTTCACTTTTTCCAGCTACAAAAAAAACAAACACCACCACGTTCCCCAGTTTCCCATAAAAATAGCAACCTCATTTAGAAGCACCTTTAGATAATGCATGGCCCTCTCACTGCTCCGAAAGCAGAGACTCTCCCAAGCCTACAACTTAAATCACATACAACACAGATGTAGGAGGAGTGGATGTCTCCTGCTCCCATAATCCTCTGGGGCACGAAGGAGGTCAAAAATTGACCACCAGTAGCCTCCTATAGAAACGCTCCATCCGCCAACGCTGACTAGTCCGTGTATTCCTCTTCCTCCAACTGGTTGGAGAGCTACTCAGAGTCAGGAAGAAAGGAGGGGGGACAATTCCACACAACAGGATACAGAGCGACAGGAGAGAACGACGGATGAAGGGGGTGGAGGCGGAAGACAGGAGGGTGAGGTGACGATCTCCAGTGAGCGCTCAGTCCGTGTATTCTGCCACTATGGACAGCAACACCGTAATGTCATCAGGCTTTCCCCCTGTTGAGCAAAACAGGAAGAGAGACAAGCAGTGAGTAATAAAACTGGTGTGCTATCAATGTTCCAGAAGAACGTGTGATCAAATCCTCATTTTAGGATGATGATGAACATAAACTACCTTTTAAATACGAAGAGCATCAATGAAAACAGGACCCGAACTCAAAACAACGAGCCAGCCAGCTCACGCTTACCTCTCACGTTCAGGCCGTTATCGCAGGCAAACTGGGCGAAAGGGGACATGTAGTTCGGGTCGTAGGCCAGCTCGTGTGCCTGCTCTGCGATACTGCGGGCCGTCTGTTGGATGCTATCGTAGTTGGTGTTCTGTGACAAAGAAAATGAACATAAACGTTAGAAGAAATGAACTTTAAGATCCTTCAAGTGTCCTGAGTGGCTGCTGTGTCTGTGGCACTCAAACTAGGGCTGGTCGATACGACTAAAATCCTCGTATCTCGATATGTTTACGATAAACTGTCCAGCCGTAACTGAAGCCATGTAAAGAATGAATTAGAGGAGAATAAACTGAGGCGTATTTAACAGAGTATATAAAAGAATAAATAAAAGCAGCACAAACAGTGTGCGTGCGTGCGTCCGTGCGTGCGTGCGTCCGTGTGGTGGGTATAGGTTTGGTCTTGCCTTGAGCTTCTTGAGCTCCTGCAGGATCATGTAGTCCGGCATGTTGTCGAAGAGCCCATCGGTGGCTGTGAGGATGATGTCACCGAGCTGGACATCAAACGAGGACCTGTCCGCCACCTCAGGACTGAGAGAGACAGAGAAATGTGTCTTACTCAGTCAAGTTGCCTCCCTGAGTGCTCTACAATTCTATATTTTAGAGGGAATTTAAAATCCCAGACCAGAGGTCACCATCAGGAAGACCACAGTCCAGACCTTCACCAATTAAGTACTGTTGGGACGACAATGTTGTAACAGATGTTCTCAATGAGGAGACCGATCACCAGTTGGAATATGAATGGGATGACTGGGATTTCTTGTAAACGCTCGACGTGGCATCTGTATTCGAATAAAGTTCTGCCCTTTAAGAAGATTTCATCTGTCTGGACCCCTGACCTCTTGGTTATCTCCTGAACTCTGCTCACTGCTGCTGACCGATACCCGTCCATGCCACCTCAGAGCAGCACAGCGGTGAAAACAAAGGACCAGCCAATTTCTTTATCCATGTAAAAACGCTTGATGAGCCCAGATCCTGCACATCTCTACTCCTGACTGTTTTTGCACAGGTACCGGGAGGGTTGTATATGACACCGTAAATCATTCAGACTGTATAAATCAACAGATTGTAGTGAACATCTCGTACATTCATGTCCCAGTTATCTAAAGAACAAACCTCCATTTCAGAGGAAAAGCAATGACCTAATCCTCTCTAAGTAGCACTACTTAATCTGGCCTGAAATTCCAGCTGGCGAGTGTGTGAGCAGGACGGCAGGGCAGAAGTTCACAACAGCACAGTGAGTGAGAGTGAGTGTGTGTGTGTGTGTGTGTGTGTGTGTGGACGGGTTGAAATAGGGGATGGTAATTGGACACCTGGGGTGCGAGACACTGCGTCCAGACTCGGTATGATCTCTGGCCTGAGCCCAATGGTGTTGGTTTGGTTTCCTGGAATCGGGCCCTAATGCAGAGTTTCCGTCTGATCCGATGCTGCGGGCACCGGCCAGCAAGAGCTCAAAGACCTAAAGACCAGCACATGCTTCAGAAGGTGGGGTGCTTTACGAGATGACGGAAGGACGTAGAAAGGATCAGGAGTGATTTCCGAAAGACAGTAGCCTTCTAACTGCAGCCTAGACAGAGAAGAGCAGGATGCACTGGGGTCACATGATGTTCAGCAGGTCAATGTAGAGTTCGACCAACGTTCTGTTAATGAGGTTCTGCAACCAGGGGTTCTACCTTTTCTGAACACACACTCTGGTGCTCTGTTCCAGCAGGACGACACTCGTCCACACACTGCTGCCGTCTCAAGATCTCGTCTTGAAGACACAGATACTACACCGTGGTCGGTCTCATCTCCAGACCTGTCCCTGATTGAAAATGTGTGGACGCTATTGGACGCTCTATCAACACTCCACCCCTGAATGTGAGAACATTCAAGCTGCATGGGATGGATGATCACAGGTCACCATCAGGAACCTCTACACCTCCATGCAGAGACGCACACACACACCCTTACGACAGATGCTCTTCTACTCTGACTCTTCTTCTGTGTTACTGCTTTACGGAAACTCGTACTAAGAAGTCAGAAGGCCTGTAACGTCAGCCTGTGATGGCACGACGTCAGAAGTCCCGTCTCCGCTGACACTGGACTTCGCCACACAAGCCTCCACAACATTAAACATTAAAAGGTCTCGCTTAATTTTAGCCACTCACGAGGAGACCGAAATAGACATGCTCTCGGAGACTCTGCACTGGCCGGGAGACAGGAAACTGACATTTTATATTCAGGGCTGTGACTGGCTGAGCTGATGGACTCTTTGTGGACTCTTTCTTCTGATTGGATGGTTTAGATTTGGTTGCACACCTCTGGCAAGTCAGCAGGACACACCCACACCCATCAGACTGGTGGGCCAACTCGGCGAGTGGTCAAGGAGCCTAATCGGAAGAGCCGTTCCACCCATACACTGCCACCCGCTCACCCAGTCACCTCTGTACAAGGACGTCTGGGGCCTGGACTGTGGCTGCGGGAGGACAGATTTCACAACAGGTCACCTGAGTGCACTTTACTAATCAGCAAAGCCGCACCGGATGACCTGTATGACCCCTGAAAGAGGTGGAACCGAGGCTATTACAGCAGCCCGCGGCAGCACCAGATTCCGCGACTCAGTTCCTTCCAAAACAAGTAGCTGATTAACCTTTAGAACCTGAGGTCCATTTTGTGGAATGATTTCATAGTTTGACGTGCTTTTATTCACCGAAATATTGGAAAAGTACTTACAGGAGACAAAGCACACAAAACAGGCATCATCAGGAGATTAAAGGCTCCTCAGATTTGTCTTCATCTGAGATATAAATATCAACAGACTTTAGATATTTGTATGAATGTTTTTTAAAAATACACTTAAGGATTAAAAACACTTTCTCTTTATGTTTAAATCCTGATGGAAACTGATCCAGAGTGTTTTTTAGAAACTATTTGTAATTATTAGGTTTACAGGGATATTTATTTTTTCAAAATAACTGACAGTAATCCAAAATAATTTATATATAATTTTAATGTTTTTGTTATGTACGCATCAGTATTATCCCTTCTCAGGACTTTTATTCTGAAATTTGAACCGTTATTCTGAATTTAAACTGTTCGATTAAAGTCCATATTGTCTGTGTAATTTGCCAGAAGGCTCAGTGCTCCAGCTCGGGTACATCTCGGTCCGTTCCAGGCGTCTGGACGGCGAGTACAGAGCTATATATCAAACACTCACCCGGGCATTTTTACTCGTGGCACCGATGAGCCTCTGTTACTGCCAACAGAAAGCCTTCCTCACTGCTGGTGCACATGACACCACGGTGTGAAGACGTCACCATACAGCGTGGAGTATTACAGGGGTTTAAAATGTGTACACACACACACACACACACTCACACCTGATCTTCAAGAGCTAGAAGCCCTTCTGATCAAGTTTGAAAAAGGCATGAAATATCAGATTGATTGGCCTACACTCTAGACTCCACCCACCTGTCACTCAGCACCACTCCCTCAGCCCCTGGCGGAGCGATTGACAGCTGGAACGGTGTGTTAAAGTAGTGCTGCTGCTCGTCCGACCGGTGGACTACCTCACCACCCCGGACCACCAGGAAGCCGGAGTCTCCAAGGTTACACGTGTGTATCCGATGACTCCGCCGATCCAGCACGACAATACAAGCCGTGCTGCTTCCTGGAGAGAGAGAGAGAGAGAGAGAGAGAGAGAGAGAGAGACCACTGAGAGAGAGAGAGAGAGAGAGAGAGAGAGAGAGAGAGATGAAATAATGAGTGCTGAGAATGACCCCCCCACCCACATCATATCTGCTCTGTGGTGGTCCTGTGGGGTCCTGATCACTGAAGATCAGGGTGAAAGGAGGAGAATAAAGTCTGCAGAGAAACAGATGAACTACAGTCTGAATTCTAGAACCACAAAGAGCTCCTGTGTGTTTTATAAATATTAATGCATTATCATCAGATGTGCACATTTTCAGATACAGTCGGTCATCTGCCCCGTTATGTGGGTTATGGACACGTCACTCACGAAAGAAGGGCAGGACTCTGAAAGAACAGAGTGTACAAAGGAGTGGGACTGAGATGGAAGAGAAGAAAAGGTCACTGATATCCTCTTTCTGAAGATCAAAGCCACAAAACGTTCTGCTGCTAATTGCCCTCCGAGTGTATCTGCAGTCATCTCAGACACAGCTCTGGAAGAACACCGTTACACAGCAAAGCGGCCATGACAGTCACCTACTGCCCTTTTGGGCTTCAGGCATGCATTCTCAAAATAACCGACACCTTGAGCACGGCAAAAACAACACGGCCACGTCTCCCTAGAAAGCCTTGATGTCGGCTTTGAAGAGTTTGAAAAGTGACCGTCGAGGCTGGAAGGCCAAACCCACAACACGCAAGGTCGTTTTCAGCGGCTGAGACCGGAACCGGCACGGCTGCTGGGGGCCATCATCACCGAAACATCTCAAACTAATTTTAGAACATTTCTATTAGTTCATTCATGATATTGATACAGTATAAAGAACTGCTG
>CM067519.1:27140740-27188240 GCA_034509495.1 Acestrorhynchus altus | reverse complement strand
CCACCCGTTCAAAGACAGTGAAAAACGCATTACAGCCAGAAAACAGAACATTAACAGTCCAACATTAAAGGAAACAAAGTGATCTGTACACGTGAGGAGCTCCGCCCACCTACAGCTAAACTGCAATTACCATAATACTACACCTTACAACCCCTTACAGATGTGGATTATGAAGTGACGACTGCGTGGTTTCTCAACCTGTGGGCCGTGAAGCAGTGACCCATCCGTCCGCCGTCCACAGGGGGTCAGAAATCACAAATCGGGCCTTAATTCTGACGTTTTCATTGTCGGAGAAGTAAAAGATTACCGATATTATAAAGGCGTTAAAGCCGTGGAGTGTAAATGGAATCCAGAACCGCCCAGTCGAGGGTGTTTAAGTGTTCGGTCGCTGTGCTCTGGTTTTAATGTTAGATTTCCTCGGTTTCTCTCGGGATGAATAAAGTATCTTTCCATAGTGATGTTTTTATCTGCTGTGCTTTGAAGCTCGTTTCTTTGTGTCGAGAAACACAATAGATCAAGATTTAATAACTGAGATCAGTTTAAATAGAAACTACCGACTCATTCAGTGTCCAATTTACACTCTAATGTGTTATTATCTATATATATGAGAGAGAGAGAGACACACACACACACAGACAGACACACACACACACAGACAGACACACACACACAGACAGACACACACAGACACAGACACACACAGACACACACAGACAGACACACACACACACAGACAGACACACACACACACACACACACAGACAGACACACACACACACACACAGACAGACACACACACACACACAGAGACAGACACACAGACAGACAGAGACAGACACACAGACAGACAGAGACACACACACAGACAGACACACAGACAGACACACACACAGACAGACACACAGACAGACACACAGACAGACACACACACAGACAGACACAGACAGACACACAGACAGAGACACACACCGACAGAGACAGACACCGACAGAGACAGACACCGACAGAGACAGACACACACTCTCCTGGGGGAGCCTGAACAGCCGGCTCTCTCACCCACGTGGCTCCATAACAAAGGGCGCTCGTGCCGGAAGTAGAAACCATAAAAGCCCCTTTTGTTTCTGAGCGTTTAAAGAAAATCAGACTTAAAATCACACTTTTAACGATAATTTACACGCGTTTCCTCCGAGGACGTTTGAAACGAACTCGGCGCGAGATGGAGATGAGAAAAGCACAGAAGCAGGTCTTTATTCGACGGCACGTTTTAAAGCTGAGGGTGTAAATGAGCTGTTTAACGCGCGGGGAACCTGGCATTTACGAGCTTTTCGCCTCTGTTGACGAAACGAGCCTGCAGCCGAGACTCCAGCTCCCGAGCAAACCCGCTCCGGGCTTTCGCTGCGACAGCCATCGCGACTCCACTGCGCAGCCGCAGTGCGCACCGTCGGTCGGTCAGAGCCAAAGCCCGGAGCGGATCTCAGTCTCCGGAGCAGGAGTCCCTCCTCTGCGCTGAATATGGCCGCCTCCACGCTCAACCATTCTGACCTTTACCACACTAAACAAGACAGCGTGTGAGGAAACACGTGCCAGCGCGTCTACACACCACAGATCGGGCAAACACTGTATGGATGTGCTCCTCAGCAGGTCTGCACCCTGTTTCCATCAGCACGTGGGCTTAGAGCTGACCCCTAAAGCCAATCCCCCAACTGTTTACAGTGGTCTTCACAGTGAAACTGTCCTGAACTAAGGGTTCAGGGTGTTCTGGCCAATCAGGGCTCGTCCTGGATGTTTGTAGGTGAAAGGTCACCTCCAGTCAGCCTGGGCTGAGCTCCAGATGGACCATCACCCATCAGCTGCACATGCAGACAGACCATAGGACAGAGAGAGAGAGGGGGTCTGGAAATGGGTCTGAGGCTGCTTCAGGTGAGGGTGGTCCATGCACTCACACACACTGTGTGTGTTGCAATGCTGGTGGTACTTTAACCCCTGAAGGTCAGTGAAGGTCCTAAGTGGCTGAATGCAAACAAACACGGCCTGTTCTGAGGGTTTCAAACGTGCAAAATGAGAAAGGTGGCCAATCCAGGCCATCAGCAAGGACTGGTCACAACTCTGATGGTGCTCAGGTGGACTTCAGAGGGTCCAGGGAGCATGCATGTGGAGGAGAGAGGGCAGGAACCCACCCAGCACGTCGGCGGAGCGGTGGCGGGCAATAAAGCACGCGTCGTCCCCGTAGCACATGCCCTTCTTCAGGATGCCCTTCCGAAAGTCCTTCCCGAAGCCGCAGCTGGCCGACACCAGGCTGTAGTCGCGGCCGTCGGTCTGAGACAGTCCGCCCAGCACGGCCCGGGCCACGATCCTCCCGTAGGACAGCACGGACAACATCCCCGCGGCCGCCGCATAGAGCCGCGCAGCGCGGAGCGGGGGAGCCGGGGGGAGCCGCTCACAGCCGGGCAGAGTTGACAGCGCCCCCGCGGGAAGGCTGGTCCTCTCCGGGCTCTCACGCCAGTCCTTTCCGGTTGATCAGGAAGGGGGCTGCCTCTAGCCGGTCTCGCGGTGCTCCCTCATCACACACATTCTCCTGCTCGCCGTCCGGCCCGAACTGACCCCCGCCGCGGTTCAGCAGCACGAGTACTCCACACATACGGGCACTGCGGTCACGTGCTCCACTCAAAAGTGGGGGCGTGTCCACAACCTCCTGAATGATTATTATTATTATTGATATTCACAGCGCACTTATTTTTAATATTACTCAAATCTCAAATGCCATTTTTTTGTAATTGTAATTTGTAATTTAAAAACCAAATATATCTGATGTTATGTAAGTGTTTTCTTGTGTTATTTAAATATCTATTTGTGGAGTTATTGAACCTTTAAATAATTTTATATAAATAATATTTTAAAAGCATTTTAAACTTAATATTTTAATTTTAGCATTTTAAATCATTTTAAGTGACTTTTTTTGTTAAAAGCGCAATGAATGAATTTAGTATTATTTTATTTTGTTCTGTTGTGATTCGGGACTTCCGGTTTATTCGGCTCCACTTCCTGGAGACGGATGAGTGCGGTTGTTAGACATGGCGGCCCTGTGTGTGCTGCTGTTCTTCGGGCCCTTCTGTGCTCAGGCTGCGGGTTCGGGTTCGGGTTCTGAGGAGGCAGAGGGGGGGAACTGGACTGTGGTTCGGGTGCCGGACTCCCGCGGACCTCCCGCCGCGCTACCCTTACCACTGTCTGGGTCCCTGCCCCCCGCCGCCCCGACAGGTTAGATTATACAGTGGATTACACTCTGGGTTCTAGATATCCCGTAATGGAGAGATGTTCTAACGTTTGTTAAACAAAAACGTGTCTGCTGAGAGTAAAGCCATGAAATCCTTTAAAGTCTCGGTGCTGCTGTAATACTCTGATTTAATCAATTTAACTCTGATTTAACTTATTTTACTCTTGATTTGACTGATTTCATTCTGATTTCATTCTTATTTAAATTAATAGCCGTGGATAGGGCTGCCCACCACTCCAGGCATGTGTGCTCATTGCCCCCTAGTGTGTGTGTGTGTGTGTGTGTGTGTGTGTGTGTGTGTGAGTGAATCACTGTGTGTGGATGGGTTAAAGGCTGTGTGCAAGGCAGTGAGTCTGTTTGCATATTTACATGTTTTAATTGCTCTGCCAGCATAGCTTGATCAAGTAGTTTATCTTGCTTTTGTTGGAGTAACTGTCTCTTCTGTCCTGTGATGATCTATCCCATGCAGCTTGAATGAACTTCTTAGAACGAGTTTCCGTAAAGCAGTAACACAGAAGAAGAGTCAGAGTAGAAGAGCATCTGTCGTAAGGGTGTGTGTGTGTGTCTCTGCATGGAGGTGTAGAGGTTCCTAATGGTGTCCTGTGATGATCCATCCCATGCAGCTTGAATGTTCTCACTCAGTTCTGCAGATGGTGTGGTAGGGGTGGAGTGTTGATAGAGCGTCCAATAGCATCCACACGTTCTCAATCAGGGACAGGTCTGGAGATGAGACCGACCACGGCGTAGTATCTGTGTCTTCAAGACGAGATCTTGAGACGGCAGCAGTATGTGGACAAGCGTCGTCCTGTTGAAACAGAGCACCAGAGTGTGTGTCAGGAAGGGTAGAACCACTGGTTGCAGAACCTCATTAACGTAACGTTGGTCTGTTCAAGTGTCTGTAATGAAGACAGAAGGTGATCTGGCATCGTATGAAATTGCATAATTTGAATAAAGTCTTTTTACATTGTCTTCTGTTGAAAGTTAAGATTTTGTTTCTTCTCCTCTAAAGATTCCCTTTGGAGATTTTGGTTGAACTTGGAGGTTTTTCCACGATGGGGATGATATTCCTATATTCACATAATATATCTTAGCTACTTATTGCGTGATTAGGATGGAGAGACGGCTGTTCTAGCATGGAGACTCTCCACCATCTCTGTTGTCAGCATTGTCGCTTGGACGGGAAAACAGAGCTTTACGAAATTGCTGACGTCAAAACGCGAGCATGTTTCCGGCTGAATCTCAAATCCCTCCTTCCTCCCTATGTAGTGAACTTCATAAGGTACAAAACTCCAGCTTCTACACAGAGACATCACTGGATTTCAGATTTCCACATAGAACATACAGTTCTATTACAGATTTATAACACTTGGTTCCTAATTTCCTCACCTTCTTACTGCCCTACATGGGGAATAGTGCATTTTGCTCATGCAAGCATTTCTGTCTCTTGTGGATGGAAATATTTTCAAAAACAGAGGGAAAAAAAATCCAGAACCTCATGGACGTGTCCTAAATCACTGGACTAGAACCCTCAACCACTGCCTCATTTTAATCCTGCGGTGTTAATGGCAGTTTAGCACCTCTTTGAGCAGGAAAATAGCAAACATGAAAGTGATGGAGGCGAGAAGCTCAGCTGTCACAGCAGTAAAACACGTAAATGTGTGAACTGGTGGGGAAGAAACAGGTGCTGGACAATAAATCAAGCAGGGTCTTAAAGAGTCCGTTATTTTTGCATAATTCAGTGTTTGAGGTGTAACACATAAAGCAGTTTAATATCCAAAGATACACAAGACTTTTTCACTGAACTCAGAGCATTAGTGAGCAAGACTTCACTACAGGAGACTCTAAAGCTCAGTTCCATTCATTCAAGCTGCATGAGATGGATCATCACAGGACACCATTAGGAACCTCTACACCTCCATGCAGAGACGTCTGGCATGTTGCGTTAAACCCGACGCCGTCCTGAGAGACACCACTTCTGTATGAGTAGATCAATAAATACTGATCAGATCAGACTACAGTTATCATCAGTTATTGATCCTGATAATCACTGATGATGATGAGTGTAAATCCCAAGAAATTGACATTGTTTTGTAAACAACTATTATAACTAATGTGGCATTTTGGTCCAAACTGATATCTGATGTTCTTCCTTGGTCCAGTTGCAGATCTGTGCCCGTGCAACGTGCAGAGCGAGCAGTGTGATGTAAACTGCTGCTGTGACCCGGACTGCTCTCAGGAGCTGGCGCTTTTCACCCGCTGTTCAGTCCAGAGGGTCACGTAAGTTCCTCTGCCTTCTTCTCGCCCTTCACCGCCTCCAGCTCGAGCGTCGTCTCGTAATTCCAGTGTTTTCTTCTTTTGCTTTAGTTTGGAAGCTCAAACTAAGCAATGATACGTACGTTAACCCTCGTCTGTGATTATTTAGTGGTGACCCCCGACTGTGCAGCCAGGAAGCAGCTCTTTACACCCTCAGCACGACACCAGAGGGGTTATCACGAGTGCAGAAGTCCATCCAGCGTGAGGTCAACCCTGATGTTTTCTGCATACACTCCGCTAACTGTGAGTGCACCCTCACCTCCCAGAGAACCAGCATTAACTGTTGTCATGGTGACACATGTTCAAACCAACCCAAATCAGTTCTTTTCAAATGCTATAAGAAAGAGCAGGCTTTTAATAGGAGCCCCACTAAACCCGTCTGCTGGAGCACATTTCTCACCTTAAGGGGCCCATGTGTCACCTCAGAGGGCCCTTGTCTCACTTTCAAGGCCCCACATCTTACTGTAAATGGTCTATTTCTCACATAATAGGTCTATATTTTACCTTAAAGTTTCCAGATCTCACTTTATAGGCTGTACATATTGTAATGTTTTATACAATATGTTTTATTGTGTTTTGGTTCTAGATAAACAGGGCCTGTCCTTCATCACCCCAAACACTCCCACAGACCAGAATTTCGATTATCTCTTCAATCGATTTGTGGGATTCTTCTTTGGGGGCTCTGGTTGGACCGGCAGTGCACTACAGACCCCTGTACAGGGAAACTCTCCAGGATATTTGGTAAAGTTCTGCACGTTTCTGTTCCACACTGACACCTGACAGCTGGTCCAACCTAAATGTGGTCTCTATTCAGTATCCTGGGAAGTGTAAACACTGAAGTACTGAAGTCACATCTTCTGCAGTGACACGCTTAATGATTATTTACTGAATATAATGTTAGAAATGCAGTACAAATGTATTTTACACACACACACACACACACACACACACACACCCTGCTGAAGTGTTTATGAACAGTGTTTGTATGATGTCATCGTTTACTCATGCTATTTTCCGCAGTATGGAGACATCATGCAGACGGAGGACGAGGCCAGACAGCGAGGTTTCTTTAGGCTTCCGGCTTCAGCTGGGATAGCAAACTGCTTGGATTCAAACCCAGCAGGTACCAGTTAGGACTCACTTCAAATTGATTTGATTGATATTCCATCATGAAATGTTGGTGTTGTAACATTTTAATGTTCTAATATTGTAAAATCTACTGAATTGTTCCATATTTGCTATGATTTCTGCAATAACCACTATTAATGATCTGGTATCTACATAAGACTTTTTTATATTTAAAGGGGTTGAACTGGCGTTTTCTCTCTTTCTTCTCAGCCTTTCTGATGGATCAGACGAGCAGATGCGTACGGAGGTTTGCTTTGGCACAAGACTGCACCTCTTTAAAGGCTCTGAGCTTACGGACCTACACCAGCTTCCGCGTCTTCTCGGTGAGTGACAGTGAGCGTACTGTAACTGTAACTGTACTGGCTTCTGTATCAGGACCCCTTAGAGAGCTAAGTCTGCCAAAAATTACGTCCACACCTTCTTCTCATTATAATAAGTCATGTTAGTGTCTGAAGTCAAAGATTCGTGAGGATAAAATCTGTGATGTGGTTTCTGTCACTGTAGGACTGATGTCTATAAACAGGAGCAGCATACTGAAACCTGAATTCTGGATATATTTATAGATAACAGTGAGTCATACAGTGTCGTACAGCCAGTCTGATTATTCAACACCTCCACACGGATTGGAGTTGTGTCCTTATCTGCCTGAAGACTTTCTTTCTGGGGGTCTTTATACCCTCTAGTCCACGTCTGGTATTAGACATGGTGCTCATAGAGTCATGTTTGTTTATCTGCTCCAGAGTGTCCTATTGTATTGGCAGTACTTCTCTACAGGGTCTAGACAAGCTGCGTGTGCATTTGCTCATTTGTGTCAAAGGGTGCA
The DNA here is from genome assembly GCA_034509495.1 of Acestrorhynchus altus. Taxonomy (NCBI): domain Eukaryota; kingdom Metazoa; phylum Chordata; class Actinopteri; order Characiformes; family Acestrorhynchidae; genus Acestrorhynchus; species Acestrorhynchus altus. The sequence continues at coordinate 27,180,705 of CM067519.1, read as the reverse complement.
GCTTAAAGGAGCTGAATGCATTTATTAGCAGGCGTGTCCACACACTTTTGGACACAGAGTTGTTAGTATATTTATATGTACCGTGTTTGTTCTAATACAGATTTATTGTTTGTGTTTTGCAGGGGAAGGACACCGAAGCGAATGTAAGAGAACACTTTCATTACACCTTCCTTGCTTGTTAAGCGCTCTTGCACTTGCTCGTCCTCGCAGTGTGTGAAGAGGGGGGTGTGCAGTAATGCTCTGTCCAAGTACATTTCCGCCTGTCTGACATGCTTTGGAAACTGAAGCTCCATAATCCCGAGCTCACTGCATGGCCTGTCTTAGCTCAGTGCCAGAACCGCACAGCATTTAGGCCATCACACACTCAGCCAGGTCTCCCAGGTGTTACAGCAGACACACTAACGCGAGCACAAAGCTCAGAGCAGGCTGGATTATAGTAGGATTAGCTGAGTCTCTGTCTCTGACTGCAGAAGTGTGTGTGTGTGTGTGTGTGTGTGTGTTGCAGCTGGTGGCAGTGGGGGTGGAGGCCGTTACCCTGCAGTCCATTGAGGGCACGCAGACCATGGTGGAAGCAACTGCTGATTTTGCCTTTGAGCCTGAGTTTCTGCAACCTGCTGAAGTCTGCAGCCAGGTGGTGCTGCAGGTGAGCTGTGAACAGTAATCAGCTGACCGCAGGCATGGCTGAACATTGTACATCTACTTTGTGGTTCTACCCACTGGCCACTTTATTAGAAACACCTCCTATATACTGTCACTCACTGGCCGCTTTATTAGAAACACCTCCCTCATACTTCCAATCACTGACCACTTTATTAGAAACATCCACCTTCGATTAGCAAACTGTATGTTGTGCAACATGGGAGACATCTGGTGGTCATGAGCTAGTATTACATGACAGCGTGCATTCTCTATGATCAATATTTATTGATCTACTCATACAGAAGTGGTGTCTCTCAGGACGGCGTCGGCTTTAACGCAACACGCCAGACGTCTCTGCATGGAGGTGTAGAGGTTCCTAATGGTGTCCTGTGATGATCCATCTCATGCAGCTTGAATGTTCTCACTCAGTTCTGCAGATTTACTCAACAGGATGACTTATGGTCTGAGTTCTTCTATCCACTTCCCCAAGAGCATGCTATGGTAATATCTGCACAACCGCTCTGGTGCACAGTACGTCGATAAGTACCCCGAGACATACTTCACTTGCAAAGGATGCTCCATCACAACAGCACGAGCCAGAATGGAAAGCACGCATTTTGGGTGCAACTATTTTTTCCACAGTGAGCACATTATTAGGATGGTGGTCCATTTTCAAGAGAGCAGTGGCGGAGCTTGGGGTGAGAGCAGGTCCACCACCCAAAAATATCCAGAGGAGAGCAGCTCTGTGGTCAGAAACTGACCCTGATTAGGATTGTAGTGGGATTTGAATGCATTAAATGGGTGCAGGACAGTAATGAGTGTGTAACGTCTGAAATCTGTTCCAGGTGAAATACACAGTCAGGTATGGTGAAGCTGGTCAGATTGTGAAAGTGACCGCATCGTTTGTGCTGGGCGCGGTCAGTAAAGCCATGCTGCCCATACAGCAGGAGTTTCAGATAGCCTTCGTTCAGGTGGACATTCGTTTCATAATATGTGATTTGCATAATGTCATCATATAAAATATTCACGCCAAACTAATGAAGCATGTTTCATTTTTGTTTAGGAGACCAAGAGTGATGCAGCACTTCGCTCCAGTGGCAATCCTGGTTATGTAGTGGGACTGCCCCTTGTGGCAGGATGGAGAACTGCAAAATATCCTTTACCACAGTGAAATCTGTTGAGGACAATTGGAAATATTTGAATACTCCGTAGCTCCACCCACTTTTACACGATGGACATGATTGGCTTCAAGTAAACCCACTCTAATCCAATCAGCTTTGATCATTTTCCATTTGGCAAATTTGGTACCTGGTACCTGGAACCAGGTACTTTTTCAGTACCCACTTACTCGTGGTTCCAAGTGAGCCATTCATGCTTCACTGACACAGATGTAGAGATGATTTGCCAATAGAATAGGACTCTCTGGAGCAGATAAACAAACATGACCCTATTGGCACCGTTTCTAATACCATCTCAGCACCGAGATGTGGAGATGTGGAGCAGTGGACCTGTGTCTTCTGGAATTAAGGAGCTCCATCCATCTGATGAGCGTGAGGTGAGGTGGTGATCATCCGTACTGAATGTGTGTACAGTGAACCCAAGCTGTGTGAATTACCCAGTTAAGCAGTACATTTCTTAACTGCTGTTCCAATGGGATCAATCGAAGTGCTAATCCTGGGGGGTCACTCGCTGTGCTCCAAAGCTCTGCAGACCAGGACTGCCTGGTCGGAGTTCCCCAACGGACACCTGTCCTATTTGGACAAGACATGTTATCAGGTTGTACCTTTAGGTAAGGAGCTGTAAACAACTGTCTATAATATATATTAATATTTAATCTTCCTTTGTCAATCATGGTCAGAGGTCATTGTGTGTGTGTGTGTGTGTGTGTGTGTGTGTGTGTGTGTGTGTGTGTGTGTGTGTGTGTGTGTGTTCGTTCTAATCCCATGCAGGCTGGAGGATGGAGTTAACTGTTCCTTAGTTTCAGAAGTCATTTTAGGGACACTCAAGGGCCAGAATTTTCCGGACTACGTGGCATCTTTTGGGAATTCTCTGCCTCAGAACCTGATGGACTGGGTACCCATTGAGAACCAAACCACTGTAACGGTACAAACCTTCTCATGTGTCCTCATTATTTTATTCACACCCAGTTATTTGATGGACTGAACAGTGACTGAAATGTATGGACAGAGCATCTCAAAAGTGAGTATAATGGTTAGCTCACTTCCGTATTTTTCGATGGGAAAACAGCTCACTTTCCGTTCCGAAAAGTTTTTAATGTGATTCTGCAATATCGTCAGAATGCAGGGGTGTCATAAGAAGGTGGGGTTACACTCACACTTCATACTCCTTAAAGGTGGTGTCAGACGTCTGTTGTATGAAGGGGCAGGTTGAACCAAATGAGCAGCCGAGTGTTTGAAAATGTATAAAATAGTAGAAATACTAAGCATGTGCTGTTGGAGTTCATTTAACTGTAATCAAAATTTTGATTGTGGAAGTTCTCAAAATGACCAAACATTAAGGGTGTCATTTATACAGTGTGGCTTTTTAAGCAAGAGGAAACTCCTGCTTGTCTGGAAGATGTTTCTCAAGAGTGAGAGTGAAGCAATCTGTGGTCCACTGTTCTACTGAGAAATAATTAGTGTTCAAAATTACCACCAGAGCACGCAGGGATGCAGTGTTCCACTGTCCTATCACCTTGAAGTAAGATGGACCAAATACGGAACCTTGGTGAACCCCCAATCCCAGGTCGTGAGCGTTGTGGAAATCATAAAGTTCAACACCAGCACATTAGTAAGTGAAGCTTGATTTTCCAGTTTGCTTCGATTTCATTCATATATAAAATCAATACACAGCTTGTCTGGTCCCTGTAGAGAAGCACCTCCCATTGAGCTGTGGAGCAGTGCAGCTGTGTCTGGAATGATGGAGCACCATCCAGTACTTTCGAGAGGGAATACATAGGGAGTTGGGAATTAGATGAAGTAGTACAACACCTGATCCTTACTCCGTAATCGGAATGTTCAATCGGATTGCTCAGAACTTGACTTTTTGACCTGTTTTATATTTGATCTTTTCCGTTTGCTTCCACAGTCCTCTCCCTCCTCCGCTGGCAGAATTCCGGTCACCAGCTCTGTGAGCTTTATAGATGTTTCTGCTGCAGCCAGTCCAGGCTTCAGAGCTGCTCCCACCATCAACGCCAAGCTACCTTTTGATTTCTTCTTCCCATTCGTATGAACAAGAATTGCATCCTACAACCCGCCCTCGACGTCCAGCGCATTTGGGCGGCCAAAGATCATAGTGTGAAGGCAGGAGCTGAATGTAGGTGTAGCAGAGGCAGAAATCCAGTCTGCAGGACATTCTCAGGATTGAGGAAACGCTCTGCTCCGTATGCTGGTGGTCTGCAGTTCCCAGTGGACTTCTACAAGCAATTCTTACCTGGAAGTGTAGTTTTTCTCATGGTAGTATAATATTTACTGACCCAAATATCACCCGTTATGAGCACATTAACACTCGATGCCTGAATGTTCCTCATGATCAAAGCTCCAGGGTTTGAGTTTATTGCAATGATTTAATGGAAAATGTAATTATTGTGACAGACCTCTCGGTTTATTGTTTATTTATTGTTTTATTGGCAGCTGTTCTCACTGTAAATAGTGTTTTATCAACTGTACATATATATACACACAATTTTAGCTTTTTGTATGTTTATTTTTTTATTAATTGCAAAAGAAAGTTTTATAAATCTTTTACAAAAAATATACAAAGAATACAAAGCATTTTTTAAAGCCACCCAAAGATTTAAAAGTGCAATTCATAGAATAATGTGCACAAAATATTCATTTTACAACAGAAACTCTTTGGATAATAAAGATTGTGATGAACCTGAAGACGTGAAGATTGTTCCCTTCTTAAACAGTGCTAGTGTGGTCGTCCACATCAGTCCAGATTTAAAGGGTCACAGAAAGGCAGTTTAAGGTTTACTGTGCTGTTTACTCAGCACTCACTGATTCACTGTTCATGATTCAGTACTGCACTGATTAATGTGACTGTACCCACTCACACAAGACCACCTGATTCAGTAGAGCATTCACTGTAAATGCTGTTCTAACTCAATATGACATGATTGCAGTACTGATTCACGACACTAACTGATTCAGTACAGTACGGATTCAGGATAACTGATTCAGTACAGTACTGATTCACAACACTGATTCAGTATAGTACTGATTCACGACACTAACTGATTCAGTACAGTACTGATTCAGTATAACTGATTCAGGATAACTGATTCAGTATAGTACTGATTCAAAACACTAACTGATTCAACATTGTGCTTATTCAATAGAACAATTCAGCACAATACTGATTCACTACTGTACTATTCCAACATATGGTTAAATGCAGTACTGATCCAATACTGATTCAGTGATTCACTCATGGCTGTTCAGTACTGTACTGATTCCTTATAAGCCCGATTACACAACACAGCTTTACTGAGACCCTTCTGGAACCAGAACTATGGTGACCTAAACTATGGCAGTCAGGATGCGCTGATCTGTTCATCATTAATTAATCGTGCATATTTGCTTTCGTTACTCCCTTTGTACCCCAGGTTACTAGATGAACAGAACCCCCGTCTGTAGAGCATCAGAACTGGATGTTGTGTTGCGTTAAAAGTGCCCGCAGCCTGCTGAGCTCCTGCTCCTGTAAAAACATGCAGAGTGAAGATGTCAGTGGTTTTTACCTGCTCAGACCTTAACAGCTGCAGGAGTTTGCAGTTTAAAGTGATAGTCTGTCCAAAAAGCCTGATCCTAAATCCTAAAACCTGTCTGTTTAATGTTTCTCCTGCTCTGCAGCGTGCTCTCACAAAGTGCTTCATCATTAACTGATGAGCCAGATGGACTGGAGCAGCAAAATATTCCTGAACTTGCTGTTAGACTTCCAGAACTGCAAGTGTGCAACTCCACACCTGAAGCTGACGCTGTTGTGTTTCCATTTTATGAGGATAACGCTGAGAGCACAGGTCTACTTGCAGACACTCACCATCGTGGCTTTATGTTCCTGAAGTTCGGTGACTTGCTGAACGAGCCGATCGTTGCTCTCCTGCAGTTTCTGCACCTTGTGATGTGCTCGGTTCTCCACCGTCACCAGAATACCTGCCAGAGGGAGAGAGATTTGTAATTCTGATGTGGAAAAGCACATCCCAAAATTCTGAACAGCACATCCCAAAATTCTGAACTGGCATCCAGAAGGAAGTGGGGGATTGCAGTGCTCCTGGAAAGGAAGGTTATCAGGATCAATAAATGATCATGAATTGATATGATCAATATTTATTGATCTGCATGGAGGTGTAGAGGTTCCTAATGGTGTCCTGTGATGATCCATCTCATGCAGCTTGAATGTTCTCACTCAGTTCTGCAGATGGTGTGGTAGGGGTGGAGTGTTGATAGAGCGTCCAATAGCGTCCCACACATTTTCAATCAGGGACAGGTCTGGAGATGAGACCGACCACGGCGTAGTATCTGTGTCTTCAAGACAAGATCTTGAGACGGCAGCAGTGTGTGGACGAGCGACGTCCTGTTGGAATAGAGCACCGGAGTGTGTTCAGAAAAGGTAGAACCACTGGTTGCAGAACCTCATTAACGTAACGTTGGTCTGTTAAAGTGTCTGTAATGAAGACTGATCTGACATTGTACGAATGACACATCATGACACCAGACCTTCTGGACGTGTGATGGATGACAACAAACCGTTGATCTTGGCCACGTGTGCCATCCGATTCGGACATTTACACATCGATATGGATGCAAATCAGCAAAGTGGTTCAATTGCTTCATTCCAGAACATTAACTTTATTCTTCTGTAAACATTCTTTGGTAGAACAACTTGAACCTTTAGGTCGTCGTCTTTCTGTGTGACCCACACTCTCTTGGGATTCCGCTCATGTGTCAACAATGAGTCCAACTTAAAGCAAATTTACAACAACGTGTTCTCATCCAACACCTGCTTTTTAATGTGACATGGTGTCTTACCATTAATGATCCTGGCCACCCTCCACAACCTAAGCAGGATCAGGAAGCCCATTCCATCAAAGGCATCTTCTCTGTAGATGTAAACAATGTCCAGCACGAAGGATACCACCACAACAATCGCATCAAACACCTCAAACTTGTGCTTGAAAAACTCCAGCCGATAAGCGTACAGCTTTAGGACCAGCTCCACTATGAAGAACGTCAAGAGGGCCAGGCTGAGGTAGTGGAATACCTGCAGGAAAGGGATGGATGGAGATGAGGATGGATGGGGTTGAAGATGAGGATGGATGGGTATGGATATAAACTCATAGGTAAGTGTGTAGAGAGTGTCCTGCTTGCAGCTCACCTGTGGAGCGATGTGCTTTTCATCTGGTTTGATGATGGTGAGGTCCATCAGCAGCTCACACAGAACAAAAATGGCATCCAAGACCACCAGACACACAACAGCTATCTAGAACCCAAAACACTGCACGTTAATCAACTCGATTCCTGACCTGGTATTTGTCTGACCATACAGTGTAAATCGTGGGCCTTGTCTAAGTCAGATTGCAACAGGTGGACTGAGCTGAGCTGAAGACCCATGAAAGCAGGATGCTCCTTGGGAGTTTTTGGAGTCACTGGTTGAAACACTGTTCTAAGCAGGATCACTGGTACCTGAAACCTCTCTGAGCTGAAGAGCCTCTTCAGGGAGTCTCTGAAGGTCAATGGTGGGGTGCTGGTCGGCTTTGCTTGCTCCTGCTCAAAGGGGGTCGCGTGCAGTTGTTCATTGTCCCAGTGAGGGACAGTGTGGTGTTTGTCCCCCACTGCCGTGAAGATCTTCAGATAACGATGGGGCATGGTGCCTGGATCACCAACCAATCAGCTGAAAGACTGCAGGGTGGAGAGAGAACATCATCATTTATGCACAAAAAATGATTAAAACCAGACGGAACCAGACGAGAATTGAAACACCGGCAGTTACACGACGCGTTACATGTTCACCTGTTTGAATGCAGCCGAAGAGTCTCTGGAAAAAACCGGTAACTCCACATTCCACTCTCCTACCGGTCTAACAGGATGCTCAGAGCTCCGCATAAGAGCTAAACAAGACCAAACACGACCACCGACATTCACCGTTTGTGTTTAAACACACAGAAGGGATTTGGCCTCCGCCTTTAACCAATCCACGCAGTAAACACAGACATACAGCAGTGCTCGAAAGTTTGTGACCCCTTTATCCTTTTCTATATTTCTCCATAAATGAGCTTAAACGTCATCAGGGTTCCCTGAAGTCCGAAAAGTAGACAAGAAACCAAATCCAACCAACGAGACAAAAATATTACACTGATCATTTATTTATTGATCAGTTTGATTTTTATTGATTATTATTCCAGATCTGTGAGGGCAAAAGTATGACCACTTGAAAGTGAAATTAAGAGTCTGGCGGGAGACTGATCTGATCAAGTGCATCATGGCACCAATAAAGGAGATGTCTGAGGAGCACGGAAGAAGGGTTGATGCTCATCAACTTAGAACAGTCTGATCTGACCATGTGGGCAGTGGTTCTCCATGTGTAACAGACAGTGGAACAGCTGATTTCTAATTGTTCTGAGATCTTCCCAAATTCATCTACATCCACAACCTTCTGAAGACCTCAGAGAGCTCTTTAGGTCCGGTCATGGGGATCCCACTCACTCCAACAATCAAGAGCAAACCAAACTAATGTCTACCAAACTCAGACAGTCTCCTCCAAAGTCCTCTCTGATGATGCTCTAATCATGTGCAGCTGATTCTAATGTTAGACATTTTAAGTGGAGATAACGGTTTTAATGGGGTGTCTGAACTGTAGTCAGTCAGGGACAGCAGTTGTTTACGTCATGCACGGCTGAGCGTGAAACTTGTCCCACGATGTCATACCTACCCACCAAGTTTGATTCCTATTGGCTGATTCTTCCTGGGTGCAGATATTTATTTTGATGATGAGTGTGTTTTGTTATACTGGACAGAATAAACAGATGTGCTGACTAGATAATTAAAATACAAAACACACACACACACACACACACACACACACACACACACACACACACACTCTCACACTCTCACACTGTATATATAGCTTCCCTTTAAGTGTTTGATTGAGGTTTAAGAAAAGATGACATATGACATATATGATATGATTAAAAACTGAACCTGTATAATAAAAATGATGATTTATTGATTTAATGATTGATTTTATGATGTTTCTACGATGGAATCTGAACAAAACCGTACTCTGTATAGTGGCGTCCCACCAGAACCGAACCGTTTCCACATAAACCTCCCACTTTTTCATTTTTACCATCAAATAATTGAACAGCTAGTTGTTCTATGTTTGACTGTATATGTGAAAATGTTTGATTTGGTCCAGTTTGATTGAAATGATGGACAGATCAGAATTGAGGATGTAGTCTCTTGCCACACTGTATTGGGCAATACGATATGAGCTGCACTGGCAAACACATGCGGTACAATCGAAACCAGCAATACAGTCGGATACATCTGTACAGATCATCACGGTCGGTACTAGTGTTACTCATAACAAAGTTGTTCAATGAATGGATTCAATTTCATATTGTAGTGGAATCTCACATCCCGTGGAATCTTCAGGACCACGGCTTTCATTATCCTCCTGCAGATGATGTGTGAGAATGATCAGGCTACAAAGACCTGCAGGGTGTGCGGGTGTATTCATAGATGGAGAAGAGGTGGATGGGCTGGGGTTGGATGTGCGGGAAATGGGTCGCAAAGCACCAAACTCAGCGAAGGCCTCGTGTGTCGCTCTGCTCCGTATGGTGATGGTGCTCAGTTCCCTGAGGAGTTTCAGAAGCTGGTTGTGAAGGACCTGCCTTGACTTATGGAAGCGATTTTCATTCCAGCCGTGAAACACACCGGCGCTCCGTCAGTTCAGCCACAATTCCGAGGACAATTTCTGGTATACTGGACCACCTCTTCTCAAGCTATGAATCCCGTCCCACACCCCGCAGGTATTTACAGTCTGATCATCCTCTTGCAATGCCATCTGCAGGAGCCTGAAGTTTCATATATAACCAGATGAATGTGGCAGCGCAGGTTCTTATGCAGTGCCCTAAATGAATCCATGGTGTAGGAGAGCAGCAGTGCAGGTGCAGCAGGGGGACAGAAAGGTGGAGCTGCAGCAGAGGCATGAATGTCTCATTTGCGTCTCATTTGCAAATATTATATTATTTGCTTAATAATTTACATTCCATAACCAACTCATACCAGCTTAAGCTGGTCCAGCTGGTATACCAGCTCTGAGCTGCTGGGTTGAGCTGGTCTACCAGCCCTGACCAACTGACCAAGCTGGTCAAACAGTCCAGCTTTACACCAGCTTGACCTGCTTAAGACCTGCACTGGTTTTAGTCTCTTGGTCTGTCAGTTCAGCAATGCTGACCAGACCTCTGAGCTGCTGAGCAGCGTTTCTCCAGACTGGTGCTGAACTCGTGATTTCCTCCTCATAAACATGCTGTGGGTGTGTGTGTGTGTGTGTGTGTGTGTGTGTGTGTGTGTGTGAGTGAGTGAGGGGTTGGGAAGCTGCAGCTGTTTCGTGGCACAGGCTGAGAGTTTCCAGTGCTGAACTTCTGAACTTCAGTGAAGGCCAGTGATGAAGTAAAGAGAAGGAGGTGGGCAGTATAGCATATATACACAGATTATCCATAACATTAGAACCACAAACAGGTGGAGTTTAGTACACTTGGTGCTTTTCTAGTTCAGGGTACCTACACTAAACTACAGTACTGTACAGTACACTGATCGTCTGTACACTACTGTGGATCATATGTGGATCCATAAGCCAGTCGGCTCTGACGGTGTGTTTACTGAGGACAGGAGATGCAGATCAGCAGACCAGCAGGGAGGACGTTCTGTGTTCCCTCAGAGTGAAAATGCTCCCATACGGGTCAAAGAACCATTTCTGCATAAAGAACCAGCAGGACATCAGAGATAATTCACAATAAAGGTTAAACGGAAGCGCTGAGGTGCTTATTTCTCTCTCACTTCCGGTCTATGTCATCCTGGGCAGGCCTTTTCAGAATTGTGTGTGTGTGTGTGTGTGTGTGTGTGTGAGTGTGTGTGTGTGTGTGTTCACTGAAGCCTCAATAAACATCATATTAAACTGCATCAATAAACACATATTAGTCCGTTTCCGTGTTTGTTATTAAATCCTGTGTGTGTAGGCGAGAGAGAGAGAGAGTGAGAGAGAGAACAGTGTTCTGATAGAACAGATAGTTCTGATGTCTCACAATGTTCTAGACGGAGTAAAGGCCTTTTCATACAGAGTGTGATTTTTCATTCTTTTCACGGTAAAATTCGAGCACTCCTGCTGCTGCTCCAGCGGTTTCTGGGCGGCTACACGCCAGAATTCTACACTTCATAACTCAGGATCAGAGTAAGCACGATGTAATCCGGATCGGAATACGGCTAAAATCCACGAGAGACAGCTGGAACACTGACGGCAGACGCAGAAAGGGGGCGGAGTCTACGATTTCCATGCTGTGAAGTGTTTTATAGGCCTTGCTTGTATTTAGATCTTGTATTAGAGATGCTGAGCATCTTCTGACAATAACTATCACATCAATTAGTTCAAACTGATGAGCAGCTTTACAGAAATCAGAAATAAGGAGGTGAACAACGACACATGAAACGAAGGATGAAGACATAAACCCCTCGCTGAGTTAGAGGGCGACGGAATCACGACCCCTGTTCACAGCTCTGTCTCTCATTCCATAGAGAACTCGCTCGTTGTTCGGTGTACTTTATTCCATATTTAACCTGTATTATTCACGAATCCGTGAACATTTTCAGACAGATATGTTTATGGGCTTTGGAATCGTTGCTGTAAAGCTCAGAGTTTGTAACTGCTAAACACAGTCACACACACACACACACACAGATACAACACTATCAAACTGCAAGTCATAGAGCAGGTGGTGCAGTGAGCAGATGTTGAAACCACAGTCTGCAGAATCCTGTAGAAGCAGCCGAATCTGTCACACACACATGCACGAACACACACACACACACACACACACACACACACACACACACACACACACCATGCCGGACTCCAAGCAGTCCCTGTCTGGACAGTGCTGATGGCTGGCAGGAAAAGAGGCTGCGTTTGCTAACTAGACAGTTCCTGAACTCATCCCCGGCTTTTACCGTAATTAACAGGCAGCGGGACAGAACTGAACTCCTGCAGACGGTTCCGGTGTTCCGAGAGGCTGCAGACACCGAGAGTCTGATCACACTGCAGTAACTGCAGCTACATCACACCGACACTAAACCCGACCCTGCAGGCTGTGGGTTCCGAACCGCTCCATGACAGCGTTCATAACTCAGGATCAGAGTAACCTACACATATACACATATAACTCTGAGTCACCCTGTCTATCCATCAGCTGTCTGTGGGTCGTCCAAAACCCTGTCCATCAACTCCAAAAGTGGCTAAACTCTACACACGGAGGACAGATGAGGAAAGAGTCCATATTACTACTATTACTAATAATAATAAAAATGGTATAAAAGACAGAAGTGGGACCTGCTATGATGTCTGGTTTGGAGACGGTGGCTCCGTTTGAAAGACAGGAGGCTGAGCTGGAGGTGGAGGAGATGAAGATGCTGAGATTTTCTTTGGGAGTGATGAGGATGGACAAGATTAGAAATGAGCAGATCAGAGGGACAGCGAAGGTGGAGCAGGTTGGAGATAAAGCCAGAGAGGACAGGTTGAGATGGTTTGGACATGTGTTGAGGAGGAATAGTGGACAGAAGGAGAAGAGGAAGACCTCAGAGAAGGTTTATGGATGTAGTGAAGGTGGACATGGAGATGGTTGGTGTAACAGTAGAGGAGGCAGGGGAGAGGGCAAGATGGAGGCAGATGATCTGCTGTGGTGACTCCTAAAGGCAGCAGCTGGAAGAAGAAGGAATAATAATAATAACAGTTTTGATCATTCAGAGGAGAAAGAGTGAGGAGAGGGAAAAAAAGCAGAAACGAAAGGAAAAAAGGAAAAGAGAAATGGAATAGTCGAAGCAAGAGAGTAAAGAGGAAGAGAAAAGTAGAGAGAGTGAGAGTGTGTGTGTGTGTGTGTGTGTGTGTGTGTGTGTTTGTTCAGGCTGATAGAGGCTCTTTCACACGGAGAGTGTGTGTTTTTCTTCTTCCAGAATGAACAGCACTCCCTGATACACTCCTGCTACACACACACGTGCACACACACACACAAAACACACACACACACACACACACACACACACACACACACACACACACACACACACACACACACACACAACTAATCCTTTCATTCACACCAGCCCAGCCTCGGTCTGTAAAAGAGCTAATTGTGTGGTGAGTCACAAACACACACACACACACACACACACACACACACACACACAAACACACACACACACTTTGTACATGGTGGTTAAATGAACTCACCGGCTGCTACATTTCCTCTCTCTCTCCTCCCTCACTCTCTCTTCCAACACTCACACTTCCATCTTATATCCTTACAGTAAGACCCTGAATATATAATACTCAGCAATCAGCCATAACATTATGACCCTCAGTTTAAACCCGCAGTGTCACTGCTGGACCGAGAACAGTCCACCGACCAGAAACGTCCAGCCGACAGCGTCCTGTGAGCAGCGTCCTGTGAGCACTGATGAAGGACTAGAGGACGACCAACACAAACTGTGCAGAAACAGATGAGCTTCTGTCTCTGACTTTACATCTACAAGGTGGAGACACTCGGTAGGAGTGTCTGATAGAGTGGACAGTGAGTGGACACAGTGTTTAAACACTCCAGCAGCACTGCTGTGTCTGATCCACTCGTACAAATATTTCCATGGTGTTCTCCCCATATGGGTACTGAAAAAGTAGGTGATCATAATGTTATGGCTGATCAGTGTATATGCTCATGAATTGCTGGTGTGTTTGAATGTGGCTTTGGTACATGTGTGTGTGTGTGTGTGTGTGTGTGTGTGTGTGTGTGTGTGTGTGTGTGTGTGTATGAAAGCCCCATGTGTCTGGTCAGCTCACAGTGTTACTTCTTTTGCAGGTCCTCCCATAATCCTCTGCTTTAACACTGTTCTCTTACTTACACACACACACACACACACACACACACACACACACACACACACACAGCTCAACAGAATGCTTTGCTTGGCTCAGTGTGACTTCAGTCCAGACATTTAGGTCAGTGTAGAACAAGCGGAGTGTGTTTTCAGTCTGGATACACACACACACACACACACACACACACACACACACACACACACACACACACACACACAAACCCCATGCCCTTTGCTGCCTTAAATAGTTGACATATTTAGTGTTTTTTGTTAAATATGAGTTTATGCTGCTAACAGGGGTTGATAATGTCAGCCTGACCTTTGTAGAGATGTTTGTTCGAGGCAGCAGCGTCGTCTTATTGATTAGTGTTAGGATGACCTTTCATGACCTTTTTGGAGACCTTAACTGACCTATTCTGGGCAGGTTGGTCTCACGGCCTGGTTTTCAATGTGGATTAAGTCTGGTCTTATTCATCTTGAACACCAGTGGTCTGAGGGAAGGAACCCTGGTCCTGGAGCTCCAGCTTCCTGCACAGTTTACGACACAGTTCCCTGCTCGATCAGACCTACTGAAGCTGGTAATCATGAATAAAACTTCATTCCCTGCTGGAAAAACGAGCTAATCTACCGTCCCTGACCATCTGAGTCGAGCTGGTCTAGGTGGTCATCCAGCCCTATCCCTCTAGGTTGAGCTGGTCATCAATCACCAGTTCTAACCATCTTGACCATGATGGTCAACCACCCAAACCAGCTTTGCACCACTTAAAATCCAAGCTGGTTCTATCATTTTCATCTCATAAACAAAGGATTTCTGATACTCGTTTCATCACTAAGCTTGGATCTCCTGAAAGTATCGATATCTGGTATGTGATCTTCCTCTTCTCCTTCTTTCCCACTCTGCACCTGCAGATATCCCACGCTCTGGACGTGAGTGAACCATGCAGAATGTCAGGAGAAGTTGGCGGAGCTGAATGAGGATTAAACGAGACTCCGTTCATTCCAGTGGAACAGGAGAACAGAACAGAAGCCTTCACTGATGTGTAATGGATCCGGTTGGTCCCACAGCCTGTAAGAGTGTATGAAGTTCTGAGTTCTCCTCTAAGGAGAAGCAGATGGACCCCAAACGGTGGATTATTGACTGATGAGTTTCCTCTCTTTTGCTTTTCTGGACGAAATGTGTCATTGGAGAAGAGTCCAGCAGGACGGTAAACACTCTGGGGAGATCGGAAGTCAGTGGAAGAGTGTACTCAAGCATTTCAGTCACGTCTGAATCATTGCTGGAGCGAGAGCGCGCAGCAGCAGTACTACAGGATCTTTGATGCTCTGGGCGAGAGACATGCAGAAGGAAAGGAAGAGTAAAGAGAGAGAGTTGGAATGAGTTTTTAGGAAGGTGTAGTTGCTGTAGACGGTTGCTCTGCCGGCTATAAAAAGTGTTAAAAGCATGTGAAAAGAGGGTGAAGCAAGGCCAGACTGCTCTATTTTGAACAAATGTTCCTTTGTGTCCTTCAGAAAGGGGAATGTGATCGTCCTGCTCAGCCAGACAAAACACACACCCAGCTCATTTCAAGGCTACTTACAGTTAACGAAGACATACCAAACTGCTTGATTAGGTTATTGGCATGATTGTTTTGAGCAAGTGGATCATATGATCATTATAGAGCGTTATAGAGCGCCCCCTACACTTCCTGTAGTGTATTACAGTATGTCAGAATGAGCGTGTGGATCTTATGAACATTATAGAGCATTATAGAGCGCCCCCTACGCTTCCTGTAGTGTACTACAGTATGTCAGAATGAGCGTGTGGATCATATGATCATTATAGAGCGTTATAGAGCGCCCCCTACACTTCCTGTAGTGTATTACAGTCTGTCAGAATGAGCGTGTGACCATGTGAACATTATAGAGCATTATAGAGCGCCCCCTACGCTTCCTGTAGTGTATTACAGTCTGTCAGAATGAGCGTGTGGATCATATGAACAATAAAGAGCCGTGTGTGTCCTTGTTAAATAAAATAACAGAAGCCATATCGCCCCCTGTGCCTCCTAGTATATATTACACAAATACTTCGCAAATGAACGATAAGTAATAAAGCTCACTCCACTCTCTTGACGCTGTAGTTTCGTTAGTGATGTTGCGCAGGGGACTGGTGTCATGTCTGTCTCGCGTGGGCGTAGCTTTGGTGCTCGTGTGCTGCTCTCTCTCTCTCCTCTACGTCATCACCTGCAGCCCTCACACTGATGACCCCCTGACCGGTCCTCTGCTACCCAGGCCGGGCCCCCTAGGGTCACCTGGGGGTCGTGGTGCCCTCAGCAGTGCCCCCCTGGGCCCGCCAGGTGGACGGGAGAGTTACCAGGCCCTCCTGCAGGAACGTGAGGAGCAACACCGGCAGCACATCTCCAGCCTGAAGAAGCAGATCGCCCAGCTGAAGGAGGCCCTGCAGGAGCGCGGGGAGCGGATAAAGGGGCCTCCGGAGAAAGTGGGGGACAAGGGAGTGGGCACTGGGACAATTGAGGACAGAAGCCACACTGACCTGCAGGTGGGTTTGATCATAGAATTTTTCATGCATAAAAATTGATTAATCTGTGAAATTAAGGACTTTATTTTTAGGGTCGAGAAATGCATAATTACACATGCATCATTTTTTTGCTCAGGCCCAGGACTGAAAACTGGGCCGTGGAATTAAGACATTCCACCTTAAGTAGTGCTGCAGGTACAACATTATGTTAACTTGATTCTACCTTAAGCACCCTGTTTCGCGATCGTATTTAATATCCGTTGAAATCGCTGGACGAATTCTGGTTGAAACAGGTGGGAGCAGGATTAAATAATCTGTTTTGCACCGACCTTCACATGGGTGGGCACCCATCTATTCTCAGACCCCTGACCATGGAGGCCTGTGGTGTTGATGATGGGATTTGACCTCTTGTGTCTTAACAAGCATGCAGTTAGACAGTCACTCCACTCTAGTGCTGTAAAGAGAGATGTACATTTCTGTGTCTGAGAAAAGAAGGAGAAAGAAGGGAAGGTAAATTCACTCCTGCAGGATGGCCCTACGGTCTAACTGCTGCCAAATGCCAATCCATTTCAGCTGAGGCTCATTTACTAATGTTTTTGAGGCTCAACCCGTAATACTTTGCGACGATCTACAGGACTTCCTGCGCAGTCAGCTGTCCCGGGCGGAGGTGCACGCAGGCATCCGACTACCGAGCGAGTATTCAGTGGTGCCGTTTGAGAGCTTCACACTGCAGCGCGTGTACCAGCTGGAGATGGGACTGACGCGCCACCCTGAGGAGAAACCAGTGAGGAAGGACCGGCGGGACGAGATCAGTGAGGTGCTGGAAAGTGCACTGCAGACCCTAAACACACCGAACCTGAGCAGAGACAGAGTCGCCAGCAAGGTCTACAGCACCGCCGACTTCATAGAAGGTGACTTCTGTTCAGTGTGTAAAATTCTTTCTACGTTAGATAAGATTTACAGGCGTGTGAGGTAATGTCCAGAGGGCTTTACACACAAATCTCACAAACATGCACCAGTAACAATGTTACGGGGTGGGACTCATACACCCTGCCTGGTTTTAGGCCCAGATGTTGTGTACTTTTAAAAAGCACCTTCTTTAGATCTTTACTGGTACCATTATGGTGTTGGTTCCTTGGGGAATAAAATGTACCTTGAGAGTAAACCTTTTCTTGCAGTGTATCATAAACTTTCAGTTCACTTTACGATGTTAAATAATGCATCGTGGAGTTTTTACGTTGTTGTTTGATATGTAAATAGTAAATATGTGCCTTGCGTTGGAGTGAAAATGCAAAGATGTGTTTGCAGACGTATTTACCACCCTGTTATTTTCAGGAAGGTAACTAATCTATTTAAAGAACAATGACTCACACACAGCTATGTTAAAAAAAATGAGGACACACCATTAAATATTAAGTCTCTCTCCAGGGGTTTGAGGGGTTTCTTGCATATAGATCCAGTTTCAGATCATCCCACAGCATCTTAAAATGACTAATATCTGGGCTTTGACTTGGTCATTCCATAATTCTCCATTTCTTTCTTTTGAGTCATTCCGTGGTGGATTTTCTGGAATTTTTGGCATCGTTGTCATGTTGTGTGGTCCACCTAATCTTCAGCTTCAGCTTTTGTACTGACGCTCTTCCATTCTCCTCAAGCCCCCTCTGATACAATAAAGATCTCATAGTGGTTTCCATGCTGGAGATATCTCCACATCCTGCTGCAGTAAAATAGCTCCAAACCATCACACTCCCACCACCATGCTTCACAGCTGCTGTCTGTCCAAAGCACATTGGTCCTGCTTTTTGTCTAGATGTTTTCTTTAGTCTTGTCCTGATGTTTTTTGGACAGTAAGGGTTTCCTCCTTAAACATCTCCCATGAAAATCAAACTTGTTTGGTCTCTTTCTGATGATAGAAGCTGCACTTTGACATCAACTGTGGCGAGAGCTTCCTGTAGATCCCGTATTCTAGGACTGATGGATCTTCTTTACACATCTTGTGGTCTGGGCTGACCTGGCCCCGTTCTCCTCTTGTAAATGATTTTCCTGGGGATGGACAGCTGATTTGACAGAGATTTTAATAATAAATAAAAACGATAATTGGAAAGAAAAGATTCTGCTGCTCTTTGGGCAAGAAAAGTGAACGAATGAACGAATAAAGCTCTCCCACACATCATAATGTGAATATTCAGACTGCAGCTCCGCTTCAGTTTTTGCACCTTGAAGACAAACATCTCTGCTGCTACAGGAAGTATCTGTCCAAAATAGAAAAAGCACTCCCCGCGAAAAAGTTGTTAAGCTGTAGGTCTCCTGCTGATGCTTTAAGCTTCTCTCTCTCTCTCTCCTCTCTCTCTCTCTCTCTCTCTCTCTCTCCCCTCTCTCTCTTCACTCTCTCTCCCCTCTCTCTCTCGCTCTCTCTCTCTCTCTCCCCTCTCTCTCTCTCCTCTCCTCTCTCTCTCCCCTCTCTCTCTCTCCCTCTCTCTCTCTCTCTCTCTCTCTCTCTTGCTCATGTCACAGAGACATGTTTCCAGTGTAGCTCACTCTGTCAGAGCTGGAAGAAGTGGAAAACCTGACTGCAGTAAATGTTTCAGTAAAATGCTTCCGTAATGAGAAAGTCAACAGTGACTGAGAGGAAAATCTAACCCAGCGCAGTTTAACCCTATGAGGATCAATAACTGATGATGAATATAGACCGATATGATCAGTGTTTATTGATCTGCACATACAGAAGACGTGTCCCTCCGTACAATGTTGGGTTTAACGCAACATGCCCGAGTTGTAGAGGATCCTAATGGTTTTAGACTCTACTGGGCTGCCTTGGAACCACGAGTGAGCAAGTATTTAAGAAGGACCCGGTTGCAGGTACCAGTGGAGGAGAGTAGTGTAGACGCCCTGCAGTGGAAAAGCAGTGCTTGTATGAGGGAGCTGGAGACAATGTGCAGGACTGATCAGTTACAGACAAAGTGAATTGATAATATTTGTCCAGCCAGTCCAGAGTCGAGGCAGGTCGAGGGGCTGCAGGCAGGAAATCCTGTGATCTAGAACTATGTGTATGAACACCTGCTATTTTTCCAGCTGCTTTTTAATCATACACACACACACACACACACACACACACACACACACAGCTGAACTGTGTCTACCCCACTTAAAATACACACACACACAGCAGGGCAAGGGTTTCACCCTCACACGCACACTTAGGAAATAACCGATTCATCCTTGTGTCAGCCTTTGGATATTTCACACACCCACGTCAGAGTCTGAGTCAGTGTGTGTGTGTGTGTGTGTGTGTGGATCAGTACACACTCTGGACTGATGTCCATTGTTTGTTGACTAAAGATGTGAATAATGTTTATAGGAGTGAGAATATGCAGGGATTCGCTTTTTCCAGTGTGTAAAACTCTTATTTAGCTGAGACGGAACCTTCTCATGATTGCTGTGTCTGGAGGACATTAGATGGTGCTCTGAACAGCTTGGGTAAAACAAGCCATGCATGTCCATGTGGGACCTGTATGGGTTGCCCAGTGGGTAGAAGAAAGTTGTGTCCTCGGGTTCCATGTTGGTCCCAAAATGTGATGTCCAAATTACATCCTGATGGGGAGTAGGAGGACAAACATGAGCCCTATCTAAGTTGCACGCTGAAAACATGGTGCTTAGATGGGACCTGAGGTTAAGGTGGCAGGGTGATGGATCCAGAATGTGGTGTCACTGCTCATCTTTAATGTGTTCCCAAGTTCAGCCGTGTAACTCCTCTGCTGTGTTCCTTCACTGGCTTCCTGAAGCTGAACATCAGATTCACAACCCTGATGCTGGCCTACAAAGTCATAACTGGGCCAGCATCTCCATACGTGATGGTCATAAGTGGATGAGTTCGAGCCTAGAGCCCTTTAAGCATCAAGTACAGCTGCTTGACCTCATCCTCGAAGACGAGAAGATCAAATCTATCCAGACTCATCTGTCCTGGAAGCAAAGTGGGGGAACAAACTTCTCCTGGGGGTCCAACAGCTGAGTCACTTGCTGCCTTCAAACGGAGACTGAAGACCATCTCTTTCAGAGTATTTAACTCTTTAAAGAATTGGTACTAAGCTGAATCTTGAGGGTATTGAAGACCAACCTGACCTGGAAGCACGAGGAAACTCTGGATTCTGCACCTTCTCTGCACCTTCCTACTTTCAGTCAGAAATAATTCATATACATGCTGCTGTGTGCTCTAACCCCAGCTGCTTAAGGTTAACAGACAGTAATGTAATGTCCATTTCCAGGACGAACCACTCCTCCATAATTTACACTGACCAATTTCACTTGATTTGACTAATAATGACCTCGCAGTGCAATTCCTCCCCAACTGGATAACAAAGAGGGTTTGTAGGGAACTGACGCAGCCAGAGTTCACTTCCCTGTTAAAGAGTGCGGCTCTGAACTACACTGTCTGCAGTTCAGCAGATGGCCAATGTCAATTTGTCCAGTTGTCTCCCTAAAACTGGACTAGACTAGAAAAACAGCACCAAAACTCTACATTGTAGAACGGCACTGATGCTCATACCCAGCAGATACACACGGCTTCAGGCCCTGCTCACACATATCAGGATATTTTAAAACAGGTTTTTGTCTGTTTTGGCCTCCCGTCCACTCAAAAGTACCCTTTGTGCTGTTATGGAGTTCTATCGTTTTGGCCGTTCTGTTATGGAGTTCTATCATTTCGGCCGTTCTGTTATGGAGTTCTATCGTTTTGGCCGTTCTGTTATGGAGTTCTATTGTTTCGGCCGTTCTGTTATGGAGTTCTATCGTTTTGGCCGTTCTGTTATGGAGTTCTATTGTTTTGGCCGTTCTGTTATGGAGTTCTATTACTTTGGCCAAGTTCTGTTCTGAGTTCTATCGTTTTGGCTGTTCTATGGAGTTCATTGTTTAATGCCTGCTATGGAGTTTCATCGTTTTGGCCGCTCTATGGAGTTCATTATTTATCTGTTATGGAGTTCATCGTTTTGGCCGCTCTGTTATTGTGTGTTCTGTATTGTTATGTTATTAATGTTTCTATGAACTGTTCTCCTTTAAACAGGTCTGCCTGCTGATCTCGCCATATACAATAGCTGTGGTCATCCGTCCAGTTCACAGGGCAAAGGTCGCAGGAAGTAGAACAGGATGCCTCACACCACGCGGCCACCTGTTTGTTTCTGTCAGTTTTCTTCAGTCGAGGCTGATCTTGCATGCAGATAAAAATAATAAATAAATCCACTGACTAATAAAACAAATCGCTGACAAGCTGCTCTGAAGGTGTCTATTATTTAATTTATACAATCTAAAATTTAATGTTGCCTTTTAGAAGAACCACATTTGGTTCTGTAAAGAACTGTGTTTGTACAGAGGTAGGACTAATTTAACTTTATGTGTGTGTGTGTGTGTGTGTGTGTGTGTGTGTGTGTCTGTGTGTCCTGCAGGTATAGCGACAGAGAAGTGATGCTGGACGCTGTATGACCTGACGTGCCTGCTGGGAGCAGGCCCTGCAAACGCAGAGGTTGGTGCTGTTTAGGGGCCAAGCCGGGCCACTGATGAAGGTGTCGGACGAGCGGGTGCAGACGCAGCACACACTCATCAACATCATCCTCCCTCTCTCACACCGGGCCGACAAGTTCAGACACTTCATGCACAACTTCAGGTACAAACTACTCTCTCCTCTCTCTCTCTCTCTCTCTCTCTCTCTCTCTTCATTCTCTCTCTCTATCTCTCTCTCTCTCTGATCATGTTTGGCCCTCGGGTCAGGTGGTTTATGTCTGCAGCAGACCATCCAGCATCTTTTTGCACTGGAGCTGCAGTGTGTTAGACTTTGTTCCCCAATTTGGATCTACAGCCCCAGAGTGAGAGGAGTGATCTACGGTAGACAGTCAAGAGGAGAGGAGTGATCAGCAGAAGAGAGTCCAGAGTGAGAGGATGGGATCAGCTGTGAAGAGAGTCCAGAGGAGAGGAGATCAGTGGTGAAGACAGTCCAGAGAGAGGGAGGATCAGCGTATGAAGACAGTCCAGAGGAGAGGAGTGATCAACGGTGAAGAGAGTCCAGAGTGAGAGGAGTGATCAGCGGTGAAGAGAGTCCAGAGTGAGAGGAGTGATCAGCGGTGAAGAGAGTCCAGAGAGAGAGTGGATCAGCGTGTGAAGAGAGTCCAGAGGAGGAGGATCAGCGGTAAAGACAGTCCAGAGGAGAGGAGATCACGTGAAGACAGTCCAGAGTGAGAGGAGTGATCAGCGGTGAAGACAGTCCAGAGTGAGAGGAGTGATCAGCGGTGAAGACAGTCCAGAGTGAGAGGAGTGGAAACAGTGGTGTAGGTTCAGCCTGGCCACAGGCCTCGTGAGCAGGGGGTGGAGCTGAGCAAACAAGCTGCAGACTGTGAATTGATTCTCTTATTAACATCATTGACTGGACTCTGGAACCTCGTGAACACTGAGGAGCTCTGACTGAGCAGAGAACACACTCCTGCCCCATGCATAATTTAGAGCCTGGAGAAAAGAGGAGAGGAGAGCAGGAGAGATGCAGCTGGAGGAAATGGAGGAGAAAAGATGTGGGGGTTGAAAATCATGAAGATTTCAGAAAAGAACACACTGACTGATCTCATGAGAAATCCACACATTATCATCGACACACAGACACACACACACACACACACACATACACTTGTTTATTTATCAAGGAAAATGAGCTGATGTTCCAGATCTGTGAGGGCAAAGATATGTGAACCTTTAAGATCAGCAGATCATCTGAAGGTGAAATTAGAGGTGTTTTCAATCAACGAGAGACAATCAGGTGTCCTGTTTCATTTAAAGAACAGGGATCTCTCAAGGTCCAATCGTCATGACACGTTTGTGGAAGTGTATCAAGGACAGCAAACAAGATTTCTGAGGAGCTCAGAAGAGTTGATGATGCTCATCAGGCTGGAAAAGGTTACAGAACCATCTCTAAAGAGTTTGGACTCCACCGATCCACACAGATTGTGTACAAATGGAGGAGATTCAGGACCATTATCAGATCAGATCACACCAGAGCAAGGTGTGGAAAAGTCCACCAGCTCACAAAGGAACCAAGAGGAACTTGTAACCAACTAAAGGTCTTTCTCACACTGTCTAATGTTAATGTTCATGGGATTCAAATAGTGCAGGACTGATCAAATCACACGGAACGCTTTCGCTATTGTGCTATTGCTGCTCAAGAGGACAGCAGATACTGAGCAGGGGTCAACACTTTACCACACAGATAGAAACACTGATCATTTTCCTCCATAAATAAATGATCAGTGTAATATTTCTGTCTCATTTTTTAATTTGGTCCTCTTTATCTACTTTTACTTATATAGACACACACACACACACACAATAATACACAGAGAATACAAATAAATATGCTGAAGTCTCTAAACACTCTAGAACTTTATTCGTATGCTAATCCTGTGAGAGTCTCAGTTATTTGATGTTATTTTTTTCATAGCTGAAGGGCAGAAGTGTGTGTGTGTGTGTGTGTGTCTGTGTGTGTGTGTGTGTGTGTGTGTGTGCCGATTTGAATCATGTCTGAAGCATTGTGTTTGGCATCTCAACACTGAAGTGCACTAAGCGAGATCTCACTGAACACACACACACACACTGTATACAGAAATATAATCCAGATGAAGTTCTGTGTGTCCTTTGAAGAACCTCTGAGAAGATCTCTCTGAGTCAGGCCCAGTTCTGCCGGTTCGAAGTCAAGCTCCCGGTCGGCGACAAGATAAAAGGAGGTAATGTTGAGCTAGTGCTAACTCCCAACATTTGGCGCCTCTGCTCATCAGAATGTACTGAGTAAGGAATTTCACACACTGGTTTGCTGTGTGTGTGTGTGTGTGTGTGTGTACTGTGTTTGGGCTCTGTTTGGAGGTTCTTTTTCTTGTATTTGACTAGCGTTGTTCATGGTTCTGATCCAGTTCCATTCTACAGAGCCACATGAGTACTCAGAGAGGGGGGAGAGAGGGGGACCATGTGTAGCAGGCGTGGACTAGAGGGGCATGGTAGCCCAGCATTGAGCGTAGAGCAGGAAACTGCAGTTCTCAAATGAGGAGCTCCATCCAGCACTGAGAGGGATGAGTTGGGGACAAGACCTCACCACACTCTTGTGGCTGAATTAATCAGGACCTCACAGCAATGCTCCAAAATCTCGTAGATTGAACAGTTACTCCAACAAAAGCAGGATTAACTCTTTTTAATGCCCTTGATTTGAGAAGAAGCAGTGCCTCAGGTGTTCCAATACTTTTGCCCGTTTAGTGCATCATCATCAAAAAAAATGAAGGATGGCAGAGGTGGTCTTCAGTTGATGTTTGAAGACAGCGAGGGACTCTGTCAGCCCAGGGGAAGGTTGTTCCGCTTCCATGCGGTCTTACTCTTCAGTCGGATGATGGAAGTGGTTCCAGCAGCTCCCGGAGGCTGGGAGCGTGTGGGATGACGTCGTTGAGCTCGGGCTGATGTGTGTTTGTCCCTCAGCGTTAGTTTAAAATAGACGGCGTGTATTTTTCAGTGCAGCTGACAAGACTAATCTGATGTGTGTGTGTGTGTGTGTGTGTGTGTGTGTGTGTGTGTTTTTCCTCAGAGAGGTGTGTATAAAGCAGGACGGGCGAGTGCACCTTACTGTTGTATACTTTGGCCGAGACCAACATGACGTCAAGGGAACACTGGAGAACACGTCTAGGTACTGTATGTGTGTGTGTGTCTGTTATGCTATAAAAAACAGAATGGACCTATCTAGTACCCTACATATTACACTATTATAAGGGAAGGAAATTTAACACTTTAACCTACATTGGAGCACTATATGGAGAAACATAATCTAGTACCCTGTAGGACCCTAATTGCTCTTCCTTTCCCTATACTGGAACCCTATAGGGAACATAAGAACAAGTACTACATAGAACACTATTGTGAGAACAGAAGTTTACCCAATCACTTCTGTGCTCCTACATTAGAGACCCTTATAGGGAAATATAAATGCCCTCCTCTTCCAACATAGAACCCCATATGAGGAACAAACACATAGAGAATGGAAATGGTACTTTAAATTTTCTGCCCTATGTAGGATCCCTATATAGGGAACAGAAATAAGTGAATTGCTCTCTGTCCTTCATCAGAATTGTACAGGGACATGGAGACAATCACTGTTCTCACATTGGAACAGCTGTATGCTCAAGCCTGTCTTATTAATTATTAAACAATGTCACGTTAGCCTATGTGACCAAAGCACGGTGCCCCACAACTGGGTAGAGGCAGTGCTGAGTGATCTGCTCCATCAGTACCAGCATGAATAATGTCCTTCATTTACACACCAAACAAAAGCAGTCCATTCAACACACACACACACACACACACACACACACACACACACACACACACACAGAGGGAGGCTTATGGAAGTTTCAGATCAGTGTTAGTGATTTTTAACCTGGAGAAATCCATCTCTCTCTCTCTCTCTCTGTCTCTCTCTCTCTCTCTGCCCTCTCTCCGTCTCTCTCTCTCTCTCTCTGCCCTCTCTCTCCCGCTCTCTCTCTCTCTCTCTCTGCCTCTCCGCCTCTCTCTCTCTCTCTCTGCCCTCTCTCTTGCAGCCATGTGTTTGAGCAATATCACGCCCGCTTCTTGTAATGATGCAGCAGCTTCATTCTACGATAGGATTAACGTGTCCCTCGTATCACTACTAGGGTTGATCAACGGTCATATGCAATGCTCCCCAGATCATCACACCAGCAGTTGGGAGATCTTACCATGAAGCCTCCACACCCAAACCTGACCTTCATCGAGTCCCAGACCGAACCTGGATTTGTCACTTAAGACAGTTCCAGTCTGTAGCAGTTCAGGTTTCTCGTTCATGATGCCAGAATGTCCCGCAGCGTGGCAATTAGTCAAAGCCACCATCCTGCTTCTCTCAGTCCTCCTCTCTAAAGTCTTTGAGTGCGTCGTAGAGGTGGTCTCTGACCCTCACCAAGAGGTACACTACCCAAAAGTAGCCTCTTGGAAAATGGACCTGTTCACAATATTGAATTTTAGACACAGACAGTCTGATTACTCAGAACAGGACAGGGGGTCCTCTGACTCAAATTAGACAGGGGCTGGTCGTCTGAGCATCAGTATTCTGGGTGAAGATGATGTGTGTGTGTGTGTGTGTGTGTGTGTGTGTGTGTGTGTGTGTGTGTGTACTTCCTTTCTTCCTTTCCCTCAAATGAACACAAATTATTCATGGCTATCGATCTACCTTGGCTAGGCGGATGTGTGTTCAGCCCTCTTTAAAGCGGATCAGCGCAGACGGAGCGCTCCGGAGCAGTCGGACTGAAGATAACTCTGTTAGCACATCACACAGCATGGAATATCAGCCCGGCACTTCAGAGCGGCGGGGGGCTGGGGGTGTGGGGGGAGCAGGGGTAGGCCTAATAGAGCATGTGCTTATAAATTAACGCGGAGGCTGCGTGAGCATGGATAGCCTCAGGCCTCCCTGGACCACTCTGAACTGTGGCAGATGATGTGTGTCGGGTGGAGGGGTGGAGGGGTGGAGGGGTGGACGGGTGGATATTCATTGATTGGCAGAGTTTCTCATAGTTCTTTTTAACTGCCCTCTATAGAGCGTCACCCAGTCTACAGTAGCTCTTCTACAGACTCACTGTCTGTCCAAAAGTTTTAGAACACCCACGGTGTTATAACCCCTGACAGAAAGCAGTCCTGCATGGTCCAGACAGGCCTGCTCTTCTAGAGTCGTTGTAGAGGTGGACCAGCCCAACGTTGGGTTGTTATTAATCTGCACCAGCACGTTGAACCGGAATGCTGCGTAATTTGACATGTTGCTGAGTTGGGATGGGTTTTGTTTGCAACCACTTAGCTACATCACATCAACCACTAGGCAACACCATTACAACAGCCACTCATTTCAACAGTCTGTTTTCACACGTCCAGAAGGTCTGGTGTGATGGTGTGGGTGCAATTTCATACAATGCCAGACCACCTTTGATCTTCATTATGGACACTTTATCAGTCCTACGTTACGTTAATGATGTTCTGCAACCAGTGATTCTACATTTAAAGGACAAACACTCCGGTGCTCTAATCCAACAGGACGACGCCGCCCACTGCTCCTGTCTCGCAAGATCTGGTCTTGGAAGACATAGATACTAATGGTCGGCCCCATCTCTCCAGACCTGTCCCTGATTGAAAATGTGTGGACGCTTTATTGACGCCGACAACACCCACCCCTACCACACCATCTGCAGAACTGAGTGAGAATATCTGCTGCATGGGGATGGATCATCACAGGACACCATTAAACCTCTACACCTCCATGCAGAGACGTCTGGCGTGTTGCGTTAAACCCGACGCCGTACTGAGAGACACCACTTCTGTATGAGTAGATCAATAAATATTGATCAGATCAGTCGACAGTTTAAAGTTTTTGACTGTATTTTAGCTTCATCTGGCCAAATGAACTGGATTGAAACCATTTATCTGTTTATGAATGTGTCCTTTTTGCCCACTGGGGTGTGTGTGTGTGTGTGTGTGTGTGTGTGTGTGTGTGTGTGTGTGTGTGTGCTAGTATAACAAACTGGAGCGACAGAGTGGAAAAATGTGATGTACAAACTGCAGTGGAAGAAAAGGAGCGATAGACAGTCCCCAAAACCTCGAAAAAACAAGTCGGTATCACAAAAGGAAATATTTTCAGTCTGCTTTGGCCAAGGGCAGGTTGAATCCCACACACACACACACACACACACACACACACACACACACACACACTCCTGTGAAAACACAAGACTCTGTTCTAAACCTGTTCTGGAATAAAACTGTTTGAGTGCTCTTAATCCGTTAATTCTGATGCACAGGGGTTTCAGAAGGTTTGTTTGGGATGTGAAAGTTCTGCAGCTCCACCAAACAGTGCGCTCATCTGTGAAGAATCCAGGTCTGGGAAAGTGGAGGGTTCTGGAGATCTCGATATCACACTCGGGTCCAGATATGTACGATATCAGTCTGCGAGGGAGCTGGAATAGCTGGCGTGGGCCGTCGAGTCGTCTGTTTCTGTACAGATGAGATGATGTGGTAACAGTGATGCATGTGAAGGTCTGGGATCTCTGTTGGAACGATCTCTGAAGAGTCACTACACATATTCAACGTGGTGGATTCAACAGGTCTTCAACATTGGGAAGACCTGAGACCTGAGAGGTCAGATGTTTATGGTTGGTCAACTGGGGGGTCGGAGCTTCTCCATTGGATTGAGGGGAGACCTCTGGTCCACCACGGATACCACCTTCAGAGCATCTGCTGGAATGTCAGAGTGTTGAGGACCTACTGGGACATCTTGATGCCACATACCACAGAAACCACCTTCAAGTGGACATCTGAGGTTGTTCCATGTTAAATTGTTGCTAAGGTATTGCCGGGTGGTTACTAATGTGGTACTATGCAGTTGCTAAGGTAATGCGTTAGTTGCTAAGGACTTCCTAAGGTGTTGTTAGATGTTTCTGTGAGGTACGAGGGATGGTAAAACCAGTGAGTGAGGGGAGTATGGCTGTGGATTAGAACCTAAGGGACCTGCCTCAAAGAAGTACATGCATTTTGGTGGAGGAACAAAAAAAGGAAACATCAAGTCAAAATAAAAATGTTCTTCACATCTTACTCTACGTGACCTGGAACACTGAGAAAATGACGGGGAGAAGATTACGTTGGAAGCCTTGGTAGTTCGGACCACGCGGTAACCTCAACAAATGGGTTCTCAGTTCTGGATCCATAAAGTTCCCCTCAGAAGAACCTGCAATGGCAACCTGGAACTATAAAGAGCCCCTCGAGACGTTTAAGGTTTTGTGGCTGAAGAAAGTGTGGACAAACGTCAGTGCAAGAACGTTATGTTATTCCTCACCACCAAGCGAATGTTTAAAAGGAGATGAAACAGAGAGATTGCAGCTTTGTGAGGTCTCGCTTTAGGGAATGGTGAACACTCCTCCTGATCTCCAACTGTGAAGCTCCTCTGCTGGGACCTGTGGGATGTAGATGGATCTCCTTTGTGAAGGCGCTATAATTAAGTGTCCTGCTGCCTGCCTGAGGAACATCCTCTCTTCATCTCTCCACTTCTGTCTTTAGCTGAAAGTCGAGAGAGAGTAACTTTGAACCGATTCTTCTAACCGTACTGAAAACAGCACATTCAGACTGCAGCCCTGATTATTACACTGTTGTCAAAGGGGAGGGTGTTTCTAATAAAGTGGCCGGTGAGTGGGAGAACAGCAGAGGGATATGAAATGGATGTTCTATGATCGTATAAATGTCCCCCTCTCTGTCTCTTAGGGAGCTGAATTTCCGGAACTTTACTCTGATCCATCTGAACGAGGAGTTTTCTCGCGGCCGTGGTTTGGACGTGGGCGCGCGAGCTTGGAAAGGAGGAAATGTCCTGATGTTCTTCTGTGACGTTGACATCATCTTCACCTCCGACTTCCTCAACACCTGCCGACTGAACACACAGCCAGGTGAGAGAGCGAGTCAGAGCGGTGTAACCAGTTACCACGTGACCATGTGGGCTACCAGTTCTCTACCAGTTAGAACAAGGTTTTTAGGGTTGGTCTCCATTTTCATAATGTGACATAATGGTGCTTAATAGCGCCCCCTTTGGCAAGCGACTTAGCTCGTAGTTCTAGACCTGTGAAGTGTGTGGTAAGAAAGAGGTGGTGTTATTATTGTGGCTCTGCGTGTCTGTTTCAGGAAAGAAGGTGTTCTACCCCGTTCTGTTCAGTCAGTACAACCCAGCGGTGATCTACGGCAGCAGTGAGCACGTCCCACCCATCGAGCAACAGCTGGTAATGCAGCTTCCCTTTTATCAGCGTGTTGGATTGATCCGTCACGTCACATGTGATTGATTACAGCCAGAGGTGTGATTACATACATCTAGTAATTACAAATATGCAGCATTGACATTCTGGTGGAGTGCAGAGGGCCTGATTGTGATGAAGTGGCATGTCCTCGCAGGTGAAGCGAGGCAAGGTGAGGGATTAAAGGAGTCCTCCGGCATTTCTGTGAGATAGATCACTGAAAGTGGTCATTTCAATGCATTGCTCCGTACTGCCAACAGAAACCCTTGGACAGCAGCTGCCCACTGACCTCTACTGTCATTTTTTTAGGTCTGTGGGTTTTCTGTACTTTTCTAAACTCAGAAAAACGTTTTCCATCGGGCTCCGAGGGGCTCAGCGGCCTAACGCCGACCGCTACGATCTGAAGGTCGTGGGTTCGAATCCCAGGTCATGCTGCCTGCCATCGGCAGCCGGAGTCTGAGGGAGAGTGAAATCGGCCCGCTCTCCCACTCTGGACGGGTAGATGGCGCTCCCTTCGTTCAGGCTCAGTTATGTATCTGACGCAGCAGCACCGATTAAGGTGGAACGGAAATTCATATACAAGGCCGACATCTGCTGTGCACGAAGGGGAGTCTTCAATATCTCCCACCACAACCTCAAAGGTGACGTGGTGACACAAGCTGCCGCAGCAAGCTGTTGTACTTTCGTGTTTAATCAGACTTTAAAAGCCAAGGTAGTAATTCGTTGCACTCCTAATGGCGACAATAAGCTGCTTCAGCGTCAGCCGACTGACGTCTACTGTAGGTCCTTCTTTAAGGTGCTTTTCCAACTACAGTGTAACGTATAGGAATGTTGTAACCAGTGGTCGGACAGAGATGTGGCTGTTGTAATTATCAGTAAATGAAGCCCAGACAGAGGACGAAGCCTTTAATTGTGTTTTCTCTCTGCAGGTCATTAAGAAGGACACCGGCTTCTGGCGGGATTTTGGCTTCGGAATGACCTGTCAGTACAGATCGGATTTCATCAACATCGGTAAATATACCACGCGAGGTGGAAAGGCTTTGGGCTTGTGAAATGTGTGCCGATTGCTCAATAAAGCAGTTATTTCCATATCCAGACCAACTGGTTCCTTGGATGACTTGGATGATAGGATCTGCCCATCCGAAGTTTGGGAACCCTTGGTTTGATCAGCTATAACCAGCGATACACACACTACAATGAACCTACCATATTAGTGTCGCTGTCCAGTCAGCGGTGGTCCTATAGTGGTCCTGATAGACTGATAAACTGCACAGTAACAGATGAGCTACCGTCTGTAACTCCACACCTACAAATTACACCTCAATGGTAGGTGTAGATACGTGGTAGATACACCGATCATGACCACCTCCTTATTTCAACATTCACTCTCCATTTGATCTGCTCCTGTCCAGTCACGACCCCACAGGACCACCACAGTTCAGGCATTATGCTGTTAGACCATCTGTAGCTGACCGTGTTTGAGTCCCAGTTGTGCCGTACGCCATCTGTTGTTGCACGTCCATCAGAGTAACATTGTCAGGTTCTTCTGATGGACTGAAGATTGGGTTTTCTCCATCTGTACGAGTGCTGTTCCAGCTGATGGGAGTCTGCCAGGTCATGCAGATGAAACAGGGCCATTAGTGTCATCGTCTGAGTGCCTCCAGGCTGACGCCGGGAGAACATTGGCAGTAAAGGCATCATTAGCCAGTTGGGGCCCATATGCTGGTGAAGAAATACTGTGAGTTTCTCTGTATCTGCTGAGCGATTAGTTTAGTCTGTGCTCCTCTCAGCACAACACTGAGAGTCAACATCAATCAGACACAGTCAATATGCTCCTCTCCTCTTTTTCTCGCTTTGGATGAGAGTTCAGTCGACAGTGATGAAGAGGTGAGCTCCACATTCTCAGCTTTTAGAGCTCAGACTCGAAACCCTTCTGCCCTTTGAGCTCACACTCGCAACCAATCACAACAGAAGTTCTATAGTCATCAAAAATAAATAGCTGCAGCCTGAAGGAATCAACCGACATCAATGGTGTCGTGTCAGACTGTCATGGAATCACTCAGAGTGGAAGCGGGACATCTTCAGTGACGAGTCCCACTTCTGTCTCGGTGGAGACGAACCACGAATCTGAATGTGGAGGCACCGTGGTCAGTGCCAAAGTCAACGGCTTGTTGTCCTGCATCACACGTCCAGAAGGTCTGGTGTCATGGTGTGGGTGCGATTTTGGGTGGATGGGGCTCAGATTAAATCTGTTGTAAGTCATTGTATCAGGAATCAGGAACATCTCTATCCAGTTGACACTCTGGTTGCTTGACCCCCATCGTGTCTGTTTCTTTGCTCTTAGGTGGTTTTGACGTGGACATTAAAGGCTGGGGTGGTGAAGATGTTCATCTGTACCGAAAATACCTCCACAGTAACCTGCTGGTGATACGGGCTCCGTCCCGAGGACTCTTCCATTTGTGGCACGAGAAACACTGCGCTGACGAGCTCCCGCCGGACCAGTACAAAATGTGCATGCAATCCAAGGCCATGAACGAGGCGTCACACGGCCAGCTGGGAATGCTGCTCTTCCGACACGAGATCGAGGCCCATCAACGCAAACAGAAACAGCGCAGTGGAGCCAAGAAGGCCTGAGAGACGTTCCCCCTGCCCTCACGCTCACGGTTCAGATCACACCTGATCCAGCTGGTCAGGGGGTTTGGAGGAGGCTGTTTGGTTGGATCAGGTGGAGCAGATTTGAGCCGACAGATTAAAGCGATAGTTTGGTGAAAGTGGGGGAAACGACATCCTTCAGAAGTTTGTAATCAGTGTTTTCCACAAAATAAAACTTCCCCGATTCAAATCGGAAAAGACATCAGTCAGAATCTGTGTCCAGAATCATGAACCTAATGATAATATTCTGCCAATGATTAGAAAATAAGTTGAAACTGCAAAACACCCCGAACGAATATGCAATAAAATGTGTGATCCAGTTAGGATCCAGTGACCCTAAACTTAACCCTAGTGAAGATGTTTTCCTGCAGGTATCTCTGTGCTCACTGGTGAAAATACGTCTTTTGGCCAAACTTTCGCTTTAAAGAGACGAACGGGTGGAAAATCTGACCACACAGACACTGAACCCAAACATGGAGATAAGAGTGACGCAGCAGACGGGCAGCAGACGGGCAGCAGAAGGGTGTTTCTGCAGTGTGGGTTTCAACAATGACTCTCCAGGTCCTCAGGGCTTCCTTCACTCTTCATGCTGTTCGGTGTTCAGACCCAGAGACACTGGATGCATGACTGTTCACTGGCAGACACCAGAGCGGGGTGGGAGCGTGCAACTGGAGGACATGTTAATGCAACTGCCCCCTTGTGGCCTTTTAAAGAAAAGCAGCAATGAAGTAATAAAAAAGACATGATTAATTATGTTATATTTTGGGATAAATTTTATGGCTTTTTAAAGCATCATTGATCTGCGACAGTTTTATATCTTTAGGTGATTTTTATCTGATTTTTTTTTTGGAGAATTGTTATTGCAGTAGTTACTGAAGGTGAGGATTCTGTGAAAAGCGCAGAAAGAGTTAAAGGGACAGTTTCTTACATTTCCTTGCATTGATTTTGTCTTTTTATTTTAGTCTTCAGCTGCCTGTGTGACTTTATGTAAGACAAAAAAGACATAATTCACAATTCAGGACCGTCTTCACCCCTTTTAACTGTAGACAATTATAACAAAAGAATATCCAGTATTAAATTATAGGGACATTTGATTCCACGATGTCATCAGTTAAAGGTTCTGCGGTAACGTTAGTCTGCAAGTCTGATACCACAGGACACCTTCAGAGCTCATGGAGCTCAACAAGAGGGAGCCACTCTATATTAGAGAGGTGGTTTTAATGTAACGCAATAAAAATGCTGGGTTGAAACGTCCAATCAAAATGTCCCATCAAAATGTCCCATCAGTACTGAACAAACACAGTGTTGGGTTATTTTTCTGACGCTGCAGACTGGATCCAGTATTTAACCAGAAATGTAAAGATGAGGAACAGAACCGAAGTTTGGGTTGTGTTCTTTGTTATGGTTGTGTATTACAAACCAACCTGGATATGCTATGGTGTTATACTAGGTGGTTGCTATGGTGCTCCATTTGGATACTGTAGTATCTTTGGTGGTTTGTTTCCCAGCTGATTGCTATAGTATTCTATGGTGTCTCAGCTGGTTGTTAAGTGGTTGGTATGGTATTCTAGGTGGTTGCTATTGTATCCTAGGTGGTTGTCATTGTGTTCCAGGTGCTTGTTGTGTTACTGTGGTATCCATGGTTTGCAATGACAGCCATAATCAAAACACAACCCAAACTTTGCTTGGAGTTAAATGTACACCGTGGTAAGGATGGCCGACTGGTGTAAACCGTAAAGGGGACACGACGAGACGCTTGATGAGACAGACGACTGCAGCTGCAGTTTAAATGACGAGTGGTTCAGAGAACTACAATTTCAGGCTTGCTTTGCTTTTATTTGAGTGATTGTTTATGGGTCGTACGGGATGACTGGGAGTTAAAGGTGTAGTCGGAGCTGCTTTGGCTGTTCTTCAGCGTGCGGTCGATGAGCACTTACAGCCATTTCAGTCGTTTCTCTGAAATAAACAGGAAACTCTGACAGAACCCACTTACAAAAGAAATCAATAGAAGGGTTCTGACGCCACTGACCGCCGGTTCCCATTTGAGTGGAAGTGTCCATCGAGTCTAATATACCTCCTGATTATTACATAGTAATTACATGGAGGTTCACTGACTGATATGTTTTCTGTTGTAACTACAGCAAAATGTGTCCACAGTGATCGTCTGTGAAAAAGTGCTGGGATGAAACTGTCCAGTGTTGGGTCCATCCTGGACAGACACGGCATTGGGTTCTGTTGAACCCAGATTGGGTTGCTGTTCTGACCCAGAATTTTGTCTCAGTCATTGCACACAAATTCTTTATAATTTTAATAATGTTGCTGATTTTGGTTACGGTTGTGCTTTGGAAACCAACTGGGAACCAACACCATAGCAACCACTTTGTACAACCAACTACCTGGGATACCATAGCAACCACGTAGCAGTACAATTAACCATCTGGGACACCACAGCAACCACTTAGCAGTACAGTCAACCACTTGCAATACCACAGCAACAACTTATCAGTACATTCAACCACTTACCAACACCATAGCAACCACCTAGCAAGACCAAAGAACATCACAACCACCTGGGACACTATAGGAACCAAATGGCGTCACTATAGCAATAGTTTCTTTGTGGATGTTATGGTGCTGTTAGGTGGATGCTAAGGTTTCCAAGGTGGTCTAAAAGTATAGTTTGATGTTCACTGTGATGTACACACTATATTTATGGTGATTACATCACAGAAACAGCCAAAGGAGATCAGGCTGAGAAGCAGTGGAGTACACCGCTAATACGGCTGTGTTGATTAGAGCTGTTAAAGGAATACAGTGTCATCTCATCAGCAGTACAGCCGCTTACCACAAACGGGCAACTTTCCCCAGAACTGAAAAACCGGAGAACCCCCTTCTAATCACTGCAGGATCCTTCACTGAGGCCTGGTAGAAGATAACGGGCATAATCTTCTCGCATGCCTGAGCTTTGGCTTGTTTGTTTTATGATTAATGGAAAGCCATTACAGGCCGTTTGTCCCGTCAGTCAGACGCAGTGTTTGTTTGCATGTTATGAAATGAATCTGAAATGAATTGTAAACAGTGTTATTTCAACTTTCCCAGATGGTCTTAGACTCCCCACGAAGGGGACGTTTCATCATCTGAGTACTTTAGTCCAAGACTGAACTCAGAAAACCACATTTAATTCAACATGTTGTGTTTATAAGAGATATATTTATATGCATTATGTTTATTTTGTGCAGAATCTGCTTTGCAGACGTGAAAAAAAAGCTGAAACATACTGAAGCAGCTGTTCGGCCTTTGGACAGATGCTTGGACGATGTTGAAACGTTGAGCTGTTTTAGAATTAAAATGAATCTCAGTTCAAATCTTCAGTCGGGTTTGAATGCATTTTTATATGAATTCAGTTCATCTGGATCCACTTCCAACACTGTGCGGTGTAAAACTGTAACATTTTATAAAGATTTGCTTTTGTAAATGGAATGATTCTGCATTTTATTGTTGTATTTAAAACTAATCTAGATTTATTATGGACAGAATTTTAAATAAATTACAGCAAACTGAGTGAATCACGAACGAATCTCTCTTTACTGTCAATATTGTGGCCTAATGCAGCTGTTTAACACTACTGAACACTAGGTGGCAGCAGTCCGCCACTGTTTGGGGCACAAATGGAGGCAAGGGTCAGAAATATGGTATCTACTAGAAGTGGGCGATACCGGGAATTTTGGTATCAATCTGATACCAAGTAATGCAGGGCAAGTATCGCCGATACCAATACCGATATTTAAGCTTCATAGATCCAAAGGATCCAAAAGACTCCAGAATTTTGCCAAAAATTTTACATGAAAACAAAATACTTTATTATCACAGTCAACATTTATGTTTAGAAACAACGGAACAGTAACAAAACAAAGTTAAAATATTAGGAGGCAGAAAAGGAGAAACTACAATACAAAAATACTTCTTTGGCATCTTTTCTGGTTCATTTGTTCTTTGTTTCTTTTTTCAGACAGAACTGTTTATACAATAAAATACAATAAAAAATAAGGAATTTTCTTCCTTTCTGTGAAATTCAGTTTTTTCTTAAATAAACAGAGTAAAAAAATATCACAACACAACTTCAAATACAATCTGCTGAGGTACAGGCTGACAAACCACAACACAACAACAATAACACAACAACAAATACTGTCATCAGTTTCACACGTATTCTGTTTATATAATAATAAAATATAATAATAAACAATAAAATGAAGCGTCTCTCTCCGTACTGTGACGTGTCGACTCGAGGAGACCGCTGATTGGCGGGCCAGGCTGAGTGGGCGGGCCAGGCTGAGCCTACCCGCATGGCTGATTGGCTGGCGCCGCTGAGACACGTGACAAATAAAATAAATAGCGAGCGTACGGGGGGCGGGGCGCGCTGTTCGTGCTGTGACGCAGAAACGCGCTTAGAGAGGAGAGTTTGGTGAATGCGCATGCGCAACCGTCAGTGCGCGCGAGAGAGAAATACCGCTTTAGTATCGTTCTTTTTACACCAGTACTAATCAATACCAACACCAGCGTTGGTATTTGGATCGATCCGCCCACCTCTAGTATCTACAGCAGTTGACCATCATGACCAGTAAGACCAACCGAGACCCACAAGACCAAGTGGAATCTATAAAGTTTTGTCCTTGTGTTCCATGTTGGTCCCACATAAGGATTCATACCAGGGTCCCTGATGGGACATGGGCCCCACCTGGGCTTGTGTTTTTACCCGTATGAGATTAGATTAGTGTCGAGAAGGGATCATACTGACATAAATAACAAAGTTATTTAACAAAACGTAAATAATAAAGGACATTTTTAACCAGGTAGTTTACCAGAATGTTTTCAGCTGGATGACCTGTTTTTCAACCACCTCGACCATCAAAGACTAATGATCTTGATGTGTGAAGCTTTGTTTTGTGTGATATTTGAAAAAGAGCTGAGCTGAGTATAAACTCAAGCACGATATTTTGGAAAATAATTCCTTTTGGGAATCCAGAATCTCACATTATTACAATATTTAAATTCACACAAAATACATCAAAATCTTATAAAAGCTTGAAATAAATCAGATGTAATTAATATAAAATGTAATTTAATTTACATAAAAAAAATAACAATGAAGAAAAATAAACTTTATCACAATATTATTTTTTAAGAGGCACTGGTCCTTTGCCACATTTGTGCCTGAACAGAATATAAACCAGTATTTTAATTATTAATTTGGATTTTCTTTTTTTTTTGGAACAAAAAAAAATTATTTTTAAATGAATACTATTGAATTTTTTCACCTTAAAGCGTGCGTGCGTTTATCATTTTGCTCGAGTGAAAAAATAAAATATAAAAATATAAAAATTCTTCCGTTTGAAGTTGGTAAAGTGACGCGCGTGCGCCGCTAAAACTACAAGTCCCATGATGCAGTGCGAGCGAAGCGTGTTTCCGTTTGAGAAAAATAAAGCCGGATTCGCACAAAACACATGAATTAGTGCACATATTAAAATCTCCACGGCACAGAGAATTAACCTGCTACATTATTATTATTATTATTATTATTATCGTTATTATTATATATATATATTGTATAATTATTGTTATTATTACATTATTAGTAATAGTATTAAAGCGTTAAATGCGGTACATTGCATAATAAATAATTTAAAAGGGCTTAAAATAGAAAAATCTCATTAATATTCAGCAATTTTGTTTCGGTAGGCGGAGCTACGGAGGACTGTCACGTGACGGCGGTGTGTGTGACCCAGCCCGGCTGGAGGCGCGGGCAGAGTCACTGCCTCTGTGCTGGCTGTCGGAGGCAGTTCGGAGGCTGTCACTCGGTTCCTGAAGCTGAGCAATGCTCAGTGCGCCTGCCGGACCCGCTCCCGTCCTGTTCGGGTGATTATCAGTGTCCGTCCGTGCGTGCGTGCGTGTTTGTTTGTTTGTTTGTGTGTGTGTGTGTGTGTGTGTGTGTGTGTGTGTGTGTTGACGTTTTGTTGCTGTTGTGGGCTTTGTGCACACAGTCTCCGGAGTGCAGAGTGACCCGAAGTCAAGACAGAAGACCAGCAGGACCTCCAGGATGTTTGAAGGCAGAGGGATCCCCTTCGTGCTGCTGGACTTCGCCTGCCTCGTACTGGGTTTGTTCTGATTGTGTTTCTCAGATGCATGACATTGATCAGCCTGGACTCCTTCTGTTTCTCTGCATCCTTTATTCTCCTCCATTCACCCTGATCTTCACCACGGACCACCACGGAGCAGTTATCATGTGGGTGGGGGGTCATTCTCAGCAGTTAGTGTGTGTTGCACTGTTACGAGTGGATCAGACACAGCAGTGCTGCTGGAGTGTTTAAACACTGTGTCCACTCACTGTCCACTCTATTAGACAGTCCTACAGAGTGTCTCCACCTTGTAGATGTAAAGTCAGAGACAGAAGCTCATCTGTTTCTGCACAGTTTGTGTTGTTCATCCTCTAGACCTTCATCAGCTCTCACAGGACGCTGCCCACAGGACGCTGCCCACAGGACGCTGCCCACAGGACGCTGTCGGCTGGACGTTTCTGTTTGGTGGACTGTTTTCGGTCCAGCAGTGACCCTTAGGGGTTAAACACTCCAGCAGCACTGCTGCGTCTTGTCCACCCGTACCAGCACAAGAACCTGGATTCATCACTAATTTGTATCAGTGCAGGTTTCTTGTTGCCCTCTCTGGCAGCTGGAAAATGGGCCCTTTAATCTCACCATAGATACCTAATGACCTTAAAATAGAACACAGTGGTCATTTGAGCCGGCCCTGTTCTGCACCAGAGTATCAGATTTACTGAAGATCTCCCGGCAGAGCCTTCAGAGATCTATGGTTGGGCAAGACCTGAGTCCCACCCTGAGCTAATGTTATCACAGCAAATCCATTACTGTCATCAGATCCAGCAGACTGTCAGCACTGCCCAGTCTGATTACCTCAGCACGCACGCAGTCTTTATTATGGAAACAGAACCTGCTGCTGCTGTTCGGCTGCTGTTCGGCTGCTGTTCTGCTGCTGTTCTGCTGATGTTCGGCAGCTGTTCGGCTGCTGTTCTGCTGCTGTTCTGCTCCTGTTCGGCAGCTGTTCGGCTGCTGTTCGGCAGCTGTTCGGCAGCTGTTCGGCTGCTGTTCGGCAGCTGTTCGGCTGCTGTTCGGC
>CM067519.1:27075740-27135740 GCA_034509495.1 Acestrorhynchus altus | reverse complement strand
TCCACCGAATAGAACCAGACGTTCTAGAGCAGCTGTGAGCACCTGACCCTGAGGTCTGGCGTGGGCTGTGGGCTTCTCTGGAGTCATGATGGAGCTCCATCAGCTTAGAGTGGTGGAGCTAGAACGAATCATGTGTTATTCTGGTGACTGTAGTTGACAACCACTCAAATAGAGCACGACCACAAGTTGTTTTGTGGTCAGCTCCCTCCAGTCTGCCTTGTGTCATCAGCTTGAGGTCATCTGAGCTAAATTTGACCGACATCATTTCTCAAGCTGACCTCAAATCCGCCCGAGAGTCAAAACAAAGCAATTAAACACAAAGCCGAGTCAGAGTCGTTAAAGTCGCAGGAAATGACTGTCGGTGCTGAACGGGAGACGTCCTGCCCCTCAGAACACTGGACATCACCAGGTCACCTGATCACCAGATCACCACATCACCAGATCACCTGATCACCAGATCACCTGATCACGGCTGCAGAGCTCGGCAGAATTCAACGGCTTGTCTGTTCTTAAAGTTTCTGCCACCAAAATCATTCGGTCTCTCTCTCTCTCTCTCTCTTTATATATATATATATGTGTGTGTGTGTGTGTGTGTGTGTGTGTGTGTGCGTATATATAAAATTAACAATTGCATGAACAGTTGTACCCAGAAGGACGTGTGGAATTGGGTAGGTCTGGAGATGAGACCGACCAGACGTAGTATCTGTGTCTTCAAGACGAGATCTTGAGACGGCAGCAGTGTGTGGACGAGCGACGTCCTGTTGGAACAGAGCACCGGAGTGTGTGTTCAGAAAAGGTAGAACCACTGGTTGCAGAACCTCATTAACGTGACGTTGGTCTGTTAAAGTGTCTGTAACGAAGAACGAAGGTGATCTGACATCGTATGAAATTACACCCACAACATCACACCAGACCTTCTGGACGCGTGACGCGTCAACAAACCGCCGAGTCTCGCACATTCGTTGGACGTCTCCACCGCTGGACTCTGAACGGCTCGGTGTCCGTCTGGATCGCAGTCCTTTGATTCCTTCTGGGTGCAGCTGTTTTATTGATGCATGTATTTATTTCTTTTTATTATTATTATTTTTTTGATTCACTGCAGCTTCTTGTTCCACGGTCGAATCGATGTTGGACAGTTGGGTTAGAAGGACAGAGCTGAGGCCGTTTCATGTTCTAACTCCGTGTCTAACTCTGTCTGAATGCAGATGTGAGGCAGCTTGGCTCTAATTCTAAACCCCACCTCACTAATCTGTCCACTTTGTCTTTTCCTCTAAAGCCTGTGTGTTTGCAGAGGTGGGTAGAGAAGCGTAGACGGCGTGAAGGACAGTTTAGCGATCGTCTAGCCGCTCCATTCGCACACAAGCGCTGTTTCAGACACAATACAGGGCAGCCAATGAGAACTGAGCTCATTTACATATTTGATTTCCATGCCCATATAATTACGTGTCCGTTTTAGTAGACAGCAGAAGGTGGAGCTCAGGAGGACAATGCAGGAGTCGAAGCAGTGGAGCTGCTCTCTGCCCACCTCTGCGGGCTGGTGTCGGGGTTTGTGTGGGCGGTGTTGGGGGGGGTTGAGCGGTCAGAAGTGCAGACCCCTCTTTTAACCCTCGTCTGTCGTTGTTTTTCTCCCATTGCTTTTTCTGCTAGCTGGACTCCCGTTCGCTATACTCACACTACAGCACAGTCCGTTCAAACGAGGATTTTTCTGTAATGATGATTCGATCAAGTTCCCTCTAAAGGACGACACCATATCCTATCAGTTACTGGGAGCAGTTATGATCCCTGTCACGCTGCTCACTGTAAGTGCCCTTCTTTTTGTTCAGCGCTAATGCAGCCTCCTCCTCCTCCTCCTCCTCTTCCTCCTCCTCCTCCTCTTCCTCCTCCTCCTCTCTTTCTGACGGCAGTGTCCAGAGTCCAGCTCCGGTCCTGGAGGATCATACACTTACCCAGACCAGCTCCCTCATTTACACATCACCCCTTTCATTTACATCTGCATATAGCCACACCCCTTTTACATCTACAGGAAGCCACACCCCTTTTACATCTACAGGAAGCCACACCCCTTTTACATCTACATGTCACCCCACCCCTTTTTCACTTACATATAGCCACCCCCCATTACATCTACATCTAGCCACACCCCTTTACATACCACCTCAACCCCTCCCCCTTTTTCATCTACATATCACCCCACCCCTTTTACATTTACACATAGACACACCCCATTCGCATTGACATATAACCACGCCCCCTTTACATATCACCCCACCCCTTGCTCATTTACATATCAATCCACCCACTTTTCATGTACATGCCACCCCACCCTTTTACATTTACATATTGCCCCACCCCTTTTTACATTTACACACCACTCCACCCCCGTTTACATGTACATATTGCTCCACCCTTTACTCCATACTTACTCCATCAGCCAAGAGATGTTTGGTGTCTGATTGTTGTTTCTGTAGTTTTGTACTGGAGCTTTGAGGATAATTAGCTTCTACACTGTTAATATAAAATATAAAACACAAAACTCTTTTATCCGGAAAAAAATTGCAGGATCTATAAAGTAAATCTATAAAATTTTTGTTTCTATTTTAAATTGAGTTTAGATTTTAATCTTTACACGTCAGAGGTGTCGTTCGGGGTTGAACCTTAACAGTTTGAAGGGAAGGAAGAACCTGGAACTAGATCCTGGAATTACTTCAGCAGGAAACATAGTTTAATAAAACTAAAACTACTGTAGTCTAGCTGTAGTTCAGCTGTAGTTCAGCTGTAGTTCAGCTGTAGTCTAGCTGTAGTTCAGCTGTAGTTCAGCTGTAGTATAGCTGTAGTTCAGCTGTAGTATAGCTGTAGTTCAGCTGTAGTTCAGCTGTAGTATAGCTGTAGTTCAGCTGTAGTTCAGCTGTAGTATAGCTGTAGTTCAGCTGTAGTACAGAACTGAAGAAGCTGAGCTTCAGGCCGCAGACCCTCCTCTCAGCCCTGTCCGTTTTGACCTTCAGGTGTCCGTGTGTCCAGGACTGGAGCTGAACCGTCCGTCTGCTTGCTGTGGTTTTAACATTTTGTTCGACTGTTCGTTCTCTCTGCTTTCGTCCTCCTTCAGACCCTGCTTACGCTTCTGTGATGGTTTTGTGTTTGGACTTTGCATCGTGTGCACATCTTTGAACACAAACAGTGGGCCGAGAGCCGGCGCCGCGGAAACGGTGACTCGCGGCAGCCGCGTGGCCACGTCTCAGAACCACAGTCGCAGGCCTTACGACCCACGAGACCCTCATAGCCGTGAATCTCCAGACAGCATGAAAATGAACGTCAGTTCGGTTTTTCCCCTGTGAGAGGCTTTTACGTTGTAATGCCTCCATTTCAAGGTGTGATTTATACCCAAGACAGCTTATTACGGTAACTTTGATAACTGTAGCTCACATATCTTAGATAATTAACTTTATTCTGATAGTTTTAACTTTAAACGTTGTTTATTGTGGATTTCTAAATTATATTCGAGGTAAATTTTAATTTTAAAGACTATAAACAACTAAATAAAATTTTTAACAATTACAGGTTAAAAAATAACTAGTAGAGGTTTTAACTTCATGCA
This sequence comes from Acestrorhynchus altus, assembly GCA_034509495.1. Lineage (NCBI taxonomy): Eukaryota > Metazoa > Chordata > Actinopteri > Characiformes > Acestrorhynchidae > Acestrorhynchus > Acestrorhynchus altus. The sequence continues at coordinate 27,132,148 of CM067519.1, read as the reverse complement.
TTATAGGTAACTTATTTTAAAATAACCAGATGATTGTTTAACATTTCAACCAGTAGAAACTTTAACTTGACGATTATTTACTGAACATTGTTTCGTTTTTAATTTTTAAATTAATCCTTTTATAGCGAACGTTGTTTATTTTGTGACTCTGAATGTTGTGAATAGTTTGAGTTTTAGATTATATATCATTATTAGATTTATAGAGTCATATTGTAAACAGTTTTAGGTTGTTAATATGTTGTTATAGAATTAGTTCTTTATTTAATAATGTTGGACTTCAGACCTTATTGACCTTTAATTTGATCAGTTTGTCTGATTTACACGCTTAGTTAATTTTACGTGTTTGGACTTTATGATGAACAGTCGTGTGGTAACGTGGACTTTAGACTTTGGTAAAGGTTGTGTAAGAGACCTCAAATCTGCAGATTATAAATGTTTTGTAGAAGATATCGATGATAACTTGCATCATTTATAACTTAAGTACGGTTATAATTCACCGTCCGGAGGCCTTCGTATAAAGTCGAAGGACATTTCCCACCCAGATGGACACGTCCTCCACTTTGACTCCCCACTCTAAACGCTTTGTCCCCATTGGTGGAAGCTGAGCACCGGTCCTGACTTGGCTCTGAGCTTCCAGTCCTGGAAGACTGCAGTGCTTGACTTTGTTGTCTCCACCACAACATCTGACTCAGCACCTCTGCTATAATGAACACCCTGAATCAGACGTGGTGGAGGAAGGGAAGCCCTGCAGGATCTCAGATTGAGAAAGCAGACTTTGAACTTTCCTAATCTGCAGAGCTGAGTCAGAAACAGTCTATTTAAAGAGGACACTGAACTGAAACCAGTGACCCGTTAGAGGACGAGGGATCGAGGGATTTCCCCGCGATTCACTGTAGTACACAACCTTTAGTGGACTATCGCTTTAATAAAGGAGGGACAAAATATTATACGTCCAAACGCACAAATCGTCCTGTCCAATGAAGCCTTTTACACTATTAATTTCGTCTGACGTTGACTTTATACGGACGTCCCTGTTGGGTTGGATCAGTAAGAGGCCGTTTGTGAAATCGTGGCTGTGTGGCACAACGTTATAATCAAAAAGTAACAATGTTTTGTACTTACCCCATTAAAACGTTTATACAATGTTAAATATATATTATTACTTCATTAATAATAATTACTAATAATGTAATAAGCGATGCATTGTGGATATGTTTCAATAATGTAGTCAAATGTCGTGAATTATTAAATTATTGGTAGAAAACAATGTTAATTATTGTTACAGTATTAGGTCGTATATATTTACTATAATAATAATAATAATAATAATAATATACTCTTATTATAGTTGTATTTACAATATTAATTGAAGTGATATAATAGTGCATCTCAAAAATGTCATGATTTAATTCACAGGTCAGCTGTGATTTTATTATTTTCATAAAATGTTAATATTTCAAGTCTTTTTATTTCTTTACTTTAAAGTGTTTAAATATTAATGTCGATACATTTGTATGTAGTTATATTAAATATAATATAACCATCCATCTCATAACACGTCCCAACTGGACGACAGTTGCTGTGAAATCCACTTTTGTGGGCAGAGCACTGATAGGTTCATTCCTGCACTGAGCCGTGTTGTTCACAGTTGGCCTAGGTTGCCAAGCAACGCACTGTTGGGTTATTGTTGCGCACTGAAGGTCAAGACTCAATCGTCAGGCGTAGCTCAGCCAATCAGATTTTAGCCCTGAACCTGTTTGACAAACATAGGGAGGTAGCAGTGATGGCTGCCTGGTCAGGTACCTGTCTTTCTGATTCTGAGTGGACATCCTCACCGCACTGCCGTTCTGCCATGTAATGCCGCGGATGTTGCTGCCGATTGGGCCGCTGAACTGTTTCCTGTTCCTCTGCTCCTCACAGATGGTCGTTGGAGAATGCCTTTCAGTTTATCTAAAGCGCCTCAAATCAAAGTCCTCTTTCAGTAACAGCTACGTGGCCTGTGTTTATAAAGCGGTCGGCACCTTCGTGTTCGGTGCGGCCATGAGCCAGTCCCTCACGGACATCGCCAAATACTCCATCGGCCGGCTGCGGCCGCACTTCCTGGCCGTGTGTAAACCGGACTGGAAGCTGATCAACTGCACGGCAGGAGCTTACATCGAGAACTTCACCTGCACCGGGGACAAGACCATCATCAACGAGGGCAGGTCAGTCACTCTGATTTCTCTGTTTAACGCAACACGTCAGTCTGCGTGGAGGTGTAGAGGTTCCTAATGGTGTCCTGTGATGATCCATCCCATGCAGCTTGAATGTTCTCACTCAGTTCTGCAGATGGTGTGGTAGGGGTGGAGTGTTGATAGAGCGTCCAATAGCGTCCACACATTTCCAATCAGGGACAGGTCTGGAGATGCGGAGACGATTAGTTGGTCGTCTCCACCGATGTGTTAGACAATCCATTGGTTTACATCATTTATTTACAGAAATCAGCAGAATATGTCAGTGTGCCATAACATTAACACCACCTCCTCAGCGTGACTGCAATGCTGAGAATGACCCACCACCCACATAACAGCTGCTCTGTGGTGGTCCTGTGGGGTCCTGACCATTGAAGATCAGGGTGAAAGGAGGAGAATAAAGTCTGCAGAGAAACAGATGAACTACAGTCTGGATTATAGAACCACAAAGAGCTGCTGTGGGATCAGAGGATTAGAAGAAATGGCTCAGCTGATCCACAACATTTGGGATAAAGGGGGAAATTGGTCAATTAGATTGGTCTTCTTAGACCTTTAGGTTACTATTAGTTCTCCAACCGATTCCTCAGATTCTTTGAAGTTAAAATTGCAGGCATGTAAAGCATTAATATCCTCTCGGGCTGCCAGAGGAACCTTCATGTGGTTTGTTCCAGTGGGACACTTTCCGACTCAGAAACAGAGCAGTGTTCTGTCCAAACCGTACGGTCTGATAGCTCAGATAGTCCCCTCCCCATCAAGGTTAGTGGTTCCACTCCTCTTCCACCAATTACAGGCTTCGGAATGACCTTCGTGGTCCAGTAGCAGCGGATCAGATAATTACGTTATCTGGCATCAATGTTACCCAGAATGCTTTTATTAATGTGGATGAGCCGCCGTGTCCACTTCGTTTTTAAAGGCTGTTTTATTTATTCGGGATGTTTAGAATGTCAGTGTTCTAATTCCATTACTGCACTTTGTGGTTCTATAATTCCAGACTGTAGTTCATCTGTTTCTCCGCAGACTTTATTCTCCTCCTTTCACCCTGATCTTCAATGATCAGGACCCCACAGGACCACCACAGAGCAGATATGATGTGGGTGGTGGGTCATTCTCAGCACTGCAGTCACACTGACATGGTGGTGGTGTGTTAGTGTGTGTTGCTGGTACGAGTGGATCAGACACAGCAGTGCTGCTGGAGTGTTTAAACACTGTGTCCACTCACTGTCCACTCTATTAGACACTCCTACCGAGTGTCTCCACCTTGTAGATGTAAAGTCAGAGACAGAAGCTCCTCTGTTTATGTTTCATCCTCTGGACTCGAAGACTAGACAAAGTTGAGTCTGTGGCTCAAACTCAGTGATACTGAACACTGTCGGAAAAACAGGATTTGAGAATTGGGTGAAGACGTCCCCCCGATATAAAACCACCCGTTTAACAGTGCTGTTACAATGTCTTACATGGTATTTTTATTACAATATTGTGAAAATATCATCATCTGTAATGTGTAATGTTCAGCGTACTGCTGAAAGACGTTTTTAATGGCTGCTCTTTCAGCACACGTTTCATTGCAGGCCTTCGTTCTTGGGCCGTTCACCCACCAATTTACCCACCACGGTTTGGAAAACTTAAGCTTCTGTGGTGGATCTGTGGTTCACACACTCCACTGCTCTCTAATCCTGCGGTGAACCGTTTGACAGTCCATAAACACACACACACACACACACACACACACACAAACCCACGCTGAAGCGGAAAGCCTGGTGCTGTAGGCTTTGGTTTGGTTTCTTGGACCATGGTCAAGGTCAGCAGGCCCTTAGAGCATTCTCATTTGCAGTAGGTGTGGTTCCTGTTTCACGCAGAAGCACCTTCCTGGCGTGGGTCCACTGTACTGCTAGGAGACAGAACCATTAATAGAACAAATAAAGCTCGGGGGGGGGCAGTCGGAACACGGACACGGCCGTGTGGAAACACAGGACCTCTCTGCCAAGTGGGGTTGAAGTCTTCCCTGGACGGTAGAGACAGTTACTCCAACAAAAGCAGGATAAGCTCTTTTTTGATTTCAGAAGGTAGAATGAACAAGCAGGTGTCCAAATACTTTTGTGCACGTCGTGTATAAAACTAGTTGAGTTAGTTGGAAACCTGACGGCTAAACAGAAGGCATGCAAACGATGTCTAACTGGTTTTGCCGTCTAACTGGTTTCACTGGGCAGAGGTTTAACTGAATATAAAGACAGGTAGTGTAGAGTGAACGGGCCGGGTCGGGTCGGGCCGGGGCAGCGTCTGCGGAGCGTCTGCGGACCGTCTGCAGTCTCAGCTGCTGGTTCTAATTCTCCTCGGCTCTTTGTCTGGAGCCTGGTGCTGTAATTCGATAAGTGTGGAGGACCACGCCCGCTCATCTATCTTCATCTGAGCTGCTTCTTGGCAGCTCGCCAGAGACACACTCTGCCGATCAAAACAAAAGCTGTTTATGGTTTTATTAAATTGGGAGGTTCATGGATCCCAGCGCAGACTGGGGTTAAGCAGGTTTTCACTGGGGGGACAAATCTGTCTTCAGTTTTAGTTTTTGATTCTAAACCTCAACCTTAAACTCAGCTTCACTTATGATTCTGTTTCCTTTATATTCAGTATGTATTCATCTATCTGCCTGTATGAATTATCCAGTATGAATTATTCAGGATCCAGTATGAATTATCCAGTATGAACTATTCAGTGTCCAGTATGAATTATTCAGTGTCCAGTATGAATTATCCGGTATGAATTATTCAGTGTCCAGTATGAATTATTCAGTGTCCAGTATGAATTATTCAGTATGAATTATTCAGTGTCCAGTATGAATTATTCAGTATGAATTATTCAGTGTCCAGTATGAATTATTCAGTGTCCAGTATGAATTGTTTAGTATTCATGACCTTTTATTTCAGTGAGAATTTAAGTTGAACCGTGTGACTGCATTCAGTGAGAGTCTGTTATTGGGCTTTAAGTAACGTTAAGTAAGGCTGTGTGTGTGTGTGTGTGTGTGTGTGTGTGTGTGTGTGTGTGTGGTCAGTTCATGTGTATCAGTTTCACTCAACGTGCCCTCTTGTCTAGGGTCTTTTTCCTCGCGCTCCACAGCGAAGCCCCCGGCTAATGTAAACAGGAAGAAACCAAAAGCCCTCCGGATAGACAGCCCACCCTACTTTTGCTGATGCTGTCCACACACACACACACACGCACGCACACACACACACACTTCCCTTCTGTAGGACCCTGGCTGACAAGCACGTAAACGCCCACGTCACTCGCCCCGCCGGGCTCTCGTGTGCGTGCACGTCTCCAGCGCCTGGCGTGTGACGAAGGCCATAAACACAAACCTCAGTATGACGTCACACTGACACACAACACACACAGACTCACAACACGTACAAAAACAACTATAATATTTATGACACGTGTGGAACATGATAAAGGGATCACAGACTTTAAAGAACCCACATGAGTGAGACTCTGATCCTGAGTCAGTGGCTGGGTTCCAGTATCGGGGAACTGGACTGGAGTAAGGTCAGTGTGGGAGCTCTTCGTTAATATTGTGTTTTTGTCCATCTGCTTTTCAGGCTGTCCTTCTACTCTGGCCACTCCTCCTTCTCCATGTACTGCATGCTGTTCCTGGCAGTAAGTGTCCATTTCTAATTGTGGAACAACGTCAGTCTGTCCAGTTCAGCACTCGAATAACTACAGCGTCAACGGGAAACGTTTACATAGATCCTCTGATCACACAGGAGCACTTTGTAGTTCTATAATTCCAGATGGTGGTGGATCAGACGCAGCAGTGCTGCTGGAGTGTTTAAACCCTGTGTCCACTCACTGTCCACTCTATTAGACACTCCTACCGAGTGTCTCCACCTTGTAGATGTAAAGTCAGAGACAGAAGCTCATCTGTTTCTGCACAGTTTGTGTTGGTCGTCCTCTAGTCCTTCATCAGTGCTCACAGGACGCTGTCGGCTGGACGTTTCTGGTCGGTGGACAGTTCTCGATCCAGCAGTGACACTGTCCAGGGAAGACTTTCCAGTATATTCAGGAGCATTGCTGTGAGGATTTGATTGTATTAAGTAACAGGAGTGATCTCCACCCCACCTCACCCTAAAAGATGATGGAGCTCCATCATTCCAGAGAACACGGTTCCACTGCTCCACAGCTCAATGCTGCGAGAACCAGACAAGCTCTCTGTGCATTTGCACATCTGTGTCAGCAATGGGTGCAGCTACACGTTGCTAAACGCTCTCATTAGGAGGGGTTTCCACTACAGACATACATTTCGCCCGAAGCCTTGATGTTTGGCCTCCACGTCATGAGGAAAGAATCCGAGGTTCTCGTGACACAAAACACAAAGGGCTGTTCAGTACCGTGTTATCAGACGAGGCAGGATGTGCTTCAGGAAACAAGCTCAGGAACACTGAGAGTGCAGACCAACACTGAGCCCTAACCCACACCCCGTCCACACGCGCACATTAAAGGGGGTTCCTCTCCGGAAAACTCTCACAGTACGACGGTCACGCCTATCTAATGTTCTCATACCTTACCGTATATACATATGTACACACACACACACACACACACACACACACACACACACTCAGCACTTTCCAATTAACACTGAAATCCGTGACTAGGGCAGAATTACACCCTGTAAACTCCTTCACAACAGGAACAACCAGTTTTAAGACTCTTGACTTACGACCACGAGCTATTTAGAGCGGAGTTGGCGGCCCTGCCTCCACCTCTCAGCCTGCAGGGGACATTACCAGCTGCAGCTGTTAGGCTTGACCGTTGGGGTTGGGCAGAGTGCATGTAATTGTTATTTTGATGAATCCTGTTAATGATACCTTTCCCGAGTTTACGGCTGGTTTATGACACTGTTATAATCAGTTATGATCATAAACCATAAATTATAAGAGTCTGTGAACGTGTGCATCAACTCTTAGAACCTGAGATCTGCGCTTTACGGGCAGGTACGTTTTCTTCACCGAGCCGCAGATCAGGTTATAGAGGAAAAGGAGAGGGGAGGGGCTGTTTGCCCTCTTTATTTACTCACACAGTGTTCAAATTTCACAAGAAAAGTCCTGAGAAGGGATAACACTGATAAACATTAAAAATGAATAAATTATACTGGTTTTTTTTAATTGTTTGATTAATCAGTCGGACCGTTAAAAATACGTCCTGAAAACACTCTGGATGATCAGTTTCCAACAGGATTTCTGAGATCTAGTTTTTCTTTTTTTGTACTTTTAAGCAAAACAAATGTAGCAGAAGAAAAATGTGTGAACACTGTTTCGTGCTGACCAGTTCAGTTTGATCCTAACAGTTTAAATAATCCTGAACTGGTATCCAGTCTGGGAGCAGGTTTAGGGTCTGGGTTACCAGTAAGCTTATAAATAAGAGTTAACGAGAGTGTCTCTGTGCCCCCAGCTCTACCTCCAGGCTCGCATGCAAGCCGAATGGGCCAGGCTCCTGCGACCCACAATCCAGTTCTTCTTGATCGCCGCCTCCGTCTACACCGGACTGTCCCGGGTGTCCGACTATAAACACCACTGGAGCGACGTCCTCACCGGTCTCATACAAGGGGCAGTCATGGCCATACTGGTGGTATGATATAAACCTTTGACATCACCGATCTTTATGAACTGAATACGATCAAAGTGTCAGTAAATACAGAGAATTCTCTGATTATCAGAATTTTACTCAATACATCAATTCTCCAATTTCACCAAAAATCACCCCCCAAATTAAGAATTCTGATTTCACCAAAATTAGGACTTTATCAAGAACCAAAATTTCAATGATATCTACAATCGATTGCACCAAATACACCAAGAATTCACAAACATATTAAAGAATAAGGACAAGAATTATGAAATAATTGAGTTAATATTTAGAACTGTTGACCGGATCCCTTTAAAGGGGATTAAATCACACCTAAAGCAACATCATGTAGCACTGATGCTCCAGTGACCGGAGTAAGTTGGTGCTGTGGTTTGTACTCGGACCTCGGCGCGGTCACTAACGATCACTGCCTCAGTCCACATGCTTCTCTCACTGTCTCTCATCCAGAGACTCTTGACCGTCAGGGGAGGCTTCCCGACTCTAGGGGGAGCTTAGAAACGAGCAACACGAATCCTCGTCTGTGCTTCTTTAAAATGACTGACTGAAGCACGGCGTCGCTGATCTAGCACAGGGTTCTGTTTACAGTGGGTTTCAGCACCTACGTGGTCTTCACGAAATCTGATCATTTTCCCGACCAGGAGCCTCTCAAAAAGCAGGACTGATTTCAAAATCAAAAAAAGGAAATTTGCTCCTGGGCTCCCCCTACAGCCTGGAAGTGTAACTCACTTTCACTCCACTGCTGTAAATCCTTACGGCGATATGAGCAGCCACCTGCTGACGAGCTGAGACAGAAGCAGTATAAAGACGGATGTGAACTGAGGCAGTAGAGCAATTAAACACGAATTACACGAATATGACTCGGGTTGCACGGAGAGGTTCGACTCCGACCCTGCGCGGGGATGACGGAGACGCCGTCCCTGTCGGTTAGTGGAGTATCAACAGGACACTAAAGGTAAAGCAGTGTTGCTTTTCCTGAACGTCGTGGTTAATAAGCCTTATAAGAGACAGAAGCCGATGACCGAAGTGTGTGCTGGTGTCAGCTGTTGTTCCGTAGCCTGGGAGTCCATCACCGTCACCTGTTCCCGTCCCTTTGCCCAACAGGTGTTCTTTGTGTCGGATTTCTTCAAGAAGCCCGTCGAGCCGCAGAAAGAAGCAGAGATCCCACACACCACCTTACAGGAGACGCCCACCAACGGAAACCACTACGACAGCCCGAACTGAAGCTACTGAAGACGTTTCTCAGCATGCACATACTAAAGGGCGGACCACTGGGGTGGAAACCTGTGAATGTAAACTCCCTGCTTTGTGCAGTGCTCTGTGTGAGAGTGTGTGTGTATATATATCTCTATATGACTGAGCTCCTTACAGAAGATGTCCCACGATGCCTTGCTGCCTGGGCCGCTAATGCTGCTACCACCGCTTCCTGTGTATGTACCCTCCCCCTCCCGCAGGCTAACAGACGTACCTGAGGAAAGATACCTTCCTTTTTTATTTGTACGAGAATGATCACTATACCGATTTTTTTTAATTAAAATGACGTTTAAAAGAATATGTACAAAGACCCATTATGCTTGTTAACCTGAACACAAATAAAAGTCCATCACTTTATGATCTTCTGTTCTGGTCCGAGATGAACTGCACACACGGGTTGGGGTTGAACAGGAGTGAAAGGGCTCGGCCCGGAAACCTTGATCCGAGGATCGCCGGTTCGAATCCCAGGTCATGCTGATCGCCATCGTCAGCCGGAGTCCGAAGGGAAGGGCAGGCTGCGCCCCAGTGCGATGCTGGTCAGCACAGGCGTCCGTTAGTCGTATCAGACGGGGAGCCGACACTTTCCTCCGAGCGCGTTGGCCGCCAAGCAATGATGCAACGGCAGCAGTTCGGAAACGGGTGTCTTTGTCTTCACCCTCCGAGTGTTGAGAGTCATAGTGGGGTTGGGGAATTGATAGTTCCAAATTGGGGGGAAAATTTGGCATAAAATTAATAATAAAAAAAAAACAAATAAAACGGTGAAACAGCAGTGCTATGACGAGTCCATGTTTACAGGTAGAGACTGGCAGCGAACACGATGTCCCTCTTTATTTTCGTGATTCCTGGAGCGAAAGAAAAAACGGATTTAGACACAACCGGACAGAACATACTGAAATCTGATCTGTAATCTACTGCGATTGAAAATTAACGGTGTTCTCAACTTTAACAATAGTAGAACCCTTTCTGGTGCTATATGGAACACCTTTTCTTAAAGGTCTTACATGGTAACCCAAACCTCCATTAGTCTGAAGAACTATTTCATGATGCCAAGACCACTTTAGAGGGTTCTTTTGAGTGTGCATGGTTCTATATAGAACCATTTTTAACTGAAGAACCTTGATTAAGTGTACAGGATTGAATGCTGGGCTAAACAGCAGCAGGAGCTTCTGTATGGGAGGATTGTGAATGCAGCTCTGGTGATTTGAGGAGGTTATAAAAGACTGGAGATGAGCTTCCATACCGAGAGCGAACTTATTCTCCAGCTCCGTGTTTCCGATGGCCTTGGCTGCCTGACACATCTGCCTCAGGAGCTCCTCCAGCCGCCGCATGCAGCGGATTATACTGCCTGAGGGACAGAGAGGGTGTTACTGCTGCACAGTATGAAGAAGAGAGACACAGGGATACGATAATTTCAGCCGAGAATGGAAAAGAAAAGAATTCCTCCCGAAGACGGAGCGAGGAGATTCTCCCTGCTGCCAGCAGCATTCCAAACACATCCGGTCATTCTGACCTCACTGCCCTCCACTCTCCACCAAACGCCTCCATCACATCTGCTCAATTCTCCTAAACTACTGCTCACAGCTACGTTTGGCAGCAGGATTCCCTCGGCCCAGCGTGCCAGAAGAGTCCGAAGAGAGCCAAGGGAGAAGAACGTGCCAGGAGCCAATTCTCTCCTCCACAGTTTGACCTTCATGTTGATTTCACCCCTTCACTTGAACCACTCCAAACGAGTGTGATGAATTAAACACACACACACACACACACACACACACACACCACTCTTGGGGGCAGAGCTGCTGACGGACGGGGAGTTGGGCTCTCCACCAGGAGAGGAGGTGCTGGAAAGCGCATGGACTCGTAGAACCTTAGGGCAGTAGATCCTAGTCTAGTGGAAAATGTCTTCATTAGAGATGTTTATATGAACAGAACTGAGATAAATTTGAACAGATGAAGGCTTGAAGCTGCTCAGTTTCAACCCTGAACTGAGAAGAAAGAAGAGCATGAAGCACCAAAACGGTCCCTTTAGTTCTGCACGGACTGATCTGAGGATCACGGCTCACCTTCAAACACATCAGTCATTTTGCAGATCTGTGAGAAGGACGCCCCGTTGGCCCAGGTGTAAACCACGTCCATCAGGTGTGGGCGAAACTGATTCAGGTAAGTGTCCTCATCCACGGTCAGCTTGGCCTCGGCCGAGACTTTCGCGATGCGTTTGGCACACTCCTGCAAACGGACACACGAGGTCAGACAGGATCATCACGCCCGAGACCATCACTCTGTGAGCCTGAAGAGGTAAAAATCCATCTGGATCAGGGGTCTCAACCCGAATCCCATCCCGTTTACCTGCATCTGGCGCAGAGGTCCTGCCAACTGCTCGGTTAACTTCGGCATCTCGTTTGCCTGAGAGAGAGAGAGACAGAGAGACAGACAGTTAGAGGTACTCCTCACACTATTCCCACTGGTCATTTCATAATGAAGAGCGTTCCTGCGGTTCCTGTGGACACTGACCAGCAGGAAGGCCAAACGCTGATCAGTCAAATCGCTCTGAACTCCAGCTTCTTTGGTCTCAAACTGTAGCTACAAACCTTACGTCCGTAGACACCATACAATGGACGTCTACACCCCTCCGGTCAGCGCAGGCCGACGGTCAGGTATCAGCCACTGTATTCATGAGCATTAGATGTAATAACGTTCTGCGAGGAGCGATTAGAGGGTCAGCTTCCATTATCGAGAAAGGATCGCTTCAGGCCAAACCCACTCAGGATCACTTTGGGCACGTGGGACCCTTTAGTCTGGTGGAATTCCAATCTAATGGGAGGGAATTTCAGGAAAACGTCCACAGAGAAGCAGCTGTGACCTTTCACCCACTTCAAATACCACAGTGGTATCTGTGACGTGTGTGTGTTGACAGTTGAATGAAGAAACGAAGCAGATGTCCACCAGCCTCAACACACACACACACACACACTTTACAGAAATAAATAAATAAATAATAAATAAATAATAAACATGCCTAATATTTGAAGCACTTTGTAGTTCTATAATTACACACGGTTGTCCATCTCTGCATACTTTATTCTCCTCCTTTCATCCTGATCTTCAGTGCTCAGGACCCTGTTGTTCTGTTGAGGCGGCAGGTGTGTTGAGAGGCGCAGCTTTATGAGCTCCAGCTGAGAGTCATCACCGTGGGTACTCAGTGTGTAAACTACGCTTACAGGAGTAAAACGGGCGTCTTAATGCACTCTGACCACTAAGAGCTGCAGGACGAAGCTGTTATCATACAGCTGAACTTCGGTCTCTCTTCACCTCACATTACAAAACAGATTTCGTTCTGTATACATTTTAAAAATAAAGTTCAGGTTCGGATTGTGTGTAAATTATGTTTTCAGAGTGGAGTGGAGTGTCCACTCCAGAGGGGTAAAGATTGATCGATGCATCATGTGAATTGATATTGTATTAATCAATCAATCACTTTTAACGGCTCTTCTGCACCGTGGTCACGATCACCAAGTGTATTTACTGAGTTCAGCTCCAAGTCACACACACACACACACACACAGCAACAGCTGCAAATGTGTCACACACACACACACACACACACACACACACACACACACAGTGAATGTAGGTCACTGCAGCATGCATGTTTGATTCTGTAGAAGGCCAACTGGAACAGCGACACACAGGAATGTATTGACTTCTCCTCGCAGTCCTGGCCTGAACTGACCCCGTCCTCATATAAACACACCACCGAGTGTTTTACAACCAGTAACAATCTCCCAGCATGTACATATTTACCACTGATATGTAAACAGTGATGGAATATACGCATAATTACATTCTCCTGGAAGACGAAGCAGCTCAGCAGAGCCGTCGCCTGCTCCGCCGTCAGATCGTTAAACAGCCCGTTGAAGATCATCTGCGTCAGGAGCAGCTCATCCGCACTGTAACACACAGACACGTAATGGGGACTTTCTAAATTAACCCTCGGAATTAGAATAAGCAGCAAAGACCACCCAAACCTAGTCTGTGGTCCTACATTTTCTTCTTACATTTGTTTGGAAGCAGATCAGAAACGGATACAGTCAAACACGGTGGAGGTAGTTTCACACACGGACAGATGAGTTTGATGGGGATGATATTTGCTGTTCTAAGTTGTAGCGTAAAATACGAAATTACGGGATTGGCTGAATCACCTGCTGATCTCGCAGGCCACCCGCCCCTTCATCTCAATGACGTCGGAGGAGGTGGCGAATCCCAGGCGCCGGAGAACCCGCTTCCTGCACTTCAGCTCGTCCATTTGCAGCACGGTCCGAGCCTTCTTCAGCTCACGCTTCACTGACTTGATATCACCTGCAACCTGCGCACGCGCGTACACACACACACACGCGCACGCGCACACACACACACACACACACACACACACACACACACACACACACTACAGTTAAATAATTATTAAGTGTAAACTGAACTGCATGTGTTGCCAAATCAAAACAACCCAACATCTGAATTTATCATCAGTCTGTTCCAACTTTAAACATCCTCGCACGTCCAGAACACAAACCACACCCGGTCTGGCCTGTAGCAGCATTCTGCCTTTCCGTACAGACCCGAATTCCCGTTCTCCAGGGTTTCCTGCTTTTGTTTCATCACCACAGAGCTGGAACCCTGTGGCAGGAAACGCCGCAGCGGAGCTGCTTTACAGAAATAATGAAGCTGCCATTTAAAACAAAGCCAGAAACGTAAAGAAATGACCTTCAGGAAAGAACAGCCCAGTGAATGTGATGAGAATCTACCATCACCACAGACTGACCGCAGCCAGCACCGCCTGAAAGGTCAGCACGGTCATTGGCACAGTTACGAACGTGACAAATACAATGGATAAATGTACATTAAAAGATAATTAAAACATCTTTTAATATTTAGAAATAAACCATTATTATCCAGTGACGACTGAACGTCTGGGAACCCTTTTCCATGGCGTCCCCTGAGCCAACGCACGGCAGGGAAAAGCAACGTTACATAAGAATGTCATTTTTGCTCCAGGTCTCCCCCTACAGTCAGGAAGGTGTCATTCACTTTTACTCCAGTGCAGTAAATACGAATCAGGACTCAAGCTCCACCCCATGAACGCAGTGCGAGTGTGAGCTCACCAGAGCCTTCTTCTCGCACAGTGTGTACACGGTCTCCAGGGTGGGATCACTGTGCAGTGGGTGTGTGTACATCCTGTGCTCAAATGCCTCAATCTTCTGGATGACCTTCTTCAAGCCGGGATCTTTGATGCCCATATCATCGATCGGGTCCACGAGTGGGAGCCCATCAGGAAACCGCTTCTGCACCTCCTGAGAGAGAGAGAGAGAGAGAGAGAGAGAGAGAGAGAGAGAGAGAGGACGGCCATTAGACACATACCAGTACATTGTGCTTCATCAGGCCTTTAATCCACCTTATAATTAATAGCTTTTATAGCAGCAACAGTTACCATGGCAACACTGGTATGGATATAAGCAGCCATCATAGAATACTGGGATTGTGTCTGCGCACCTGTATGGATTTGAGCATGCTCTGTCGGTTGTCGTGCGGCCGCAGGTCTTTAGGGATGTAGAGCCGCACGGAGCTGATGGAGGTCAGTAAGTTCAGCATGACTGGAACCACCTTTAAACGACGAAGTAATAATTAGTTGATTGATCGTTGATCATTAGAGCTGACGGTTGTATTCCACCCCCTCCACCGCGTCTCACCTGCATCTCTCCTTTCTCTCTGGCAGCGGCGGGCTTGGCCGCCTCCGTGGCAGCGTTCTTCACACTGTCTTTACTGCAGTGTACCAAAACCTCCACCACATACAGGGGGTCCAGCTCACCCGTACTGGCCTACAACACCAAGCACACAGCTTTAACATGGGTGATGACTGGCATGCAGGACGTGTGTACAGACCAGGGCAACAGAAGGTGGTTCACCTTGACGTTTGACTTCTTGGAGAAGTTAACGACGACCCCCCAGCCGAAATCCAGGTCCTCCTTCTTAACCTGTACAAGCAGAGGCTTCAGTAAAGAGATCCGCTGCCTTCTACAACAGCACACCGTCAAAAGCACGGACACCGAAGGTCACGGGTGAAACACCGACTGTCAGCGTTTCATTTACAGTGTTGTGAATGACACTACGGTCACTACTGTACACGATAACACCAATAATGTGCTTTTACGTGCCTCCAAGCCTCTGAATAGTGGTCATAGAATTATTACACACTGCCGAACTGCGACTGACTGACATCCTAACACTGAGCGGTCACCTTCACCAGTCGTCCAGGCTGCAGGAAGGGGAGGCAGTACTTGGGTTTTTGGATGTACTCCTCGATCTCTTTGCCCAGCTTGGCCAGCTGCTGCCGGATCTTGTAGTAGGTGACCACGCTGTCCTCGTTTGGGATCTCTATGGCATTATACATCTCCTCAAGCTTCTTCATCTCTGAGAAAAAGAGAGAGATATAGAGAAATAGAAAGAGAGAGAAAGAAAGAGAGAGAGAGATATAGAGATTCCACAACAACCAACCCACAAAAACAAGTCTCTCAATCTAGTTTTCTCCCAATATTTGAAAAGCAGACTGCAGGTTGACGCCTGTTCAGATCGTAGCACAAGTGCATTACACCGCGACCCCCTCGGAACCGGAGATAAGTCCGAATTGTTCCTCTTACTCTCCAGTACGCCGGGCACCGCTCGATAGTGCTGGAACTGGTAGAAGGATTTCTCCAGCATGTACTCCGGGTTTATCTCCTCCACTCGCAGCAGGTTCAGAACCATGTTGTAGGTGAGGTGGAAGGCGCTGTTCAGTGGGTCAGCAGAACCCTGCAGAGAGAGATGGTTACATTTTATTACTCTTTAAGGGACAATTCCTGCGTTATTTCATCACCTCGGTTATAATACGACCACCTTAAACTCCAAAGGTGACTAATGTTCACAGCGCGTCCACGTCTGCGTCCACGTCTTCAGTAGATACGAACCAGCCTATAGCAGTCAGTCGTGCCAATCCCTCTTTAAACACAAACCCCATAATTGGACAAAGCCTTCAACACAAACATTCCCAGAACACAGTCCATCACAGCAGGAGTCTGTGTTCACACTGTGTAAACGGAGAGAAAAACCCACGGCGGACGCCATCCATCAAACGCTGGTTTCGCAACAGAGCCCTGAGCTCGGAGACGTTCCAGCGCTGGAAGAGGACAGAAGACAAACGAGAAGTGTGACTCACTCTAAACTATCCCGCTCGGAGACACAGCGCGAGCTTTGATGACCCACAAATTCAGATGTTCATTTGACATCAGCAGGTCCAGCAGCTCTAACTGGGGGATTATGAGGTGACAAAACGTCCTAATGACCGTTTTACAGCTGTGAGGGTCATTTTCACACTGAGCTTGGAGGTTGGACATGGTATCGATTCCCAGTATCAGCTTATTTAACAAAAGCTGCCTCAAAGCACACATAGCGCCTCCTTCTGGCAAAAAGGGGCGAAACGGAACAGCTTCATATTGGAAGCATATTGTCGTGCAGCTGAAACTGAATCGAGTGAATTCAGGGTAAATATGTCTCAGGTGCTACTGAGGTTCTTCTCTAAAGGTCTGGTAGGAACAGGTGAATGAGGGGCTTCTCCTAAAGGTCATTCGTCCCCTTGCCATGTACAGCTGCTTTACCTTCAATAACTGTTTCCCCACAGCTGGACTCATCTTCTCGTCCACCATGAAGATGACTATTCCTCTCTCGTCCATCCCTCTCCTCCCTGCACGGCCGGACATCTGGATATACTCCCCTGAGGTGATCTGAGAAGACACACACACACACACACACAAACACACATTTACTACACGCCTGCACCCAGCTCTCTCCGATCAGCATCAGTGAGGGGACAGTGTTTAAACACTCCAGAACTGGAGGTCGGGTTTCAGGAACTCATTAGTGTAACGTTGGTCTTTCAAAGTGTCTAATGAAGACCAAAGGTGATCTGGTGCGACAAACCGTGATCTTGGTGCTGACCACAGACTCGATGGTCATCACCACCAAGACTGGTCTCCTGAGTCGGACACACGTAGAGTGCGTCAAACCCGAGTATCGTTAGTCTAAACGTTTAGATTGGGACGAGTGGGACACATGAAAGTGATTTCCTGCAGCATGACTAATAAAAGCCTGCTCTACATCACCGACACATCTACATGCATCACTGCGAAGGGATAAATCAGCCTCATCGGTTACTGTCTGAAAGCTCTACACGCAAAAGAAAAGGGGGAGATAATCCCCGACTCCTACGTCTTCCACTCCAGCGTTGCTACACAGATGCCTGGAAAGCGAAGTGAGGTCAATCACAGCGTCGGCTCCAGAGTGATCTTGCTCCAGTGACTTCCCGAAACCCCCTCTCGGCTCAATCCACGTGTAACGAAGCTCACGCACTGTGTTCAACAGTCCATCAGTCATGTGGCTCTGATTAATTCCATTCCACTCTCAGACATCAACACAGGCAAGAAAAGAAAACAGCCAGAGCCCCTGTATCCTGCAACCGGGGCTCTTCAACGTTCAAGAACGGTCCAGAGAAAGGCTCCAAAGCTGCACTTCAGAGGCCAGCGGTAGTCTCGGACTATTTAAGGAGGACATATCCGACATTAATCGGAATTATCTGACTCCAGCAACACCACAGTGTGTTCATCAGGTGTGCGGGGGGGGGGGTTCTGCAGTCGGGTAGACGGGGCACTAACGTCTGAGATAGAAGTTGGGCCTAGAAATAGGATTAAGAAGTGATAGAGCTGGAGTAATCATTTCTGAGCACAGTCTTCGTTCGTTTCTCATATTCCGTACACACTCTTCCTGACCAGCTGCAGCTGTCCCTGATCAGAAGGATTACAGAACTTTTCCAGCATTAAGACCTCACAACCATGAGGCTGTAGATGGTTCTTCTTCTTCTGGCTGCTTCCTTTAGGAGGCGCCATAGCGGTTCGCCTGCCTCCTCTACTGTTACACCAACCATCTCCACAACCATCTTCCTCCTCTTCTCCTTCTGCCCGGCAGCTCCATCTCCAACATTCTTTGTCCAATATATCCACTATTCCTCCTCAACACACGTCCAAACCATCTCAACCTGGCCTCTCTGGCTTCATCTCCAAACTGCTCCACCTTCACTGTCCCTCTGATCTGCTCATTTCTAATCTTGTCCATCCTCGTCACTCCCAGCGAAAATCTCAGCATTGTTTGTGCACCACTGAAACCACCAGCTTCATTAAAAGGGACAGTTATGCTTCATGAAATCAGCCCTTTAATAAGAGCTCCTCCACACAACGAGCTACCCTGGGATCCAGAGGAGACATGGCAGAGGTTCTGCTTTGTTCAGTTCTGGCAGATTCTGGGAAACCAGATGTTCCACACAAAGTGTTCTGGATGGCAGCTTCCTCTGAGGTCCAGGCCAGAGCAGAGACGCCAAGGACTTTATTTTATATTTATTTATTTGATTCTAATTCCAACCTCTCGAGTCACTGCCTCCTGCTCGCGCAAACAATACGTGGCCTTCTGGACCGAATTCGAGACCCGGGGGTCTGTGTGTGTGTGTGTGTGTGTGTGTGTGTGTGTCAGTGAGGGACAGAGGAAAGGAGTGTTTACTGAGCCACTATTCATATGGGAATGGTTTACAGGGTGTGAAGAAGGAACGATCTTCATGACGCCCAGAGTTTTTCAGCAATTTCAGCCTCACACACATCCGTCACATCAGTGACTTTATACAAACTGGGTTCCAGTGTTTCCAGTAAATGATCTCACTCACAAAAAATTGGGACACTTGGCTTTTATACCCAAACAAAAATGTCAGCGTCTCAATGTGTCGCGTGCATTAATTACAACGAGGTCTCCTGCTGTTCACAAATCGACTTGCAAACGTGCCGTCTCCAGCTGCCGTCCCCTAATGATGCAGCACATTCACCCACAGACGTTCCATCTGGGCCTGTAGATCCTGCACACTTGTAGCTGCCCAAGCTGGCGTCCAGCTGTTCCCATAAAGGACCCCAAGTGGTACACTACCCAAAAGTAGCCTCTAAGAGCCTTTTACGGGTCAGGAGGAAGCATTTTATATATATATATATATGCGTGTGTGTGTGTGTGTGTGTGTGTGTGTGCGCATACCCAACGGAAATCCTTGCCATCGAACTTGCGAGCGCTGGTGAACAGCACGGTTCGTGCAGGCATGTTGATGCCCATAGCGAACGTCTCGGTGGCAAACAGAGCCTTGAGGAAGAAAATCACATGAAATATGTAAATTCATATTGTTGATATTAGTTCTACACCCACATTTCCAGCCTCCACAGTCATCTGCTGAGGAACCGTCTGCTGATGTTTAGCAGAACTCACTATGACCTTTATGAGATGACCACTTCTATCCTGTGAGAGATCAGATCAGGAGATTTATCATCTTAAAAAGCAGTGATGCTGAGAAACCGACCTTCAGAAGACCTTCAGAGAACAGGATCTCAATGGTCTCCTTCAGGATGGGCAGCAGTCCACCGTGATGGATCCCAATGCCTCTCTTCAGGAGAGGAAGGACGTGCTCCACCTGAAGACAGAAAGATGAAACGGTATGACGTCCACCTTAAAGCGTGAACTGTGACAGAAGTGATCATGTGGTTTCTGACAGTTTGACGTTAGGAAGTGTGATTTAGGAACACAGTTGGCTTCGGTCTAATTCTATACAGGTCAACCACGAGCTCCACCTGCTGGTAGGTGGATGTACTTCATCCCACTATTCAACTATTGGTGGATTTTTTTTTTTTTCATACTCGTCTCCCATTGGAGGATATTCAGTCACTCATTATAAAAAGGCCCGGCTCTGGTTCTTTGGTCAAATCCGACACCTTACAGTAACCGAGCGCGTCCAGCTATTCAGGGTCAGAAATAATCAGGATGACCTAACGTGGAAAAACCACTGCAACTACATCTACACGCCAAGACACACAAACTCCATCCCTGCTGAGCGGCGGGTGAAACCTGCTTAATGTAGTGATTTACACTAAAAGCAAAGTTGGACCCGATCAGTCCTTACACCATCAAACGCTATCTGTGCGCATTGCGAAAGCCACCATGAGTCAGATCTGCAGGCTGCGAGAACCTGGAGCTGTGAGAAGGTCCAACAATAATAAGGAGGTGGGGTCGGGGGAGGTTATTTGAAAATGAATCCAGGAAAGGCCTGGAGTTCAGCACAGTCAAGCCCGTTACTGACAGTTCAGTGAAATCTAATAAGACCTCCACCCACACGTTAAAGACCCTCCATCAGTTACAACACACCAATCGGTACTTCAGATGTTTGGTCACTGTTGGCTTTAAGGTCTTTTGGCTGTTATAGCTCCTATTAGTAGTTTTATGACTGTTCAGAAGCAGCTCAGAAGTTAAAAACATCAAAAACCAAAACGAGACCTCACTCTGTACTGTGGAGAGCAGAGGAACATCTCCAGGAACATGTCCAACCTCGAGGAGCACGAGCTACAGAAGGGTCTGAATATCTTTAGGGGACCATTGGACCACGGGACCAAAAGCAGAACTGCCCCCTCAGCAGTTACGTGCATTTACCTGCGGGAGCTTTTTGTCTTCGTCCGAGAGACAGTCGATGGCATTGCTGAAAACCTCCTCCACCAGTTTCTTCTCATCATCTAGACGAACAGAGATGAAGAAAATCATGGAAAGCTTTATTAATGAATCAGAATTGAATCACAGTGTCCTAAAGGTCTTCGGACAGACCAGGAAACTGCTCTGAAGAACAAACAAGCTGCGTATCACTGGGAGCCAAAGCTAGATATGGAAGAGAGGTCTGCAGTCGCACGTAAGACAAGCCTGATACTGACACCTGGCTACTGGTCTGGCCCTGAGTGACCAGCTAAAGATGGAAAGAAGAAAACTGGACCAGGACATGATCAACCATAAATGAAACTGATCAGAGCATCTGCTCTCTCTGGCAGACCGATGGAGGACTAAAAGAGCATCTGGAGTAATGAGGACATTTTCCAAACAAATCAGGAGAGTCAGACAGGGACAAGTAGAAGCAAAGACAAAACATTGAGACAGGACGAAAATGTGACAAAGCGCGAGAGCAAGAGCGAGGGGACATTGTCTGGTTCCTCACGGAGTCGAAAGAAGACCACCTGTTTTCGTGTTACCTGTATTAAAGTCCAGTTTGGAGACCTGCAGAGCGTAGGCCTCACACTCCTTCTTGCTGAAGCTGAAGATGATGACCGGCTGGAAGTTCCTCTCCATGATCATCTTCACAATCTTAAACACGTTGGACGGACCTGCAGATGCAGCGTTCAATCAGAGCAGCTCCACACACACCAACTTAATCAATTAAAGGAATAACTTAAATCAAACGTACAGCAAAACAATATCTAAAGATTCTACACTAGAAGGATAAAACAACCACCATAGCAACACCTTAGCAACACCTTAGGAACCGACACCTAGACCATAACACCCTAGCAACCACTCTGCGGCGGCAGGATCTGCACTCTACTTTAACCAGCGCTGTGTAACAGAGCCGTATCCCGCTCACCCCCAGGAGTGTTCGTTCGTTCACTCCATACCTGAGTAAAGTCTTCATTCAAGCCTCACCTTTAGTGCCTCCTCTCCTGCCCCTGGAGTCCCACTTCCCCCCGCTGCTCGCCCCCTGGTCTCCAGCGTCCCGCAGCACCTGCATGGCTGTGTTGAAGTTATCTTCTCTAAAATCTCCCTGTAAATAAATGAAAATACATGAAATAAAAAATGATAGAACAACTGACCACAACACTCCTCCTCCTGGAGACCTCCCCGCCTGCAGACTTCACATCCAAGGCTCCCGATTGGCTGAACGGGGTGTGAAGTTTGGGTTGGAGATGAAACCTGCCAGAAGACTCTGCAGGAGCAGGGTTGGAGACCCCTGTTTTAATTTAATTCTGTTTTTAATGCTGGTTTGTGAGGAAATTGTGTAGAAATATTTTATTCTTAAATATGCAAAACACAAATCAACCAATAATTAATAATAAAACTCTGAAATGTGTTGAAAGGAAGGAAGAAGACAGTTAATAAATAAATAAAGGAATAAAACGCAGCCCAGCTTACGTTCTCATCCACGACCAGGTGAAGCCCGTCGCCCCCTGCTGGAAAGATGTAGTGCTGCAGTGGAGTGGGGCGGTAGTCTGTGTAAACCACATGGCACGGCTGTACATAAACAAACCAGAGATGGGGTGAGTTTAGAGCTGCTGCGACCACCATCACCTCCACCTCCATCTCAACACATACGGTCCACAGATTTCTGTTCATACTTCAAATTGTTCATAATCCAAAAAGGGCACAAAGAGGAGAGTCGCAGAGGAAGGAGAACAGCAGCTTTAACAGAAGACACTGAAGCAAAGTCAGTCGACACTCGAGATTTTAGAATTGGAAAGGAAAACACGGTCTGTCCTTTCATAAACGCTGACCCTCAAATACCGTCCACTGAAGCCCCGGAATTTGTCCATTTTTGGCCTCTTGTCCACAAAGACTGATAACTGCTTTTCTTAAACGACCTTCAAAGTATAGATTTTGGGAAACTGTATGAAAATGTCTACGTCACACAGTGACATTATAGAGTTAATCACACACCATATGGATATGACCTCACTGTGCCCTTTGATTTCTGTGACAAAACATTCAAAAATTTAAATAAATAAACCTGCACTGAGGAAATCAAATGAAATTCTATATTTTATTTCATTCTGGAATTTTATTGTGTTTTTGTTGTGTTTTATTTGTGTGTAGTATTGCATTTTAATCCTTAAACTCTTAGGAAGCGGTGTGTAATTTAGAGTTTATTTTCTACGTCATGGTGTTTAATGTGTGTTTATGAGGTACCATCACCCCCTGCAGGGGACACACGCAAGTGTATGAAAACATTTCTGTCCACACAGACGGCAGTGTTTTCAACCTCCCTGCTCCAGGGGGAGCTATAGCACGGCTGACCCTGAGCACTGTACCTGAACTTCACCGTACAAATAAAAAAAATAAGAAAAAGTCAGAAAATGAAATAAAAAAATAAAAGCACCTGTTTGTGCAGGTGACAGATCCACTCGGCGAACTGGCGAGCGTTGGGAATGGTGGCCGATAGGAAGACATAATGGACGTTATCGGGGAGCAGGATGATGGTCTCTTCCCAAACCACACCCCGCTCTGCAGGAAACACACATCCGTTTTTGTATTATTGTACACACACACACACACACACACTCACACACACTATGCGGGTGTTTATGATACGAGGCCTAAAAATGACTTACCCGAGTCCCTCATGTAGTGAATCTCATCGAAAATAACCCACGCCACCTCTCGCATCACCTCCGACCCTCGATACAGCATGCTCCTCAAAATCTGAACAGGCCGATCGCAGAGTTAGAACAAACACGGAGAACGTCATCGATCATAAAACCGTATTAAAAAAGGAGCCGATTACTGTCTACCAGAGCTGTATCACACGTACCTCTGTGGTCATGACGAGGCAGGACGCCGTGGGGTTGATGGTGACGTCTCCGGTCATCAGTCCCACGTCCTGAAACTCCTCGTACATCTCTCTGTACTTCTGATTACTCAGAGCTTTAATGGGGCTGGTGAAGATCACACGCTGTTTCTCTCTCAGAGCCAGAGCAATCGCATACCTACACACACACACACACACACACACACACACACACACACACACACACACACACAGAATCATACCGGATTCATATCAGTCCACAATCAGACTACATAAATTCACACCGGAATAGCATTTCCATAATCAAACTAGACTCCAGTATGAATCTGCATCCACAACATCAGACCTACACACTTCAGATTCATACTGGATTCAAATGCCTACACAATCACTGACTCTCTACAGACAATTCATAACGAAATCAACTCGGCACTCACTCAGCACACACTGTCTTCCCGGCGGAGGTGTGAGCGGACACAAGGACGGACTGATTGTTGTCGATACACAGAATGGCCTCCCGCTGGAAGGGGTCCAGAATGAAGGGATATTCCTGCAGGAGACAAAATAAAAACTCAGAGTTGCAGCAAAACAACAGCGTAAAGTACACCAGACACAACATAAAGCACAGGGGAAAACCACTCGTTTACACCACCACCCATTCTCCTCAACGTTACCTTGGCTGCTTTTCCAACTCGCTGCTTCAGCTGTGTGTACTCTTCATCTGCAGGCAGCACCACCTTCGAGTGCAGGAACATAAACATGAATAAGAACATAGTAATAATGAATTTACTGTATATTTGTTCATTAATATCTAGTATTGATTCTAGTACTGATTACTGTATATGAGACTCACTTCATGTGTGCAGCCCTCCACCGTCTCGATATGCTCCACCTTCACTTTGGGCATCAAGTCTGCGAGACTGAAAGAGACGTGAAATAACTCGGTAAAAGGATTTCACTGGAATTCTGGCTTTTAATTTAACTTGTGAAGTCGTGCTGGGTTGGATGAGAACGATGAGTCAGGATTTTTGGGTGTGAATATTACTCCCCATCACGTGTTGATCCCGGGGTTTAGAAGACGAGCACATGGGTCCTCCAATACGACATCACCCTACCGCCTCTTTCCGAACTGCTGTTATTTGCATTCTCACCAGACATCCAACGCGCTCGGAGGAGAGCGACGGGTCCCCAGCTCTGATGCAATGGCTGACAGACGCCTGTGCCGGCCAGTATCACACTGAGTGTGATGTGGGAGGAGAGCACCACCTACCACCCAGAAAGGGAGAGCAGGCCAACTTCGCTCTCCCTCTGACTCCGGCTGCTGATGGCAAGCAGCATGATTTGGAATTCGAACCTGCGACCCTCAGATCATAGTGAATCGCACCCTTTCGAAATGACAGTGGAAGCCTTACTTGATCTCCTCTGCGGAGACCGTCTCCAGCTTGGCTTTTTTACCGAACACCACCTCCTCGCCTCCATCGTTATCAGCCTCTCTCTTCGCCCGAGACACTGACGGAGATTCTGCCTTTTCTCTTCCCTTGGCACCTGATCTCCTGAGAAACAAACAAAAACTGTTAGAACCAGACAGAACCACTGCAGAACTTCTCTCATGAGTACCGGTGTGTTCTGATTGGACTTTGGGTCTTGCCACAAGAGGGCGTAGACGTGCTAATGTCCTATAATCAATCCCCGAATGTCCTATATCAAGGCTCAGAGGTTACTTTTGGGTAGTGTACCTCTTGGTAAGGGTCACACACTGGCCTCCACACTAATCTAATTCTGTTGGTTCAGCTGTTGGGCTAATTATTCACTAAAAACACCCCAGTTCTGGTGCTGGATGAGCAGAAACTTGTGTTTGCCGCTTTAACATCTGTTTGATGGTCTCTCCTGACTTCTAAAGCCTTCCTGGGGTCAAATAAACGTTGTAGGACAAGAGAAGATCAACATGATGCAGGTTCATGAAGCTCCAACATGTGGCGGGGAAACTACTTTTTATTCTAACTCTCCGTTCCACCTTAAATAGCGCCGCAGATACGGCGGAAACGCTCGAGGTGCCCGATTAACGCCGTTATAAAAATTTAAGGTGGAACGGAAAATTCCTCAGGGAGTTTTTACAGCTTTGTTTACAGAACCCGTAAGCAGACACGTCCGAGAGCACACTAAAGCACTCTTACCCGACAGGAGCTGCAGGTACTGGAGCTGTTTTTTTGCTGGAACTCGTTTGTTCCTCCTCAAACACGCTGAACAAGTCGCCTCCAAACGCGTCCGCCATGCTTCCCGACACAAATCCCACAATGCCGTCCGGTAAAAGGACCCCAAATACAAAATAAAGGTCTCACAATTACAACACAATAAACATTTTAAATTATAATTCAACAAAATTATACGTTAAACATTTCCCTAATATTATCTTTTTTAATCCATAATTTTAGCTATGTGATGAGCCAGGAATAAGTAATTTCATAAATAGGTCCTAAATCAAATACTACTCGTGTAAAAGTGGAAGAATTGAACCATATATATAATCTACATTTATACACCAAAATATAATATACAATATATATTTATACACCTTAATTATACTGAAGAAAAATTAAATAACTTTTAACAACAACACAACATTTAAAAGTCCTGGCAATTGGCTCAAGAAAGGAGACACGGTTCTAAATACAAATGTTTTAAATGTATACTTTTTTATAGGTGATGGACACGTGTCACACTTACAGCGCTGGGCTGTGAACTCACGCTGAACTGTTTTCATCCTGAAAATAAACGTGGCCCGTGCTGTTATTTTGAAGTGGGGCTCGGCGGTGTTTAATGGCAGCGGCTGCGGGTCGGTGTGTTTGTCTCTCTGTTTAAACAGTCAGCGCTGCGAGGGTCTGTGCGGCTCTATGGGGGGCAAAAAGAAGAGGTCAGCGGCCGGACCTGTAAACGAGCAGAAAACGAACAGCACTGAAACGTCCAGCAAAGAGAATAAAAACAAAGGTCCTAATCTTTACTTACTGACACCGGTACCGGTCCGGACAGGTTCGGTTAACCCACTGATGCAACAGAACACCTAGTTTATTAAATAAAAAAAGATTTAAAAAATGTATATATATTCTTATTCTATAACATTCTTATATATTTTTTGATTATATATAGATTATATTATTTAATTATATATATATATATATATATATATATATATATATATATTAGTTTTTATTTTTAATTATTAGTTTAACATTTTTTGCTTGAATATCTATATTTATTTTTATTGCATATATATTTTTATATAACGTTTTTTAATTATGTTTTTTTGTTTTGTTTGTTATTTTTTATATATAATGTATTAAAGGTAGACCTAAGATAAATATAAATATCAATAAAAATTTAATTTTACATGTTTGGATTGAAATTGCTTTATAAATGATAAATATGTTTATGTGCATGAATTATGTATAGAATTATATTCTAACCTGATTATAATGGAGAACAAGCCTGAGCAGTATCTCCATGCTGGTTGACCAGCATAACCTGCAAGATCAAACTGGCTGGCCAATATGACGAGCCCTACCAGCTTGACCAGTGTGACTACACTGATCAACATGCATGACCAGTATCACCAAGCTCTTCGAACATCATGACTAGATTGATCCAGTTGGCATGATCAAACTGGTCAACCAGCAAGACCAGCATGAACATACTGGTTAGTTAGCCTGACCAGCATGCCCAAACTAGTTAACCAGTATGGTTATCAAGACCAAGCAGTTCAACCATAATAACCAAATGTTAACCAGTTTACCTACCAGTATGGGGTATGCCTTGCTGGATGAGCAGCTTTGTAACCACCTTGACCATTAAAGACTAGCTTAGACAATTTAAAACCAGTTCCCAGCAGAAGCCAGTCCTGAGCTGCATTTTCAGCAGAGATATGAAAGTATGAAGTGCAGTTAGAAAGATAAACACAAACATTAACTCTGTTTTTTATTTCTCCTGCAGCTCCCAGAACCTACAGCCTCAACAGCACCTCACAGGTAGACACCAGCGGAGTCTCGGATAAATCCATCCTCAAGGTAACCATCTGAGATGTTTGGAGTAAGGCTGTGAGATGTGGACAGAATCTACGACTGTGTTCCTCTCAACCACTGAATTACTCAGAAATGTCACACCCGTTATTGTTCTCCTCGTTAATGAGTGATTTGTTTGTGCTGTGATTGAAGGTCGTCATTCAACCTGACCTGGAGAAGAAAATCATCAAACTCATCAACGACCACAGGCAGGAAAATGGGGACAAAGGACAGATATCTGGAAGACTCACCACTAAAAAGCTGCTGGTAATGAAAACATTCTCCTTCCATTTCACTGACTGCATTCATCCACTCATCATAAACAAAATAGCTGCACCCAGAAGGACGTGTGGGACAGCAGGAAGATGAAGGTGATCAGGATCAATAACTGATGATAACTGTAGTCTGATCTGATCAATATTTATTGATCTACTCATACAGAAGTGGTGTCTCTCAGGACGGCGTCGGGTTTAACGCAACACGCCAGACGTCTTTGCATGGAGGTGTAGAGGTTCCTAATGGTGTCCTGTGATGATCCATCCCATGCAGCTTGAATGTTCAAATGTGTGTGTGTGTGTTTGTCTTGTGTAGGATTTGTACACAGCTCTGCAGAAGTTTCGCTTTAAGACGGAGCACATAGAGGAGGCCATGAAGAACAGCATGCTGTACGGAGGGGATCTGCACTCGGCGCTCGATTGGCTGTGTCTGAATCTCAAAGATGGTGAACAGCTTTGTTTTTGTTACGTTAATAAATCAAACACTTAAAATCTGACCATGCGTCAGGACCACCTCAGAACAGGTGTTACACGGGTGGTGGGTCGTTCTCAGCACTGCAGTGACACACACACACACACACACACACACACACACACACACACACTGAATTGTGTTTTTGCTGTTTAAAGATGAGCTTCCGGAGGGATTCAGTCAGAGATTGCGAGAGGAGAACAACAAGAGCCGGGCCAAGTTCCAGGATCAGAAACAGCAGAAGCAGGGGTTCATAAAGGAGGAGCTGAAACAGGAGGAGGAACCGAAAGCAAAGGTACATCATCAGAACACCAGCACAGAACCTCAGCAGATCATTACAGTCGAACAGATCACTGCTGGTCCTTTAAGCCCGACTGTAAATAAAGGATTAAATCAGAACATCATCATAATTATTACACTCGATTATAATACAGTTATAATACAGTTATAATAAAGCAGCAGGAATGGAACTTGTTGGGCAGATCTGCCTCGGAGAAGAGTTCGGAATCTGTTCCAGCAGTTGGAAAAATTTTTGATATGTTTTTCATTTCATATCAGAATTTCACGATGCAAGGACCAATAGAAATGCTCCAAAATGGCTTGGAATGAAGTATTGTTACATTGACTTCCATAGGAAGTTCTGAAGGTGTTCCTTTCTCCTGTGAAGTGATATTCCCACACCTACAGCACTGCTTTTGATGTGCAGGTAAACTCAGGTCTTTGACTGTCTCTTGGTTGAAGTAGCTCATTTGTAAGGTGTGTGAATTATATCTGTCCTCAGCCACAAGTGAAGGATGACCGTGTGAACATGAAGGAGTGGATTCTGAGGTATGCGGAGCAGGAGGAGGAGGAGGAGAGCAGTGAAGAGGAGGAGAGGAGCGCAAGCGGATCCAACAATCCTCAACTGAATGAGAAATTTGATCCCGTAAGTCCGGTTTGCACACACCGCAGACACTGATGTGCAAATGCACACAGTGAAGTATTGCCAAAAGAATAGGAGCAGATAATGCCAGATGATGAGCTGTGGAGCAGTGGAGTGGTGTTCTCTGGAATAGTGGAGCTCCATACACTACTTGTATTGCTGAATGCGATCAAATCCTCACAGCAATGCTCCGGAATCTTGTAGAAAGCAGGATAAACGTTTTCGATACGCTTGATTTCAGAAGAAAGCTAATGAGCAGGTGTCCCAATACTTTTGTCCACATATTGTATGTGGAGACTGGCAGCCTGTTTGTGATGAAAATGCAATATTTCCCTCCTAGAATGACCGCTACCTGGTGCTGACCGCCCAGCTGTATGATGCAAAGCAGATGGCAGCTGATGCCAAAGTGAAGAAAGACAAAACGGGACAGCGGACGGCACAAGATCGCATCAGGGTCATCCAGCAAGGTCGAGTTGACCAAATATAATAATAATAATATAATAACAATAATAATTTAGTGCAGCAAAGATCCTGTTACAAATCCTGTATGAGCTTAAACACTCATGACGTCAGTGTAAATGGGCGTGGCTTAACTGATATGGGGTGAGTGGGCGGGTATAAAGGAACTTTTCCTCAAAACTATAAGTTGTTGTTGTTGTTTTAGAGATGAAGCCTTTGGAATCTCACCCGATGTTTAACCCGGCCATTAAAGTAACGGACGCTCCGAAAGAGGAGAAGAAGCCGACGCCTGTGAAGGAAGTGAACGAGGACCTGAACTTCAATCTGTTTGAACGAGCTGAGAAACAACCAGCTGAGAAACAACCAGCTGAGAAAAGTAAGAATTGCACAGTCAGCGTTGATGCCCGTTCTACACAGCGGGCGTGATGTATTACGGAATACAGCAATGCAACAAAAAGAGCCAATCAGCTTACTGGTTACGGACTAAGTCAAAAATGAGCTGTCAGCTTGCTGACCTCACCATAAGTGGAGGAGTGTTGATGATTTCCAACTTATCAAAATAATCATTTGTTGCAGCCCTAATGACAGTGTGCAACAATTACGGCTTTTAAACCGCGATCTTCATTTTTGTTGTCCCAGCGGAGAAAAAGAAGGAGCCGAAAGACATCCGAGACTTTGACTACACCGGCCGCAGCTGGACGGGAAAATCACCCAAACAGTTCTTGATCGACTGGTGCAGGAAGAACCTCCCTAAGAGCCCACCACCATCCTTCCAGAAGGTTCCTGCAGGGAGATATTGGAAATGCAAGTGAGTAACCTCTTATAACCTCTAGCCTGGATGTCCTGCACATCCTGCTGAGCTGTTAGTGTCCCTCGTATCACTACTAGAGGTAACGGGATGGTGTATGCGATGCTCCCCGAATCATCACACCATCAGATCCCAGTTCCAGTCCATAGCAGTCCAGGATTCTTGGTCATAACATCACTGGCTCGGTCAGAACAGCTAATTTGGTGGACAGGTCTTCAAAACAACCGTCCTGCTTCTCTCAGTCCAGTGATGTGCCTTGTAGTGCATGGTAAGGGCACGTCTGGCAGTGAGTATGTGCGTAAATGTGCCTTTTTTGTGGGACAGGGTTCGTATTCAGAGAGCTGAGGACGTGCTGGAGGTTTGTCCCACCATCCTGACTGAGGACAGCATGCAGGCACAGCATTTAGGAGCCACCTTGGCGCTCTACACCCTGGTGAAGGGACAGGTGAGTTAGTCTTAACTCATAGTAGTGTTAGGAGCCTTGGCTCCTAACCAGTTGTTTTGGTTACTGGTGTTTTGTTTCCTAGTCAGTACACCAGCTCCTCCCTCCTCCGTATCGGGATGTGTGGTTGGAGTGGAGAGACGGCGAGCAGCAGAAGGAGGAAGAGACTCGCATGGCCATCAACAAACCCCGCGATCAGTTCATCGCTCGCCTGCTCACCCGGCTCAAACAGCAGCAGCCCCACAGCCAGCAGACCAGGTGCAGCCCTTCACCAGCACTCATACACCGGGACTATTTCTGTTCCCTATATTAGTGTTCTAGACAACGCTCCAGTAGGGATTAGAGGACCATTTCTGTTCCCCGTGCAGTGCTCCAGTGTTGGGAATGTCCATTAAAGGCCTTTTCTTTTCCCTGTGTTCCCAAGTTGTGAGCCCTCGCGTCCTGGAGACGAGCCCGAGGACTCGTGGGAGAGTTTGGCTGTTCAGGATGATCTACAGGAACCCCAGCAGGAAGTTCAGGATGTCCGGATATGGGAGGAGGCACGTGCTTTATACCTGAAGCAGCGCGATTCAGCGATTGCCTGCAGTCTGCGGTCAGAACGGGAGCAGCTGCCCGTGTTTCAGCACAGGGGCCGCGTGCTGGAGGCTCTACGCCGCCACCGTGTGGTAGTAGTTGCTGGAGAGACGGGCAGCGGGAAGAGTACACAGATCCCGCAGTTCATCCTGGAGGAGCTGCTGGCGGGGGGGAGGGAGGCACAGCCATGTAACATCGCAGTCACTCAGCCCAGAAGGATTTCGGCCTTGAGTTTGGCCAGCAGGGTCAGTCAGGAGCTGGGCAGCGAGGACGGACCTGGAAGCAAGGTGAGGGATGCAGAATGTCTTCATTTCAGACAGGCTTTTTGAGTTTTACAATGGAGCTTCTGTATATTTCCAAAAGTTTGTGGACACCTCTTCTAATTAGTGCATTTAAATACTTTAAGTTGCATCCATTGCTGACACAAATGTGAAAATGCACACACAGCTTGTCTTATCTGCTCCATAGAATAGGACTCTCTGGAGCAGATATACAAACATGACCCTTTTTGCCAGGCGTGGATTAGAGGGGTATAAAGCCCCCCAGCATTGAGCTGTGGAGCTGTGTTGCGAGATGGTTGATAGATAGATTGATTTAATGTGTGTGTGTGTGTGTGTGTGTGTGTGTGTGTGTGTGTGCTGCAGGAGTCTCTGTGTGGGTATCAGATTCGGATGGAAAATCGCTCCTCTGAGTCCACTCGGCTCCTCTACTGCACCACCGGCGTCCTCCTGCGGAAGCTCCAGCAGGACCGTCTCCTCTCCACCCTCACACACATCATTGTGGACGAGGTGAACACAGCTTGCCACGTCGCCATGCAGCATGCCCCCCCACATCCCCACATCCCCACACACACACACACACACACACACACACACACACACACAGCTGCTTTCCCTTGATTAGTTTTTCTGTTGCATTAGTAGTTTTTCACTCTTTGTGTGTGTGTGTGTGTGTGTGTGTGTGTGTGTGTGATTTTCTCATCCTCAGGTTCACGAACGCAGTGTCCAGTCTGATTTCCTGCTGACCATCCTGAGGGATGTGGTCCATAAGCGCTCGGACCTGCAGCTGATCCTGATGAGCGCTACTGTGGATTGTGAGAAGTTTTCCTCCTACTTTAACCGCTGCCCTGTGGTCAGCATTCCTGGCAGGACCTTCCCTGTGGAGGTGAGGGTCAGACAGGATTCCTTAAAGGCCCATTTGCTGTGCAGTTTCGTGGATATTTGAGATCCAAATAGATCTTTAGGTTAAAATGAGAATCATTATGTTTTGAGGAAGGAAAACACAGCATTCCAGCATAAAACCCTGGAGGAGACGTGGACGTTCTGACAGGACTTCATAATAAAAACGTGCTTAAAGAAGCTTTTATAAAATTTAATACAACGTTTATATGAATGACCACGTTTTTCTAACCAACAGAAGCCCATTCTAAGCCTACATGTTCTTCATCTGCCCTTGGTGTTAGGTGTTCCACCTGGAGGACATTGTGGAGGAGACTGGTTATGTTCTAGATGAGGATTCGGACTACAGTCAGAGGTTTGTGGAGGAAGAGGAGGAGGTTACCGTGTCCATCACCCAGAAAGGGGGAAAAACAGTGCAGCACCAGGTACGAGTCTCAGATACAGTCCCACACAATGCTCCTCAGCAGCTCCTTAAGTGTGTGTGTGTGTGTGTGTGTGTGTGTGTGTGTGTGTGTGTGTGTGTGTGTGTAGGAAATGATTACACGGGACTTGGCTGGTTTCCATTTGGGTCCAGAGCTGGATCATTTCAGCAGCCGGACACGCCACGCCCTGCAGTACATGAACCCAAACAAGATCAACATGGATCTGATTCTGGACCTGCTTGCATACCTGGGTAACCATGAGCGACACCATGTAACCCTGAAAACCCCTCCACTGCTCTGTTCCTTCAGTCTCAGTCTAATTTACTGCCCCTTTCGTGTCCAGATAAATCGCCCCAGTTTGCGGAGATAGACGGGGCAGTGCTGGTGTTTCTGCCTGGACTGGCCCACATTCAGCAGCTCTATGACCTTCTGACCACAGACAAGAGATTCAACTCCAAGGCCAGGTATTACATTTCTCTTTCTGCTGTTTCATGTCTGTGAGGGTAAAAGTATGTGACCCCCCTTGTTCAGCAATAACTGTAACTAAACGTTTCCGTAACGGTTGGTCAGTCCTGCACTAATTTGAGTCCATTCCTCCAAACCAGCTTCAGCTCTGTGATGTTGGTGGGTTTCCTCCCATGAACATGTCCTTCCACAACATCTCCACTGGACTTAATCATTCCAGAACATTTAATCCTTCTTTAAACATTCTTTGGATGAACTTGGACTTGTGTGCTAAGGGTCATTGTCTTTCTGCATGACCCAACATGCAGCTCACAGACAGATGTCCTGACACTTTCCTTTAGAACCTGCTGGTATAATTCAGAATTCATTGTTCCAACAATGGTGGCAAGCTGACCTGGCCCAGATGCAGCAAATCAGGCCCAAACTATGATACTGCCACCACCACGTTTCACAGATGGAATAAGACTTTTATTTTGGAGTATTCTCCAAACATCAACAAGCCAATCGTGTTTGATTTTCTGTGTTTTATTTTATTTTTTAATCTTTTTTATTGATTTGCTTTTGTTCAGATATAAGCTGATAGCGCTTCACTCCACACTGTCCTCCCAGGACCAAGCCTCAGCTTTCACAGTGCCACCAGCTGGTGTCAGAAAGGTACTACACTTTTTTTAGTTCCAGCACTGTGTTCGGATCCAGGAGTGTGTGCAGATGTGGAATGTATATATCTGTGTGTGTGTGTGTGTGTGTGTGTGTGTGTGTGTGTGTGTGTGTGTGTGTGTGTGTGTTTTTCAGATTGTTCTGTCCACGAACATCGCAGAGACAGGAGTCACAATTCCAGATGTGGTGTTTGTTATTGATACGGGGAGAACGAAAGAGAACCGGTAAGAGAAGAGAACACTGATGTTCAGCTCTGAGTGTCTACGAATAACACCGTTATCTCCTGTCTGGTGTTCAGGTATCATGAGAGCAGTCAGATGAGCTCTTTGGTGGAGACGTTTGTGAGTAAAGCCAGCGCCCTCCAGAGGCAGGGCAGAGCGGGACGAGTGAGAAGTGGGTTCTGTTTCAGACTCTACCCCAAATTCAGGTGGGTGTAGCTCGGCGTGTTGCAGCCTGTGTGTGGTGCTCTTAAGTGTTCTAGAACACATCTACTACACGTTTACTACTAGGAACCACCGGATACCACTACAACCACCACCCTCCTCCTCCTCCTACTAATTATTATTAATTATGGGTTGTGATCATATTTTGTACCACGTCACCCAGACCTACAGTATACCTGTGATAGGTGTGATCCTGTTCTCCGTCTCCCGCAGGTTCAACAGCTTCATTGATTACTCCAAACCGGAGATCTTGAGGGTTCCACTAGAGGAGCTCTGTCTGCACATCATGGTGAAGTAACGCACATCGCTCGTCTTAAAGTAGATCAAAGTTAGATGGTGTGTTACATGCTTCCTCTGTGTTTGTGAGCAGAAGTGTGAGTACGGTTCTCCAGAGGAGTTCTTGTCCAAAGCGCTGGACGCCCCTCAGCAGCAGGCTGTGTGTAACGCGGTCAGTCTGTTGAGGAAGATCGGAGCCTGCGAGCAAGAGAGCCACACACTGACCCCGCTCGGCCACCACCTCGCCTGCCTGCCTGTCAACGTCAAAATTGGAAAGATGCTCATCTTCGGGGCCATTTTGGGCTGCATGGAGCCCATCGTGAGTTCACGTACACTTGTGATGTCACACAAAACCACTATATATATATGCATACGCGCTGTATGTCCAAATGTTTGTGGACACCCTTCATTAATGCATTCAGCTGCATTTAAGTCAGGGTGCAGATCTAAGCCTGAGCTGGTGTGGAGGAAATGAGAACTGGACCCCCCTCAACCCTGTAGAGAAGTACTGCCAATAGAATAGGACCTTCTGGAGCAGATAAACAAACGTGAACCTATTGGCACCATGTCTGATACCAGATGTGGACCAGAGGGGTATAAAGCCCCCCAGCCTTAAGCTGTGGAGCAGTGGAACCGTGTTCTCTGGAATGATGGAGCTCCATCCAATATATGATCTTCAAATGTATCATCTTTTGATCTGTAACAGTAGTGCCGTCTCTCCTCTGCAGGCTACGATAGCAGCTGCGATGTCTGAGAAGTCTCCGTTCTCCACGCCGATGAGCAGGAAGGAAGAAGCTAATCTGGCCAGAGACGCGTTGGCCATCGCCAACTCTGACCATCTCACCATCTACAACGCTTATCTAGGGTGCGTTTCGACACTGACATCCGATGCATGACCTAAACTTACACTTTAGAGTATACACTGTTTATGTACTATATGGACAAAAGTATTGGGACACCTGCTCAGTCTTTATCAATTTGTGGGTAAAAGAGTTTATTCTGCTCTTGTTGGAGCACCTGTCTCTGCCGTCCAGAGAAGACCTTTACTTTTTCGGAGCATTGCTTTGAGGATTTAATTGTATTCGGTGACCAGAGCTTTGGTCAGGATGTTGGATGATCACTAGGTGATTGGCACCTCATCCCCAACATCCCATATCATCCCTCCTAAAAGTACTAGATACATTAGAAGGGTGTCCACAAACTTTTGGACATACAGTGTACATGTTTATGATCTTAACAAGGTTTAATGCTTTGAACTGCTGTTCGCGGTCAGGTGGAGGATCGCCCGCAGTGAGGGAACGCGCGCTGAGATGGTCTACTGCAGAAAGCATTTTCTGAACCGAACCGCGCTCATCACCATCGAGGTAACTGCCCTGAGGGACTGAACACGGGTTCCTCCAGCTCTGTGATACAAACAGCATATTCCAGTTTCAATCAGAGTAATTCTAATGAAGAGAGCTGGATGAGACATGGACCCTCTGAAGGTGTCTTGTGGTGTCTGGCACCAAAACAAAGTTCTGTAACTGGGGAGGAGAGCACCTCCATGAGTACTGGTCATCTTGGCATTTGATCTACCACGATTTAAAAAACGCAAACGTAAGAAACTAAAGACAGTCTCTCGTGTGTCCGGTTCAGAGTGTGTCCTGATTATTTGTTCCGTGTTCTTTATTTTCCTTTGTCAGAATGTAAAGCAGGAGTTGATCCGGATGGTCGAGCAGACCGGCTTCAGCAGACCCTCACAGAACCGCTCCAAAACCAAAAGCCCAGCGTCACTCTCGAAACAGGACATGCCGGTTCTGGCAGCGGTTCTGACTGCTGGACTTTATGACAACGTGGGCCGGACGCTGTACACCCCCTCGGTGGACCTGCAGGAGCGCGTGGCCTGCGTGGTGGAAACAGTGCAGGGGAAGGCTCAGGTCCATCCGTCGTCCGTCAACCGCAGCCTGCAGACACACGGCTGGCTGCTCTACCAGGAGAAGGTGCAGATTACAGTAGCTCATCTAAAATCCCATTTTACACCATATGTAGTCGATTCACTTTGACGTGTCCACTGGTGACTGGTTTTAGAAGGTTTAAACTGGTCAAAGCTGGTCATCAATGCGGAAAAATATGCTATGGTCAATCGGTCTATCAGAAATTGTTCATGTCCTTTTCTCCACCCAGGTGAAGTACTCCAAGGTTTACCTGCGAGACACCACCCTCACCTCCCCATTCCCCATCCTGCTGTTCGGGGGGGACATTGACGTCCAGCATCGCGATCGACTGACCACTGTGGATGGATGGGTTCACTTCCAGGTGAGAACATCCGTAACTGACCCATAATTCAGTCATATGTTTGGGGACACCTAGCTCTTTGGTAAAACCTGCTGACCATCGCTCGTCACTGAAGATGATCCTTCTTGTCGCTGGTCTGTGCCGCCTTCAATCCTCTGCTGCCAACAGTGTGCTGTGGTAATATCCACACAACCAGTATGGCACGGCC
The DNA here is from genome assembly GCA_034509495.1 of Acestrorhynchus altus. Taxonomy (NCBI): domain Eukaryota; kingdom Metazoa; phylum Chordata; class Actinopteri; order Characiformes; family Acestrorhynchidae; genus Acestrorhynchus; species Acestrorhynchus altus. The sequence goes on along the minus strand of CM067519.1, from coordinate 27,094,615 downwards.
AATTCCCAGAGCCCTACAGTGAGACCCCCTTCGAACTCTTCCAACTGCTTGAATTTCTTTGGAATTTCTTAGGAATTCTTCTCCAAGGTATACTTCACTTGCAAAGGATCCTCCAACAGCACGAGTCAGAATGTTTCTCACGATGTCGGACCCACCCACCAAGTTTCGTTCCTGCCTGTTGATTCCTTCTGGGTGCAGCTATTTTTTTTGGTGACAAGACAGTTTGTCTCCATGAGAACAGTTTGTTCTTGAAGTTGATGTGTTGAAGCTGGATGAATGTCAAGAACCACACTGTGATATTCTAAATGACCGGGTCAGAACTTCTCCAAAATATCAGGTAGGCCTTTTGGGGTGTTTCCAGAATGCAATGGTCAGTACCTTCCAGAAGTGCTCCAAGGAAATCCAAGGACATTCTGTAAATACACCAGCTGGTTCCTGGCTACCCAAGGCTCACTGATGCTCATGAAGGTCCGTCTTGTGGAGTTCATACCTCACGAGTCGGTCCGGTCAGTATTAGGCAGGTGGTTTTAATGTTATGGCTGAATGGTGTTTTATGGCTGAATCTTTATTAATCAACTGCATTTTTGGACATTTTTGGACATTTTTCATTTCTGAAGTGTGTGTGTGTGTGTGTGTGTGTGTGTGTGTGTGTGTGTGTGTGTGTGTGTGTGTGTGTGATTTTCCATCAAGGCTCCAGTGAGAATCGGGGTGATCTTTAAACACCTCCGCAAACTCATCGACTCACTGCTGGACAAGAAACTGGCCAATCCCAAAATGAATCTGGAAGGTATTTTACAGTCGAACAACACGGAACCTCCTCAAAACACCAACCCCTTTCCTGAATTTAACCATCTGTTTCTGCTCTGTCCTCAGATGAGAAGACCATACAGGTCATCATAGAGCTGATTAAGTCCGAGAACATGCTCCGGTGAAGCTCCTCAACCAGCAGATGTTCTGACGAGTCTCTCATTAGAGGGAATATTAATAACTCGATATACATACATATATACACTGAGGAGGAGGAGCTACAGTCTCTGATTGGATAATGTTCACCAGTATTTTTAAAAGCTTGTCCAACTTCACAACAGCAGCTATGAAAGTGCATGTTTGTGGGCGGAGCTTGGAGAGGTCAACTGGCGTTAAACATTTCACTATAGTTTTGGGCTGCAAAATATCTTGTTGACTCATCAGTTTATTGGCCTTTAAAGTCGTGATCTGGATCTGCGACGTATAAACGATGTTTGTGTTTCCTGTGGGCTTTGGGGCTCTCGACCAATCAGAGCTTCAGATGAGCTTCTGTGGATTTTCTGATGAACAAAGGATCACGTTTACATTTACTGCCTATGATCTGGTTCAGAGCTCTGATGTGCTGGGATTGTTGGGGGTCTTGATTAAAGACTCTTACTGGTGTAGAGTGTCTCCAGCAGGGGGACTGAACCCTAGTCCTCCACGGGGAACGTGATGCTGTCCACTTTGGTTCACACTGTACAATCACAGTGCAGTATTTGTACGTTCAGTCCTACATACCGTTGAGTGTATCGGCTAACAAAGCCAGAGGTTTGACCGATGTTGTGAACGGAGATGATGATGATGATGATGATGATCTGAAATTTGGTGTATATTCTTTTTTCTTTCTTGCTGTAAACATGTTGCCAAATTACAATAAAGTATTTTAACACAGAATGAGCACTTATTGACTTTTCACCATCAGTTTACAATATTTCAACACAATAACTCTCATTGTTGCCCCCAGAAGGAATCAACCAACAGGAACGAAACTTGGTCAGTAAGTTTTACGTTGTGAGACGTGCGAGTGATGTAAGCAAGGACAGGCCTTCTCGCTGTACCGGACTTGTGGCACCTGGTTTCTATTCTGAAAGTAAAGCATTATAAATTACACTCGTTACGTGTGATCTTTAAATTCTATTAATATTTAAAGGAAAATAAAATTCCAGAATGTCTGTCACCGTTACACGTACAGTGAGATAAAAAGCCACTTCATTCACAGTGTGAACATGTACCATAGATATGGTGTTAAATACAGTCTGATATTAACTTGCAGTGATGGTTTAATACTGGATGGATAATAATGTTTTAATATTCTGATACCGATATGTGTGATTTTCAGACGGTAAATATGACAGAAATAGTAAACAAACTTTCTCACTGTTGTTGTTCCATTATTTCACTACTTTTCAGGGTTTTTTTTTAGTTAGATCTGATTGGCTGCAGGAAAGTCTCTGATTGTTTTATATGAAACTCTAAAATATATTTTAGATATATAATATATATCATATTTTTAGTCTAAAATATCATTTTTAAATGTTGATTAATTTATTATTGAGTGATAATGAGCTGTTCTCTGTATGACGGTCGGTTTGTTTCCTCTAAATTCTGATTTATTGATTATTATTATATATAATATAGAGACTATATTACAATAAACAATATATATAAATAGTATTGCACATTATTATTATTATTATTATTATTATTATTATTATTATTATACTGCCCCGCGCGCGCTCCCGGCACTTCTGACCCGCGCGCGCGCGTTCGGCGCGATTCCGCTGCTTGGCGACCAACGGTCAGCGGAGAGAGGCGAGCCCCGCCCCCTGCGCTCTGTTTGCCCGGTTACGGCGATTTGTTGTAGTCCTGGCCAATCACCGAGCGCGGGGGGCGGGGATTGCGAGAACAAAACCACGTGGAAGAGGCGCTCAGCTCCTCCAGCAGCGGGATGCCACTCAGACAGGTGATTTGACCCATTGACCAGTTGACCTGCTGACCTGCAGATTCAGACCAGCTTCACACCAAAGTAACCTTCTGTTTCTTCATCTTCAGGATCAGGATCTGTGGTCTGGAGATGAATCTGACACTGAGATCCTGTTTGACTTTAATTCAGGTGAGTAAACACACCTTCACACACCTGCTCCATCTCCACACACCTGCTCCATCTCCACACACCTGTTCCATCTCCACACACCTGCTCCATCTCCACACACCTGTTCCACCTCCACATATCTGCTCCACCTCCACATACCTGCTCCACCTCCACACCTGCTCCATCTCCACACACCTGCTCCATCTCCACACACCTGCTCCATCTCCACATATCTGCTCCACCTCCACATACCTGCTCCATCTCCACACACCTGCTCCACCTCCACAACTGCTCCATCTCCACACACCTGCTCCACCTGATGGTGGTGATTGTGATGATGATTATTATTCTCTGAATTTCCTGCAGACTTGGATTTCTGCCACTGTTTGTTTGCAGGAGCCAGAACTTACTACCACCTTAACCTTGCAAAGTGCTCCTCAGGTTTTTTGGTCCGGAGAACGTGTTTGGATTAAAGGACTGAATGTAGACTTTAATATTAATATTATTTATGATTATGTTGGAATCTGTCTGCACAGACCCATCAGAGAGTCTCACACTGGAAGCCGGGAAGCCTAAAGACCATCTGGAAAATACCTTGGACCTCAACCGACAGGTGAGAGAGACAGAGAGAGAGAGAGAGAGAGAGAGAGAGAGAGAGACAGAGAGAGAGAGACAGAGAGCGAGAGAGACAGAGAGAGCGCGCGAGAGAGAGAGACAGACAGAGACAGACAGAGAGAGACAGAGAGAGAGAGAGAGAGACAGAGAGAGAGAGAGAGAGAGAGAGAGAGAGAGAGAGAGAGCGAGCACGAGAGAGAGAGAGAGAATGTGTTATGTAAGTCATTTTTCCGTGTCAGTAAAAATTCCGGACTATTTTACTTCCTGTAAAATGATCCATAAAAATGAGTCTAGGTTCTATTCGTCTTGTGTGAATCGAGACGTGGGTAAATATTCCCTCGTGTCCTCTGGAAAAGGAGCGTTCGGCCGGAGTCCTGAGTCCTGAGGTGGTGAGGTCTTTAGTTTTGTTGTACACAGCACTGATTCCTGGGGTCCTTTAGCCTGACAAAGTGCAAGAGCGGTTAAGGTGAGGCTGTAGTTTTAGAATGGATGGAGGTGACACACCTCCACCAGTGTCCAGCAATAACTGAAATGTCTCCCCAATCAAATGATTCCTGGTTGTAGCATTAGAATGGACGGAATGATGCGTCCTCTCCAATATCCAGCAAATCAGAGTCTGTGTGCAGGTTGATCATCAGCCCCGCCCCCTCTCTCTGATCAGTCACAGTCTGTATGCAGGTTGATCATCAGCCCCGCCCCCTCTCTCTCAGTCAGAGTCTGTGCAGGTTGATCATCAGCCCCGCCCCTCTCTCTGATCAGTCGGGGAATCTGTATGCAGGTTGATCATCGGCCCGCCCCTCTCCTGATCAGTCCAGGTCTGTATGCAGATTGATCATCGGCCCACCCCTACTCTGATCCAGTCAGGTCTGTATGGAGTTGATCATCAGCCCTGCCCCTCTCTCCGATCAGTCAGAGTCTGTATGCACGGGTTGATCATCAACCCCGCCCTCTCTCTGATCAGTCAGAGTCTGTATGCCAGGTTGATCATGGCCCCGCCCCCTCTCTCTGATCAGTCAGAATCTTAACATGCAGATTGGTATCAGCCCGCCCCTCTCTCTGATCAGTCAGGAGTCTGCATGCAGGTTGATCATCAGCCCTGCCCCTCTCTCCGATCAGTCAGTCTGTATGCAGGTTGATCATCAGCCCGCCTTCATCTCTCTGATCAGTCAAGTCTGTATGCAGGTTGATCACATCAGCCCGCCTCTCTCTGATCAGCATGTTTCGTTTTATTTTACAGATAAAAATATTTCACTCTCCTCTGCTGTGGTCAGGACTTTCTTCTTCTATGAGAAATGTATTTAAGGAACTCGTGGAGCAGAACAGGGGTGTTATGCACTGGCAGAAAGACAGAAGCAGCTTGTCATTTCTTCACCCCACTCACTTCTGTATCTGTCACTTCTCTTTTTCTGAAGAGAGAAGAACTTCATAGGGTTGGCGATGTGAAACATGAGCCCTTTATCAGAAACACCTACTTCTGCACTTCTAATAAAGTGGCCTGTGATGAAGCACAAGGAGGGTGTTTCTAATGAAGTGACCAGTGAGTGGAAGAACGAGAAAGTGTTTCTAATAAAGTGGCCAGTGAGTGGAAGCAGAAGGTGTTTCCAATAAAGTGGCCAGTGAGAAGCAGAAAGGGTGTTTCTAATAAAGTGGCCAGTGAGAGAAGCAGAAGGGGGGTGTTTCTAATAAAGTGGCCAGTGAGAGAAGCAGAAGGGGGTGTTTCTAATAAAGTGGCCAGTGAGTGAAAGTAGAAGGGGTGTTTCTAATAAAGTAGCCAGTGAGTGGAAGCAGAAGGGGGTGTTTCTAATAGACTGGCCCAGTGAAGTGAAAACCAGAAGGAATTAATTTCCTAGTCCCAGTAAGCCCAAAGTGGGAGTAAACAGAAGGGGTGTTTGTGCAGTGTGTGTGTGTTGCAGTGTGTGTGTGTGTGTGTGTGTTGTGGTGTGTGTGTGGTGCAGTGTGTGTGTGTTGTGCAGTGTGTGTGTGTGTGTTGTGCAGTGTGTGTGTGTTGTGCAGTGTGTGTGTGTGTGTTGTGCAGTGTGTGTGTGTTGTGCAGTGTGTGTGTGTGTGTGTGTCGTGCAGTGTGTGTGTGTTGTGCAGTGTGTGTGTGTGTGTTGTGCAGTGTGTGTGTGTTGTGCAGTGTGTGTGTGTGTGTGTTGTGCAGTGTGTGTGTGCAGGTTTAATGCTGTATGTTAATTTAAGTAAAGCAGTAAATTATTTACCGGATGATGTTTATTTGCGGTGCTTTATGTGGCCTGTGTTTGGTTTTTCAGTGGAGCTGTTGATGCCGAATAGATGAATCAGAGATCATATTTCTCTGTAAAGTGCACAATAAATGAATAATGGAATATTTCCTCTCTCTCTCTCTCTCTCTCTCTCTCTCTCTCTCTCTCCACAGCTCCATGCATCACTGCAAAGGAAACAGGAGGAAATCTCAGCCTTAAAGGAGAAGAACACTCAGCTGAAGGAGTTCGTCTCCGAGCATTACGCCGCTATAATGGACGTAAGTTACACTTTACAGCCTGTGCTTCCACTCACTGGCCACTTTATTAGAAACAGCCCCTTCTGCTTCCTCTCACTGGCCACTTTATTAGAAACAGCCCCTTCTGCTTCCACTCACTGGCCACTTTATTGGAAACCCCCCCTTCTGCTTCCTCTCACTGGCCACTTTATTAGAAACAGCCCCTTCTGCTTCCTCTCACTGGCCTCTTTATTAGAAACACTTGGAACACTGATGTCTAGCAGGTTCTAGAGGTTTTCCACAGCCAGGGGGCGACATAACATTCAGATTGAGTTTATTAACTTCAGCAACACAGAACTTCAGCTTCTGCTTTGTTTCCTTTTTTCAAGGTCCTCGTACTGCAGCCCGTGTCACACCCGGCTTCTCCGCACACACACTGCCTCAGCGCTGAGCCACCAGAATGGCATTTCACAGCGGCACAGGATTCTTGGCTCCCTTCTGTCCCGATAAACACACAGCCGCAGGCCTGGACACACACACGTGGCGTAAAGAGGCAATTAAGACTCACTGACCACGATGGGCACACAAAAATGTTTGACCATGAGGTCCACTCTAGAAATTCAGATCAAGAACCCTACTCGAAGAGGTCAGATCAGGATCTCTGCTCAACAAGTTCCGATCAAGACCCCTTTTCAGGATGTTCTGATCAAGACCCCTACTCAAGATATTGTGACCAAGAACCTTTCTCAAGAAGTTCAGCTCAAGACCTCTACTCAATAGGTTCTGATCAAGATCCATTTTCAGGAGGTTCTGACCAAGAACCATACTCAACCACCTCTAATGGAGTCCCATACTCAACAAATTCTAATCAAGACCTTTTCTCAGGACATTCTTACCAACACCACTACTCAAGATCAGACCAAGTCCCCTTCCCAGGACATTGTGACCCAGACTCAAAAGTTCTGAACAGTTCTGTTGGGGAAAACAGTGTGAACAGTTTTGTTGAAGATGCTGGAAAAATCATCCCTGATCCAAAGAGGCTCAAACTATACATCGAACATCTTCAGCTGGACTCAGAACTCCATTCTCATTCAAAACATAGTGAACAGGTTCCTCCAAACTCCACAGAAGAATCACCTTCAAGCCAGGTTTATCATTGCTCTCAGTCACGGAACACGGAGGTGATCCAGGTGTTCGGAGCTTTCCATGGGTTAAAGGTGGTGACGGCCAGACGTTCCATCGCCTCTGACCGTTCGGACTGCGGACGAGAAGAGGCTGTTTGTTTTAAAACCTCCATCAGAGAGCACAGCACGGTCAGGACCAACGTCTTCCCGCACGGAAAGACCTTCACCTCTCGCACACCTGACGGCAGCTGCAGGTTCCTCTGGGTTCCAAACCAGAATTGAACCATTTCCTCTTTTTTGCAGATGTGCATTTCAGATAAAACATTTGCATATATTCATCGGCCAGTGTTTCCAATCTAGAACGTTGTCGTCACTGTGGAACACGAGAGAGTTGATGGGGAAGTCCTGTTTTTCAAACAGTCCAGAGTCATTCATATATACAGTATATAGAGTATGTACAAGGACAGACATTGGGATCATCATAATCAGAGAAGATAGGCGTTTATTCAAGGAATTTCTGAACAGCAACGTTTACGATTTAAGGCTCCAACCAAGAGGCTTCGCCAGTACGAACACTTCAACCAGCCTCGCTAGAAGACTGTGTCCCTTACACTGCGTTTACGTTATTAAAGACAATCCTGATTCGTCCGTTAATACGGGGTCACAGTTTACGTTTTATTGATTATTGATTGTAATCACGCAAGTTTTGTGTACGTTGTTGTACATTCATTCACAAAAAATAGTCCAGTGACAAAGTGACAGCTGAAAAACTCGGAATGCGCGAAGTGTAAGTGAGGCACTGCCCTATAAAAAGACTTACAGAGGCTACTTTTGGGTAGTGTACCTCTCGGTGAGACTGCTAGACCTGCCTCTGCGACACACTGCGAAAGACTTCGAGAGGGGACATCACTGGACTGAGAGAAGCAGGATGGTCATTTCAATGAAGCGCCCACAGTCTAGACTGTTTTGATCATGCCACCATCACCCACATTTGCAGTGGCACTGTGAACGAGAAACCTGAACTGCTACGGTCGGGAGCTGCATCGCCTTTAGTGACGAATCCTGTTCGGGATCTGACGACTGTCCGGTTTGATTGTGGAGGCCTGATGGTGAACGTTTCGGTCCTGTCTTTGCTGTGGAGCGACACACTGCCGCAACTGTTGGTGTGGTGATCTGGGGAGCATCGCATACAACCGTCGCTCAACCGTAGTAGCGATACATGGGACACTCGCAGCTCAGCGATGTGCAGGACACCATCTTTCGTAACCTGTGAGTGTGCAGGATCTACAGGCCCAGCTGCAGGATGCCGTAGAGAACCTGTACCTCCATGTCCGCGTAATATCGGAATAACTTACGTAGATCATCATTACAGTCATACACAGAAAGATTCAGCGCATTCCTACAACTCTGATGCGTTACGTCTCGTCAGCGAGCGTACTTTAATCCAATACGGTAAAATTCTGTTAATAAACAATGATGTTAAATACGGATCAAACCTAATTTGAACAGCTGTGTAGTGAACGCCTGTACTCGTCCTCTCGCTGTCCCTTTATCGGTTTGGATTGTTCTGCGTTTGCCTGGTTCCAGTGTCGGCTACTCTGTGTTCTGAGAGATCAGTGTTAAAACGAACTGAGAAATGTTAAATAAAGATGTGTTTAATGTGTTGAGTCCTTCAGCAAGTCGGGACAGTCTGCGGAGTCCAGAGTGAAGCACTGAAGAGTGTCTACAGCACCGGTGAAGACAACAGCAGAGCGTCTGCAACAGAACAGCGTCAATAAAGGAATGATTATTATCATCGTTAGTATTTTTTTGTAAAATGTGTTATAGTTTGGTATTTTGTGAGCTATACTGTAAACGAAACAATAAAAATGATTATAATAAATGAACGAGGGAATATTATTAAACCACAACTAACACCATAATTAAACCACTTCTAATACTATTGTACACTGGCTTTTTATACAGTCCGAATCTGGTTTGTGGAGCTGAATGACCCGTACCTCGGTCAGCCGTGAGTTAGTATCGGATCAGACTGTATCCCGTGTTATCTATCGTAGAATACGCCACATCGCCTGAAGGAGGAAGGAAAGGATGAATCCACTAAACAGTAACAGACACCACAGCACTGGAACATGTGCAGAAACGTTGTGAAAATGTTTGGGTTCTTACTCTCTGTGTTTGTTGGTAGAGGCATCGGCCCTCTCCTGAAAAAGAGAAGACAAAAAAGTGTTAACAGCAGTTTAACACTTGAGCGTAGCTGTATAAACAGGGTGAGTCTGGCATCGTGAAACGTGTGAAGGATTTACATTTCACACTTGGCTGCTTGTGATATAAGCACGGGTGAGTCTTATCGTCGTATCTGACGGACTATATAAAGTCGTCCCATTGCACTTGCTTTCAGTTCTGACTCATGCTGTTGTGTTGGTAGCATCCTTTGCAGTGACTTATGCCTCGGAGAAGAATTCAAAAGCCAAACAAACAGTAGGTAGAGTTCAAAAGTGGTCACACTGTTGGGTTCCAGGAAGCAGGATGGTCTTCCACGTACTGCGCCAAACCTGTGGTGCAGATATTACTATAGCACGCTATTGGCGACAGTGGATAGAAGAACGCACGTACCAGCGACATGAAGGATCTGGGAGACCTACAAGAACCACAAAAAGGGAGAACCCCTAAGCCAGTGAGCACAGTGAGCTCACATGCCCGGAATGGTGGGCATTTCAGTCCTGCCAGTTCAGGGATTCAAACCAGCAACCTTATAGTCACAAGGCCACAGCTGCCCCAGACAGTGGCCTTCATATACCCATAAGGTCACTCACCTGGAGACGGACGGTGGCTGTCTGGTGGGCGCTGCTCTCTGATTGCTGTAAAAGTTCTCATAAGGTACAGGAGCTGTGGACCAATCCAAAAAGGGATTATTATTAATGAGGGGTGGGAGGGGCTTGAAAGAGTAGTCATCCTGGACAGGGTTTAAGCTTAGTCCTGGACTATAATTACCTTTCCACAGAGGTTCTCCGTTGAGAATGCTGTATAGTCCAGAACTAGGCTTAATCTTTTTAGGGTACATCTGGAACACCAACCCTAAAGGCTGTGCACCAAAATTTGAAACCACTGTTTTAACTGGGGGCATGTACACCAGCAGCCACGGATGATAATTTGATAATTTATAACAATTTGGACCATGGAAGACCAGTTAGACCATCTGAAACCAGCTACCAGCATACTGGTTTGGAGCTGGATCTTTCTGCAGGGAGGTTTACTTTAATTTGACCTCTTGTATCTGTTGTGACTTAGTGAGTAATCACTCTAATGCACTAGCATTTTGCTGATGCCAGGGACAGCTGGAGTCTGAGAGAGCACCAGTGATGCTGACCGGCACAGGCGTCTGTTAGCCGTCGTATCGGTGCTGGGGACCCGACACGTTCCTCTGAGGCTGCCCAGCAATGATGCAACGGCGTAGGTTCGGAAAGAGGCAGTGGCTGGATTTACACGTATCGGATGGAAGCACGTGCTTGTCTTTGGCCTCCTTTCGGGAGCATTGTATGTGATAAGGGGAGGGTCCTAACGGGGTTGGGAAATTAGTGTAGCCTTAAGAGAACAGTGATGGTACAGCAGCTGTGTGGATCACCTGGTGGCTTGTCTCCGGTTCTCCTCAGGTTAATGAAGTGCTCGATGTCCTCCTGAATGTCACACTGCTCCAGAGACTTTCTCACTTCCTCATAGAGCTACAGTCGAACACACACACATTGAAACAACCTGTGCCAGTGCTGCATATTTAGTGTTTTACAGGAATGCTCTCTGGCAGGAGACTCGGTGCTGTATTTATCAAACATATTAAAAGACTGTAAAAGGAAATCTACTGCGACTGACCCAAACTAAAAATACACTCTCTCTCAGTGACCGTCAGAGGAATCTGGAGGACGTTTCAATTCCCACCAGCAAAGGGGAGAACAGGAACAGGGCAGAGCAGAGTGGACACTCTTTTAATGAACACACCCAGCTACTGTAAGTTGCACCCATTGCTGATACAGATGTGCAAATGCACACATAGTTTGTCTAGTCCTTAGAGAGAAGAACTGCCAATATAATAGGAGCAGATAAACAACAGGAACCTATTGGCACCACCCCTAATGCCTGTGGCCTCGTCAATAGGAACTGACGGTCACAGCTAGGGACTGAGTCGGAGAGCATGCTGGGGGTGGTACAGGGAGCAGAGGTGTGAGGAAGGAGGTTGGGAGGACTACCTGAGGACACTGATGCTTCCTCATCTTCTGAGCAGCATAGCAATATTATTTAGTTTATTATGCCCTGAGGACCAGGGTTGAGAAATACTGGACTGGAGAGTATAAAGGCCCCCAGCATGGAGGGCTGTGGAGCTGTGGACCTGTGTTCTCTGGACTGATGGAGCTCCATCCAGTACGTTTGGGATGAGTTGGGGTGGTGATCCATCCATCCAACATCCTGAGCACTAATTCTATTGTTGCTGAATGCAATCAAATCCTCACAGCAATGCTCCAAAATCTAGTAGAAAGTAGGGCTGGGCGATAAAACTAAAAACCTTTATCTCAATATGATTAAAAGATATACGAAAATAAATCCTCACAATGGGTTTATATACCATGATTTAATATATTTTAAAAAGCTTGCAATACATTAAGAGCTGAAAGTCTTCCCTGGACAGTAGAGACAGTTACTCAAACAACAGCAGGGCAAACTCTTTATAATACACTTGATGTCCAAAGAAACGGCGAATTAGCTGGTGTCCCAATACTTTTGTCCATATGGTGTCATTTGAAACTGCCAACTGTTCTTTACATTGTTTCCCAATGTCACGATGAATAAATCCACAGAAAGGTTGTAAAATGAACGTCAATGTAAAAATTGTACCGAGAGGACGGGACAATCAGACTATCACTTTAACTGGGTTTACCTCGTCACTGGTGACACACTGCTGTGAGAGCTGGTTTAAGTGAGTCCACACAACGTTCCTCAAAGTACTGATCCGCTCCACTTCCTGTTTCTCAAACAGCTGGACACACACACACACACACACACACACACACACAAAGACAGAGATTCAGAGTGTATAAGACTTATAATGTGGCTCTAGATACATTTGATCTAGTTTGATCTAGTACATTTGTATCTAGTAGATACATTTGAACTTGTGTCTTCTCTAAGAAAGTCTGGTCTACAAGAACACACATTGTCCAGATGCCAGGCACAAGGGCACTAGCAGCGAGGCGGAGGACGCAAACATATTTCACACAAGGACGCAAACACAGACAGTACAAACTGTGCAGACTCGTCCTATTCTAATGCAAGTACTTCTGTACAGGGACTAGACAATCTGTGTGCATTTGCACATCTGTGTCAGCAATGTGCAACTTAAAACGATGAATGCATTAATTAGAAGGGTTGTCCACAGACATTTGGACGCACTGTCTGTGTCTAAAATAAGACAGCTGAAGTGTGTTTTGGTGTGTTTGGCACTGTTGGGAGTGTGTGTGTTCTCACCTCACAGGCTTTAACATGCTCGTTCAGCCACTCCTCTCGAGTCTTCCCCATCACACACACGTTCTGGTTGTACATCCGGTCTGTTAACACAACAACAGCACGGATTACACTGTCACTTACAGCCGATCCGATTCCACACCCGGTACTCTCCCCTTCCACTGTTGGGATTCTGAATTCATGCATTATTGATTGGTGTATTTAATTACGTCGTGCTTTAGAGCAGTAGTACAATGGCGGAGTCCTCCTCACCGTGGGAAAAGCACACCGTCTACAGTGGAGTATTGATTTATTTCCCGTTATGCTTTTATGAAAGCCTTCCTCACCTGCTTCCTCCGCCGCCTGCTTGGCCTGCTGTGCTTTCCCAAAGAGCTGAAGGAGAGAGAGGGGGGGAAGCGTGTGGTCACTATGTGCTGAGTTCAACATCCACCCAAATCCCTCAAATGACTAATTTTACAGTCAGGGCAGAACAGTGTCTCTCGCTGCCAAATATGTGCCAACATGTCACCACCTGAGGAACGGTGAATAAGACCTATACCCCACCCAGCCCATCAAACCCCTCTCCTACCTCACCCACCTCTATAAAACTACACCCTTACCTCACCCATCACTGTCAAACCTTCCAGTGTATGTAGCCTGTTGCTGTAGGGCAAAAAAGAACTCATCCAACAGTCGTGTCTCGGGCAGATGAGGTCTGATTAGACACTGGCACACGAGGGCGCTTCCCCCACTGCCGTTTAAAAAGGCTCTCAGAGGCTACTTTTGGGTCGTGTACCTATTGGTCAGAGATCGTTGACTGCCTGACACGACTCTACCACACACCTGAAGACAACCCAGTTGAGAGACTTTGAGATGGGGTGTATCATTGGACTGAGAAAAGCAGGACAAATTACGGTGGTACAATGGACAGATTTGATGCTCTTCAATCCTGCCATGGCTGTGGAGCCACACACACACACACACACACACACACACACACTTCCCCAACTGCTGGTGTGGTGATCTGGGGAGCCTCGCATACGTCAGATGCTCACCCCTAGTAGTGACATGAGGGACACTAACAGCTCAGCTCAGACATTTCCCAGTAATGCCCACATGACAGATTTATCACCAGTTGACCATTTATGGGAGCAGCTGGACTCCAGCTTCAGCTACTTATGAGTGTGCAGGATCTACAGGCCCAGCTGCAACATCTGCGTGTAAATGTGCTGAAGGGCGCCGTACGGAACCTGTACGCCTCCATGACCAACCGTATCTCATATAATCCAGACTGGAGACCCAGCAGGGTTCTAGACCCGCCTTTCAATTGTACAGTTTTCCACCATAAACTCGTTCTTTTGTTCTATAATTGAACATGAAGTCGATGAGAAAAAGAAAGAGAAGAGAAGACAACTGTCACAGAGATAGATAAACAGATCATTTCCTGTGTGCTGACAAAGAGGCCGAAACCCCCCCACACAGACACACACACACACACACACACTGCACCTTCTCCTGCTGTTTGGTGTTACTAGTGGTGGCACTTCTGTTCATCGCCTGCTCTGCTTCTTCTTTATCGCGACACTTCTGCTCATATGTCTTCTTAGACTGAGAAAACAAAGCAGCACAGACAAACAGATCGGTATGAATTGATATTCTGCCCGAGTGTGAATCTGCAGTGTGTGTTGTTTTTAAAGAGCATTAATGAAGGACTGATTTTCATCTAGTGTGGCAGTAATAATAGGGTGTGTGGTTCTTGCAGTCTCACAATAGTAACCATGGTGTGATTTTAATCCAGTATGAATCAGTACAGCAATAAAGGTGGTGTGATTTTAATCCAGTATGAATCAGTACAGCAATAAAGGTGGTGTGATTTTAATCCAGTATGAATGTGCTGTTGCCAGGGTTGTGTAATTCAGGATCTGAAGAGCATAAACATGCTGAAGACCAGCCAGCAGCTGCTGATACTCATGAAGGAATAAAACAGAAAGAGCTGCTACTTCACCTCAATAAATCCAAGCGTCTGAGTGACACTGAGAGATAAGACGAAGAGGAAGTCTGCACATGCAAATACAAACCCATCAGTCACCCGCGGCGCCCCCGTCCTGCATGTTTACAGGACGATTTGTTCCCAACACCTGAAACGACTGATCAGCCCATTAACCAGCCCTTCCAGAGACGCAGTGGAGGAGTGAGAGGGGGTTCTGAAAGAACCCAACCCCACCTATCACATCGCCCCTTCCAAATATCGGCCACATCGGCGTCTTGCTCGGTTCCTCTTTCTCCTTTACTCAACCAATCGGAAGAAATTCCAGCCTGACCATGAAAATCCCAATTTACTCAAATCTATTGGCTGAACATGGAATTCAGCACCAAGTTAAGAGTCCAGATCTGCGGCCGTGGGAACAGAGCAGGTCAGACGCTGCCCTTCTCCCTGCTGTGTAAATCAGTGACAGATAATCACTTCCTCTGACTGCTCTTCCACTCCGTCACACGGGGAAAGCTGCAGAGCCCTGGACTTAAAAACAGTGGTGGTTGCTATGGTGTTGCTAGGTGCTTGCCATGGTATTCCAGGTGGCTGCTATGTTACTGCTGGGTGGTTGCTATGGTGTGCAAAGAGGCTGTTATAGTGTTGCTAGGTGTTTGCTGTGGCATCCCAGGGGGCGGCTATGGTGTTGCTTACTGGTTGCTATGGTGTTGCTAAGCTTACCCGCACTTTTTACACCCAATCCCCATTTAAAAGACTATTTATAAGGCAGTGTAAATAATCATCTTAGGCCACATACCGGGTGTACTTCACGTAATGCTGGGTTTATACTTGACGTGTTGCAACTGGTGTAAGGGTGTGCGCACGCAAAGTGGTGCAATCACGGTAGCTACGCGCCCGTGTGTCAGCCCAGCATGCTGTCGTTCTAAATGCATGTTTATGAAGGATCTCTGGCAGAGCAGGTACTTCTCCAGGGCTACTTATTTGGACTGCCACCTTTCATTTTGGAGAACACTGCAACAGAACTGCCGACAGCGTGCGCACGGGTTCTCGCACAGTGTGCACAGACACTCTCATTCGAAACTAGAACCGAGCACGATGGGTGTGTGTATACTTATCAGCTTCGGCTGGATTAAACCGAACCCTGGTGTAATCGCTCACCCCTGCAATACACTGCAGTAACTGACACACCGAAAGACAGACAGATCATCACTCTCTACTGACAGACTGTATCTGTCATAGGAAATAATGCGGGGGCTGAAACGCTGAAAGTGGAAGTGCTGATTATAGAGTCTCACTTAATGAAGTCAAAACAATGCAGCCTAAAAGGAAATCTCCCTCAGTTCTTCTCCTGTTCTGGCTTATTGTACAACAGCGGGAGGGGAAAGTGGACGCGTTCACTCAACGGCTCGGAACGGGTTCTGTTCCAGTGCCCTACGATGGAGTAGCGCCCTGTCCAGGGTTGTTTCCCGCCCTTGCGCTCAGAGTTGCCGGCTGGGCACCGGCTCCCCCGTGACCCTATTCAGGAATAAGCCGTGTAGAATATGGATGGATGGAGGGATGGGTTCTGTTCCAGTTTTGGAACCTAATTTTGAACGGTAAGATCCCGAAACCTGAAAAGTTTGTTGGCATCCAGAAACAAAAATGATTGGGTTTTCAGCTCAAACCGTTGTAGGCGTGTCTAGTTGACCAACCACAAGTCTTCTTACCACCAAAGCTGATCCATGTTTGCTTTTTGGAGGGAAACAAACATCTGTAAACGTGTAAACTGCTGTTTACTGACATTGTGCAGCGCCCTCTGCTGGTGACGTATTCTGTGACGTATCCTCGGTTCCACTAAAACTGGTGTAAAAGCTGCTATGGTGTGGCTTCCTGGTTGCTATGGTGTTGCTAAGCTTACACACTCCAGGGGCGGAGCTGTTGCACATGCGTTATTATACTATACTGCTCATTCTGTATGTTTACTATCACTGGACCAAACGTGAAAGTGGGCGTGGCAAAATAAGGTGAATTGCTCTCCAATCATCTTTCAGCTGCTGTCTGAAATGGTTTCCATACCTCCATGGTTTTCTTATACTGAGCTCCCTTCTGTTTGTGAAGAGCGTCCATCTGCTGCTCTACCTGCAAAAAACACACACACACACACACACACACACACACACACACACACACATCTGCATAAGCTCCAGAAACTCCACCAGTAACTGTACTGGGTCCTCCACTGTGACTAAGGGAGGCAGATGTTGGCAGAACAGACAACTTAGTATGACCTCGTTCCTGTAGGGTTGCCAGCATTTCAGTTATCACCCAAGACAGTCATGTGGTGTCCCCACGGTGTCCATGGTGTCTGGCTTTCAATGGAATTTGTCCCCACCTCAAAGACCACCCACCCACCCCGTCCCCAGTTGAAGGATGAATCGGTGTCCAGTTTCTCAGGGTTTTTGTCGTGAGGAGACGACGAGTCTCCTTCCTAAATCCTTCCCACATCTTACAAAGTTGCTCCCACGATTTTTATTTATGCCCCCTTAAGTGTCCTGCAGTGAGGTAGTGAAGGATTTACCCTTTTTCTGACTTCTTTCTGTTTCTCCCGGAACTCCTCCAGCTTCTTTGCCTCGTCCCTCATGGTCTGCGCCAGGTGCAGGTGAGACAGACTCACCTGTTCAGTTTCTGTTAAAACACAAAAACACACACGTTTGTTACCAAATAATAAAGATGATCTTTTTTTTAGTATTTTAATCAATTCTTTAATTTTTATAGAAATATCTTGCAATTAAAGCTCATATTCTGCACTTTAACCTCTCTCTCTCTCTCTCTCTCTCTCTCTCTCTCACACACACACACACACACACTCCGTCTGCTTTTTGAAAGGGGTTTAATCCCAAATGACACACCGCTCCCTATGTAGTGCAGAATGCAGGTCAGGAAATCAGGGATTGTAAATGTAAACAGAACGTTATAAGAACTCAATAAAAGTGTGGATATGTGGAGAAAGGGGATTTACAGAGTTTCACAATTCCCACCACAGCTTCTACTTACGGAGCTTAAAAACATCCAGTGATCTCTTCAGCGTGCTGAAACACACAAACACAGGCTGATCAGACTCATCTCAGCATTTTCAGAGCCTCATTCGTTCGTATTTGGAGCAGTTCAGGGTTGAAGCACCACATCCACAATATCTGCTTTTCTATGACAATAAAATTATTGCCAAATAATCGGAAAGGAGTGACACCATTGACACCATCTGACCCTGCAGCAGGACGATCACAACACTGTTATTGTATCCGTGCACAAAGCCTAATGTTCGTTCAGCCTTTACGTGGCCAAGCCACAAGAGGAAACAGTCCTGACCGCAAAGTGATGTGGGACATGTGACCACACTAAAAGCCTGTCAATTACACTTTTCTCTGCAAACAGCTCTTAGCCTTCGTACAGCCATCAGAGGAGCGTTACAGACCAGCTCAAACACATACAGACCGCATTAGCCATTAGCCATTAGCCATTTTCACTGCACACCGACAGACACAACACACACTATTTATCCCGACACAAACCTATATATGTAAGAAAATGTCTCCACCCTCTCTTTAGTTTACGTTTTCATATTTCTGCTACATTTGACCTGTTTTGATCAGACGATTCCAAAACATGAACTTTATTCTGCTTCAAACATTCTTGGGTAGAACCACGAGTGGGTTTAGGGTCGTTGTCTTTCTGCATGATCCGCATTCTCTTGCGATTCAGCTCTAAACACGCTTCTTTAAGCCAAAACAATTTATTTTGGTCTCATTTGTCCACAAAACATTGGTCCAGTAGTCTTCTGGCTTGTCTTGATCCTTCACATGGACATTCTCCTCACAACCCTGTCGTGCACACAACTGTTGTTCAGAGTTCTTCTGATGGTGGAGTCATGAACATTAACATTAGTCAATGTGAGAAAGACCTTTTGTGGCTTAGAAGTTCCCTTGGGTTGCTTTGTGAGCTGGTGGACCATTACACACCTTGCTCTTGTGTGATCATTGGTGGAACATCCCCGGGGAGGGAAATGTTCGGTCTTGAATTTCCCTTTTGAGACCTCCTTTGTTCACGCCATGATGGACTTCCACGTGTGGTGAACATCAGACTTCCACTCACACCTGATTGACACTAATTTCACCTTCAAATGATCTGCTGATGCTAAAGGTTCACATACGTTGACCCTCACAGATATGAAATACTGGATCACTTTCCTCAATAAATAAATAAGCGAGTGTGTTTCATCTCCTTCTGATCATGTGACTCTCAAACCCCCACTGCATGTTTACATATATAAACCCTGTATGT
>CM067519.1:26980936-27063275 GCA_034509495.1 Acestrorhynchus altus | reverse complement strand
GGGGGGCTGAAGCGGGTCTGTCTCTGGGGGGCTGAATCGGGTCAGTATCTGGGGGCTGAATCGGGTCTGTATCTGGGGGCTGAAGCGGGTCTGTATATAGGGGGGCTGAAGCGGGTCTGTCTCTGGGGGGCTGAATCGGGTCAGTATCTGGGGGCTGAATCGGGTCTGTATCTGGGGGCTGAAGCGGGTCTGTATATAGGGGGGCTGAAGCGGGTCTGTCTCTGGGGGGCTGAATCGGGTCAGTATCTGGGGGCTGAAGCGGGTCTGTATCTGGGGGCTGAAGAGGATCGGTCTCGGGGGGCTGAAGCGGGTCGGGCGGGACCACCGTAATGATGGGCCTCGGACCGCGCGCGCTCCCGTGTCGCACACCGGGCAGCGCGAAGACAGTCAGGTTGGGGTCACTCACCTGCGCAGAACGTCGAGCGGTCCGGTCGGGTCCGATTCGGGGGTCAGCGGGTCACAGTCTGTGCAGAAAGCTCGGAACTCCCGCTGCGCGCCAGAAAACAACCACTGCGAGGAAGCGGCGCCGCAAAGACTTCTGGGCTTCTGCTTTACCGCCGAACGGCATTGTGGGAAATGCAGTCACAATGTAAACAAAGATTTACTAAATTTAAACACATTCATCTGACAATAAAAGCTCCTTATATAGACTTAATTACAGATTTATTTAAGTTATTATAAAATAATTATAAAATATATATATATTCATTTATTTTTTAATAATATTTAGTTATACAAGTTTTTATATTTTGAAATTAAAGGTTTTTGGTTGTTTAAACACTCAAGCAATTGTTGTATTTTAATATTTACAATAATAATATATAAATAATATATTTTCAGTTCCTTTTATTTTGGCAGGTTGTGTGACTCGGTGTAACATGGCGTCACAGGACTTTTAGTCTGATCTGAGTCTGATCTCAGTCTGATATGAATCTGATGAGGCCGATCTCAGTCTGATCTCAATCTGATCTGAGTCTGATCTTAGTCTCATATGAGTCTGACTCGTCACATTCAGTTCCACCTTCACTTCCAGAGGTTAACATTAAAGGGCTCAAATCTGCCTTGAATTTTTACACTTGTGACGTGTGAGTACCGCGTCAGAACACAATGTAAAACATCTTGCTCTTTAAAACTGATTCTGAGTCCTGAGGATCAAACTCACATTAGTCCAGGTTTGTGTTTAGACCTGCTGCTCCTGGAACTGACGCAGAGTCTTTAATTTTGTTAGAGTGACTGCAGTTCACACTTAAATATGATGCTTCTTCAAGGGTTCCTTAGTAATGAAAAGGTTTGTGGTTCCATAACAACCATTTTCATGAAGTGATTCCACCAATCAGCTCGTTAACAAGCCCTTCGGAGCTGCAAGGAGTGTGTTAAAGCTAGAAGGTGTAGGGAACAGGGTTTGGAAACAGTGCTTTAAAGGCTCCTCTCAGAAAGTTAATGAACCTAATCCTTATGAATACACTGCTTTTCTAGAGTTCTCCGAATGGCTGCGCGTCCCACTTTTGTCTCAGAGGAGACGACCAACGCATGTGTGTTTGGAGGCACCGTGGTCATCGCCAAGATCAAGATGGTCTGGTGTCGTGGTGTGGGTGTAATCTCGTATGATGCCAGATGATCTTTGACCTTCATTACAGACACTATAACAGCCCAAAGTTACTGTTAATGAGGTTCTGCAACCAGTGGTTCTAGCTTTTCTGAACACACACTGTCAAACCACAATGCGTCAGCTACTTTAAGCTGGACCCATAGCTGACTCAGATGTGCAAATGCACACACAGCTTGACTAGTCCCTGTAGAGAAGTGTGGAGCTGTGGAACTGTGTTCTCTGGAATGATGGAGGTCCATCCAGCACTTATGTTGGGGGGTGAGATCATCCAGACCTCACTAATGCTCTCCTCACTAAATGACAGTTACGGCAACAAAAGCAGGAGAACCCTTTGTGTACGAGTCTTCGAGACAAGCTCTTGAGATGGCAGCAGTATGTGGACGAGCATCTCCTGGCCTGGGCTTCTCCATACCCCGCATACCCTGGTTGAATATACAAATGCCACCAGGGGAACCCTCCACTCCAGCACCACTTTGAGGGAAAACAGCAAATCCCACCATCTTAACTGCGCCCCCTACAGGCTGTGAGAAACACACACACAAGGATGAAGAATAAAGCAGGAGCAGAGTGTGACTGGCATCCAATTTAGGCACTTAAAAGACTGTCCTTTATTACGTGGTAAAAAGCATGTGTACAAATCTGGGCTCTCCTCTCACACAGCCTCCACATTTACACATCGTTAGGTGTGTTTAACTAAGAGTACATCAAGCCCGTCCAACCCCAGAGAAGAAACCCTCAGCCCACATCCACCCTCATTCGTAACACAGCGGATGTCGAGGGGAACGCAGAACAGAAACCAAAACGGTGGCAAGAAACAGACAAGAACAATGTCTCACATTCAGAAACGAGTGTATGAGTATACAAAACTGAAATAGTGAATCGTGAAGGTGAGAATCAACCACAGAACAAGGCAAGAACAATTAGACACTTTCAACTTCCATCAGACAGAGTCAAGCATGCACAGCAGCAAGGCCTCGAAAAGCAGGAACGCTCAGTGTTGGGGAACCGCTGGCCTTCAGATATGCAAGAACAATATCAGTAGTCTACACCGATCAGCCATAACATTATGACCCCTTGTTTCTACCCTCACTGTCCAACCTATGAGCTCCTCTGACCACACAGGAGCTCTTTGTGGTTCTATAATTCCAGACTGTAGTTCATCTGTTTCTCTGCAGACTTTATTCTCCTCCTTTCACCCTGAACTTCAATGATCAGGAGCCCACAGGACCATGTTTAAACCCCTGCGTCACTGCTGAACTGAAAAAAGCTGAGAAATATCCAACCAACAGCTTCATATGAGCACTGATGAAGGACTAGAACAGCAGCAACATAACAGCTGCTCTGTGGTGGTCGTGTGGGGTCCTGATCATTGAAGATCAGGGTGAAAGGAGGAGAATCAAGTCTGCAGAGAAACAGATGAACTACAGTCACTACAGTGATTACAGAACTACAAAGAGCTCCTGTAGGATCAGAGGAGCTGATAGGATGGACAGTTAGAGGAGAAGCAAGGAGGTGGTCATAATGTTATGGTTCATCAGTGTAAACTGTAAAAATATATATTGCAGTGTCAGTTTTTACCCGGTGTTGTGCAGCACGGTGTGACCGTCTATCAAAAACTACTGTCTGGAAAATCCTGACACACATTTCCCGCTAGAGGGAGACACCGTGCCGCCGAAAGAAACCGAGAGTGAATATCATCACTGTCATGCAAACATCTTGTATCTCCAAAACAGCAGCTTTCCAGGAGAAGGAGAAATGTTCTTAACTTTAAATGTATTTAATTTCATTCCAGGTCATTTTGGAGCTTTTCTGTTGGTTCATTTGTCAGAGAATTAGAATCAGTTTTGTGAAAAAGTAAAAAACGACAAAAATGCAAAAATGGAGATACCCGAAATGTAAACCACTAGAATGACCACTGGCCCTGGATTACCCTCACAGTGTCTTCATATCACATTTACTGGAGTCCTGAGGGAATGTCCAATGCCCAATCTTCTGACCGTGAACCAGACACTGGTAAGTAGGAACGTTCAGGTGGGCAGAAACGTTCCTCGGTTTCAAACGGTGCTGATTCGCATCTCTTTACAACATCAAAGCCGTTTCACTTCACAAGAAAACAAGCCGAAAAGGGCAGAGTTCACAAAAGCTTCCCTAAGAAAAATCTTACGACGGATCTCAGTGACTCTCCCTGCTGGAGACGTCCCTCATAAATAAAAATAAGGTGTGGGAACGGCTTCGTGACCTTGTTCCCTTTTAGGGTTGCCAGTTTCGCCCGGAGAGTCCAGTTGTAATTTGGTAACGAAAATAACCCTCAATCCCCCGAATGAACAACAAAGTGGGGTTTTAAATGTCTTTCTTCTGATTTCTGTAACGAAAATATTCCGGGGGCACAGTATTCCCACACCGCCCTGCTCGAACTTATAGTGTCCGGTTGGCAACCCGTCCCAAGTCACGGTCACAACTTAACGGACTTGTTCCTGAGGCTCATTAATTTTATTTTTATTTACGTGGGATCATACGGGGCTGCAAAGAAGCTCTCAAATCTTCTTTTAGGAGACATATTTCGGCCATTTGTAGCAGTCGGTTAAATCTGGACAAATGCATTTAGATTAAGAGTTCAAACATAGAATTGTAATTAAATTTTAACTGTCAAACGTATGGACACAACCTCGTCATTATCTAGCAAAAAAAAAAAAAAAAAGCACATTAATGGGAATAAACCAGTATATCAACTGTTTAAAAAGCTGTTTAGGATATTAAAAAATGATATTCCAGTGTATAAATAGTCTTAAAGTGCTTTACGCTTTAAAAGGACGTATAATTATACGATATTATCATCAGATCAGTGACATAAAACATCTAAAAATGACAAATGATACTGTTTATAACTTATTACTAAACGTGAAGTGAAGAAGAAAAGCAAACCTAAGAATTTCTTTAAGACACTTTTGTGAATTCGGCCCAAGATGCCATCAAACGCGGCGAGACTGACATATATACACTTAATCATTTTCATATTTCCCTGTTTGCCTCAAATCAACAACCGCGTCACACTGCCGACGACTGAAACCCCCGCCATGAGAAGGTGGTGACGGTTAAGGTGGGGAAGCTGCAAAACGGCGGTGAGATGATCTTAAAGGACCCATATCAGAGCGAACAGGTGGAGTATGTAGTGCATCAACACAACCCCAGTTCACACCGTTTAAAATACGTTGTAAAAACGTCGTTTTTGTTTCAGACATACGTCTGCCAATTCAGCCCATAGCAGCTCGGCCGGCTCATTCATGTCGACCGAGTTTTGTAGAACTTGAATGAGGCTCAAAGTATGGCAGCCAATCACAACAAACCTTATTTACATATCAGTCTTAAAGGCACAGCCTGACTGGACAACAGTCGTATAAACCTGAACTTTGAACTCGGGATGGTCGATACGATATTTTATCTCATTGTGATAAATTGGTTTATCGTGATACTGAATATACTTTTCGATCTATCGTGGCGATCAGCACTTCTTACAGAGCAACAGCACTGAAGCACAGATGCATCAGGAACACAGTCCGGCGGCTGTTAGTGACGGGGTTTGACTTCCACTCCCCCAGAACGCTGTATACACGCCAAAATATCACAGCGTGAATCGTGAAAACGTCTTAATATCATGATATAATAACGTGACCATATCACACGGCGCGGACCATTTGTGGTGCGGAAACCCACTGGAACGTTGTAAATTGAGCTCGGGGAACAGAATACGGGGAAGTTCTACGATTTGGGCCCTTTAATTATCGTCACTACATGTAACATCTCTCATTGAGGCTGATTTAAGATTGAGATCTTATTTTCAGTCATCGTTACTTGGTTTCCGTGGTTTTATCTAGTGAAATTCTGATTCCACACTGGCCGACACTAGAGGGCGCCACTTCAAACAAGTAGAACATCTGCAAACAACCTCAGGATTCGTGAGACAACATCCTAATGAGAAATATGATGCACGCCCGTGAATGTGTCAGATAACGTCACTTATTCAGCTTCGGGTATAAACACACAGGACTGCACGAGTAAAACTGAGATCAACGTAAGATTAGAACAGGTTCTAGATCAGATTTGTTTCATGGTCAAGCTTTAAAAATAAAAAAGCAGAAGGAGACCATATAAACTTCTCTTGGGGTTACATTTCCAAGATTTCCTGAACCCTGTTATTCGTGCAAGTGCTTTAATTCTACACAAATCCCCAAAGCAGACGTGTCCACTACCAGCCAGGAGGAGGAGACGACGACAAAGACGTGTCTGTGGAAGTTAGAGGCAGGTTGTCCCTTCAAGATCACAATCATCTCGAGAATCAACATAGTAATCATTATAAGCATCTCCTTCATTATCGGTATTTCCACCATCAGCAATCAGCAAAACCACCACCACTACCATCATTAGGTCGAGTAAACCAAGCTCCAAGGCCACTGTTCTGGGTCTGGCTCAACCAGTGTGCGCAAAGTCCACTCTTTCTCCATGTCTCTCGCCCTCTTTCACTCTCTCTCCATTTCTCCGCCCGGTTCATTTGGTGAACGCGGCCACCACGGCCCACAGCAGCTCGTTGGCCCCCGATCTGGACGCCTCCACCTCCGGGTCCAGGTCCAGCAGCAGGCGAACCCGCTTCATGGCCAGGTCATACTGGTCATCCAGGAGTGGAGCGAAAGCGTTCTCCAGAACGTCAGAAGAATGGGCCAGGAACAGCAGAGCCAGCAGCCGTTTGTCCATCCGCTGTGGTTCGTTCACCCACCTCTCCAACACGCCCTCCTGGACCTTCTTAACCAGGCGCTGCTTGATGGTGCTGTTGGTGAGCGGATGCGTGGTCATGTCAAAGAGCAGGAAGTTCTGCTTCTCCGTGGTCAGGACACCCTTCTCCACCAGGTTCTTCGCAAGGCGTTCCCGCACGTTTCTCAGCTGGTAGTGCAGCTTCAGAGGATTCCACGTCTCACCTGATGGAGATAAAAGAGGCGTGACGTGTTTAGAGGTGATGCTACAGGTCACAATAATCACAAGGTGTAGATACTAGTCAAGCTGCTTCAAGACAAGATCAGCCCACATTGTCTTAATCCTGTGGATTAGAGAGAGAGAGAGAGAGAGAGAGAGAGAGAGAGAGAGAGAGAGAGAGAAACCATTTAAACTTCTGCTCACCGCTCAGCAGCTCGATCCAGCTCTGTACCGTCTCAGGGGGCTGAGTTTCTTTAACATGTTTCAAAGCCTCATCCAGCAACATATCTCCCGTGGGTGCATCTGATTTACAAATCACCTGGAGATACACAGAACAACAGGCGTAGACACGTAATTACAGCAAAATACGGGTTTCTAACGTTGCTGTCCGATGAAGAACATGCATCGCCCATGTTGTTCCTTGAATGGCAGTTAATGTAAAGTAATTAAGGTCTATATTGGTCTATAAAGGTCTAGAACGTAGTTAAACACACAGGCATGGACTGTGCCTGAGACTAGAGACAGTAAAATTACATTTTCACTTGTAATTATTACTTTTCCCTCCACGTCAATTAAGCCAATTACTCTTAATCACACACACCTTTCTGGTGAGCAGGCTTTTCCTCCTCATGCCGCAGGGTTCCAGCTGTAACCGTCCTCGGAGGGCGAGCTCAATCAGCATGCAGCCTCTCAAACCAGATGATATGCAGTCATTCCAGAACGACGTGTAGCCCTGTGGAGTGCAACACACACACACACCAGATGAGTAGGTGTCCCGACACTTTTGTCCATACCGTGTAGGTCGGAATCCGAGCGGATGAAGGTCATGTGGTCATGGATGTCTAGTCCTCAACACGGGCGTCTGTCGGCAGAAAAGCAGCATGTAGGTCCCTAGAATCCACAGCGTCAGGTTTAAAGGGTTAATTAAAAATCCACATGGTGTTTATCACAGGACACCTTCGGGAACCTCTAGAACTCCATGCCGAGACGTCTGGCATATAAATGTGAGTACTGATATCCCGAACCACCAGGCTGCTGCTCTAAACGTATGATCACCTTTATCTTCCTTCTCAACAGCACTGCAGTCCCAGACTTCCTTCTGTTTAATGAGCAAACTGCGCCTTTCAAAGGACACGGATTTCATTTCAGCTATGACACGCTGGCAGGAGCTTCGGCTATTGTTTAAGTGGCGTCATTCACACCCATCGGTCTAGTAACTTCTGAAGAAGTGAGACTCCGTCCTCTTTAGCACCTCCAGCTCCACAGACACAAGAGAAGAAAGGAAAGTGCCTCGGGCCAATTTTAGACCTGCTGTGAGACTTAATGAATAGAAATGGAGCTGATATTTACATTTATATGCTGAGTCATGAAAAGTGAATGAAATGATGTGTAGAACTGGAATTCAGAGTTAGAAATGTCCACCATCGGATCGTTATTTATCTAGAACACGTAAAACAGACAGCACGCTGTATATGTATACAGTAAATATCTAAGCAATATAAATTATATATTTAATAAACGTTTAAGAAAACATCAGTAACCTGATCTACATGATGCTGCGTTTCACGATATGGTATCATTTCTCAAAAACGCAGAATCGATTTTTAATCAACCCTTTAAACCTGACGCTCAGCTGTGTTTTCTAGGGACCTACATGCTGCTAATCTGAGCTTCACAACTCAGGATCACAGTAACCTACGATACACATATTAGGGCTGAACGATACGATAAGTCATATCTTCACATGTTTAAGAGAAATGGTGAAACACAATGTACAGTATTTATACACACACACACACATACATATATATATATATATATATACACACACACACACACACACACACACACACACACACACATGTTTAAGCTGTGATGTAATAAGAGAGCACAGCTGTTTGTAAGCGGTGCGCTCTAAAGGAGACTCCTGATCCAGCAGCTCTGATCCGCTCCGGGATCCGGTCCGCGCGGAGCGGCTGCGGTCGGATCTCAAACCCGAAACGGATTCCTGCGCTGCGGATCCGGATTCTCCGTGAAGCGTACCGGACGGCTTCGCTCACCTCCCGGTCCTTCAGGCCGAGCAGCAGCACCTCCTCCATCAGCGTCAGGCGGGTCTCTTTGGAATCTCCCTCCTGCTCCTCCTCCTGCTGCTCCGCGCGACGGCTCTCCGGCTCTTGCTCCCCGGCGGCGGCGCGTTCTCTGTCGGCCGCGGCGCTGCGGGAGGCCTCGGTGCGGCGCTGCACCAGGCCGGAGCTCCTCTGGCTCAGCGCACTCATCGTGGGGCGGGTTCGGGGGTTCCGGGGGAGTCCGGGGGGATCCGGGGCGCGCGGGGGGTCCGGCGGGTCCGGTTCGTCCCGGTTCGAGTTTGTTGACGTGGATTGTTTGAGTTACATCCGGGAACTTCTGCCAGCCGATCCGCCGAGTTCCTCGTTCTACACGGCCGAGCGTGATGACGACAGAGGCGCTGCGCGTGACGTCAGAGCTGCAGCGGTCCTTCCCACCCGGTTCTCTCCTTGTTACAGTGTCTGTTCTGGTGAACGTAGTGTTCACGCGTTAATTACCCCCTTATTCTTCATTAAAGCGGGGAAGAGAAAAACGTGACGCCGGCAAAACAAACAAACAAGCAAACAAATGGCGCAGACAAAACAAATAAACAAACAAAACACGGCATCAGCAAGAAAAAACAAAACAAAAAATGACATCAAAAATAAATGTGATGTCAGCAAAACAAAAACAAACAAAAAAAAGAAACATGGCCTCAGCAGGACAGGGGCTCTGTCTTAAATTGAAAACTTTATTTAAGTTAAACCTTAAAAACTGGTCATGCTGATTGACCAGCTTGGTCTTGCTGGTCATGCCAGTCATCGTGGTCCTGCTGGTTGACCAACTTGACCATACTGGTCATCCTGATTGAAAAGCTTACTCTTGCTGCTCTTGATGGCTGACTAGCTTGGTCAAGATGCTCATTCTGGTTGGCCAGTAGGACTAGCAGGCCCAGAAGCTTAGTTATGCTGGTATTGCTGGTTGACGAACTTGGTCATGATGTTGTTGCTGGTTGACCGACTTGGTCATGATTGTCAAGCTGGACGACCAGTTTTTCTAAGCTGGTCAAAAATGCTCTTTAACAATTTGAGCATCGTGAGATGAATGAACCTGTGTGCACACAATGGGTCCACCTTTAAGTACCTGACTCAGAAGGGTCCTTATTATTGTCTCACCTGTGGGAGGGGCTTTTTGGGCCATACCTGGCAGCCAATCAGAATCCTCTGAAGCAGGACAATACTGAACATTTGTGTCACATCAGTAGAAAAGCTGGCAGCACTGAGAGGGCTTCATGAGAGGTCGAGCGGTGGGGATTAAAGAGTTCATTCAACGCTGGAGCTGAAGCTGTCACCATGGAAGGTCCACAGAAACGTAAGTGTTTTAGATTCTGCACACTGTACTGGCTGTGGTTTTATTTGCTAATGCATATTTTTTTCATTTACATTGTATTCACTCTCCAAACCCATCAGAGAACCCACATGTGTCTTCTGAGTTTTATATGGAATAGTGATGATGGGAAAACATGGACCTGAAAGTATCCCTCCACCAGGAATGGAGTTTAAATAGAGTTTTAGAGACACAATCTCAGAACTCTAATTCATAGGCTTCTCAGTTGTTCTGCATTTGAAATGTACTTGTATCTATGATTTATTTTGTGTGGGTTTTTTTGGATTATTAGCAGTGTTTTTGCTAAAATTTTGAGTTATTTGTTAGGATTACATTCACAATGATATTCATAATAAGTTCTTCAAAAATACCTGACAGTGTTCCAAATAAAAAACAAACTGAATGTCCTTTGTTATTTTTGTTATTTACGTATCAGTATTATCAGGACTTTTATTCTGAAATTTGAACACTGTGTGAGTAAAGAAAAAGAGCAAACAAGCTCTCCCTTCTCAAAATGTGATGTTCTATACCAGTGGTTCTCAATCCTGGTCCTGGAGTATCACTGTCCTGCTGGATTTAGAGGTTTCCAGCTGGAACAGTGTGGCTCAGCAAGGGCTCGTCAGTCATTATTTGGAATTAGGGGAAGCTCTAAAATGAACAGGACAGTGGTACTCCAGGACCTAGATTGAGAACCACTGTTCTAGATGACTGGGTCAAAACATCTCCATAGTGTTCCCGATATGCAGTGGTCAGTACCATCTGTCCGGACTGTTCTGTCCTGGTGCTGCCCAACTCAAACCTCTCCACTGTCATGCTGTCCATCTCCAGACCGTCACGTTAAGTCCAGTCAAGTTATTGCATAGTCATAGCTGTACATATGATTGTAAACCTGCATGGGCTTAATCTGCTGGAACCAACGTCTTTGTTCCAAACACGTTTCAGAGGTCTTGTAAAGTCCATACCTCAACAGTCCACAGCTGTTTTTATGGCATGAGAGTGAAATACAAAATAATAGGCAGGTAGTTTTATGTTTTGTCTGATCAAATCTAAACGATGTGCACATTATCTAAACACAGGTGTGATGTTTCCCTGGCCAGGTCATAGTCTGCTGTCGCTCTGTGTTGGCTGTGGTCATCAAATTCTTGACCGCTTTATCCTTCGCGTGTTCCCGGACCTGGAGTGGCACGCTGCATGTCTGAAGTGCTCAGAGTGCGATCAGCGTCTGGACGAGACGAGGACCTGCTTCATCAAAGAAGGAAAAGCGCTGTGTAAGGAGGACTACAGCAGGTACGGTCACTCTATCATTGCACATTTGATCCCCAGTGATGCCATAGCCATCCGTCAGCGAGAGGGAAAGGTGTTGCCTCCTGGAGAGCCAAACAGAACAGAACTCAAATACTGTATAGAACAGTGTCAACTGTTTCTTTTCCAGGTTATACGCCACCAAGTGCCCCAGGTGCCACCATTCCTTCAGCAGTCATGATTATGTGATGCGGACGGGGGATGGTGGTACGTATCACGTGCAGTGTTTCCGGTGCGCGGGCTGTGACCATCAGCTGGTGCCCGGAGACAGATTCACCATGCGGGACGGAAACCTGCACTGCATTGGTCGCACACAGCACTGCAGGGGGGTAACAACAGGTATTTATGTTATATATTCTACTTTATTCTTAAGTACTTATGATATATATTATTATATAAATCACCAGGCTGCCTACTAGGCTGCCCAGTAGATGTGTTTGTTTGCATGTGTGTGTATGTGCTCACACCTGGTCACAACCTGGTCACACCCGGGCAAACCTGCCCTCCTCCCCCTCTGCAGACGGCGCCCAGTCAGGTGGAATGTGTGATCCATGCTGGTCAGGGGATCAGAAGTCAGAGCGAGTGACCCGTGTGCGGACGGTGCTGAACGAGGCCCAGCTGCACATGCTGCAGAGCTGCTACAACGCCAACCCGCGGCCGGATGCCCTGCTGAAGGAGCAGCTAGTGGAGCTGACAGGTCTGAGCCCGCGGGTCATCAGGGTCTGGTTCCAGAACAAACGTTGCAAAGACAAAAAGAAAAGTGCAGCGGCCAGAAACACACAACACCGGATGCACGAGCAGGTGGGCTCACACGGACCCGGGGTCAGAGTGACGGGGTAGTGTTAGTTAGTGCTTAATAACCTTATTATTATTATTATAAATCATGTCATTACAAAACTGAATTTGAAAACAAGTCAATTTGAATGCCATTGTTTTCATTTCGGATCATTCATTTAAATTTAAATGAATAGAAATGTTTTTCAGCATTGAAAAAACAAATTATATGAATTATAAATAGAAATGGAATCAAATAAAAATGTTTTATCCTAAACTTACTGTAAGTTTTAATGAACTGAAATTAAAATTTGAATAAAAATTCAGAACAGAAACTGAACTTTGAAATGAAATAGAATTTTGAACAGAAAATCAATGTCTACAAAACTGACGCAGCTGAATCTCCACAGAAGGACGGCACTGATACACTTAGCAGCCCAATCAGCACTATAGGTGTTAAATCCAGCCTATGATCTTTAATACAGAGGGTTCTTAGAGAGATGCTTTAGAACATTTGTGGTTCTAGACGTGTGTTTGATATGTAATGGTAGTATCACGGTAGCGTGATGGGATGTGATGTGCTGATGGTAATTCATATTATATTATCTGTAGGAGCCGTGTTTTGCTGCCAGTCCAGACTGTGTGGACAGAGACATACTGATGACTCCACTGGACTTCCAGAGTTTTCAGACAACTTGGAAACTTTTGACCAGCTTCTCCTTACATTCAGACAGCGATCCCGAATCCACACCACATCAGCAGCCAGTGAGGACACGGTCATACAGTGTAACCCCTCTAAGGGTGTGTGTGTAACAGTAAAACGTTTCTATAACTAAGGACATTCTTTACTCATGTATGAATTAGTCTGGAGATTAACGGGAAGGCCGTGTTTGTAGCTGAACGCTGAACTGAGATCAGGGTGAGGTTTGTTGATGTTCTGAACTTCTTGTTCTTCAGGACTGTTTATCGGGGAGGCTGACGAGCTGCTCTTCTGCTGGAAGTGAAATTGTGCCGCTGGAGCTGAACCCACCCAAGAGTTTCCACCCCAGCCCACCGCAGGCCAACAAATAAGCCCACTGACTGAACTGGTGTGTGACCACAGTGTTCCAGTTAAAGTGTTCAAGGGTTTGTCTTTAAAGTTGTCTGATTCATCTGGATTCCTGACGTCTCTCGCTGGGATTATTAGAATAAGATTTTTTAGAGAATTGCATTTAATATGTATTTAACGGAACGTTTAAACAACGTCTGACATGTTTCGCTTCCTGTGTTTGTAAACGGGGACAGAATCTCACCTGTTTGCTTTTACTTTCTTTCATTTTCGTCCTCCGCTCTACTGCCCGTCAGAGAGGTCAGCTAGCTATAGTTCTCATCTGTTTTTGGACGGAAATAAACTAAAGTCTCTGTAAACGTCTCACCGTCGTCCCCCAGCCTTCCAGCTCTGCTCCACTTTATATTATTATAATTATTCATATATATATATTATATATTATTAATCTCTGTATTTTTGTAATCGGTGTTTTACTGCGTATATAAACGTTTGTGTTCTGCCACAATGTTTCTTACATCGACACAGATCCTATAGGTCATCGTGGACACGGCGTGGACCTTTACGAGAGCTGTGGAGTTTCTAGTGCCGTTTACAGACACAGGAGGCAAAGGTGTGAAGCATCCACTGCATTAAAATAAGCTTGTATAGACTGAAAAAAACAAAAACAAACAAACAAACAAACAAACAAACAAAAACATACCCAGAGTGAAATGGAAAACCTTCAGCTCCAGCTTCTTCAGGTTGGTTGAATGATGCTTGTAGACCTACAGAAAAAGGGCTACAACAGCAGACGACCACATGGGCTCCTGTAATAATGTGATGAGCTTTAAGGGGTTTGAACGAATGTAAGTTTTGATCGATCAGTTTGTGGCTCTTGTGATGTGTGTGTGTGTGTGTGTGTGTGTGTGTGTGTGTGTGTGTGTGTGTGTGTGTGCGTGCGTGTGAATTACACTAATATGTCCTAATTTCAGCTCTTCTTTCTGTCAAACCAGTCTGTTATTTATTCTCCTTTATAAAACAGGGATGGTTTTGTAACTCTTGTAGGAAACCCTGATGTGTGTTTGACGGGACCGTATGTCTTTGTTATTGTTTATATTTATTAAACACCCTTTGTTACACAGGCTTTAATAAAACGCTAATAAAGCTCTTGCTGATAACTTTATTTGGGTGGTGCATTTCAGTCCCATATAGACCTGATCAAGAATGTAGAGAGGGCTCATCCAGGGATGAAGCACAAGGGGATGTTTCTAATAAAATGGCCAGGGATGAAGCACAAGGGGATGTTTCTAATAAAATGGCCAGCGATGAAGCACAAGGTGGGGGTGTTTCCAATAAAGTGTCCCGAGCGTGCATACACATGGTTAGGGTTTCTCTGCACATCCTTTTCCACTTGTGTGTGGAGTGAGTGAACCCCTGCTTAGGCCTGGATATGAATGCATTACAGTGTGTGTATAAAGATGGTGCTTTATAGTGCAGCTCTCAGCTCAGCTTTTGTGCTCTAAATCAAATAATGAAAGAGGGTCTGCACTTCAGCTGTGCAATTCATCCCCACCAAAAGAGATTAATTAATATATCAAATCTCTGCTTTTTGCTCCCACAGCTTTCATCTTTGAACCCTGTGCGGGGTGTGTGTGAAGTTGCTGAAAAGAGTGGGAAATACTCAGCGCTGGGTTAATTATCTCCGCCTTTGACCGACGGAGGGGTTTCGATTAAAATGGTGATTCAAGAGCCAACAGGAGTTCACAAAGAAGCTGCATCTGGGCTTTTTCAGTGTGGAATAAACTCGGACCCAGCGCTGGTCACCTGTTTCCAACACACTCCTGTAACAACTATAATAAAGACAGAGAAGGAAAAGTCCAGTCATACTTACTGTCCTCTCCAAATGTATTGGCGCACACCACCAACGAGCCACCACACCGTGTGGGAGACTGAGGTTCGATTCCCAGTCTGGGCAACTATGTGGTGCCGCACCAATAAGGGATCTTATACTTCTCTGACCTACTCTGTAATATGAGTGACCTTATAAGTCACTGGACAGTAGTGTCAGCTCAATGCTGTGAATGTAAATGTAATCACAGGAATACATACACACACCTGAAGGAAATAACAAGAAGGCGGGGCTACATTAGAGAACACCTGGAAGCACTCAGGTTAGACAAAGGTGGAGGTATAAGAAAACAGGGAGGAACCTTCCTGCAGACCCCAAAAGTTATCAGTACCCCCTCAAATCATCTGTGACCCAGAACCTGATTTTGGGGTGCAAATCTGCTGCCAAAAGTTTCTGGACACTGCCACAGACTCAGAAGATACAAGAAAACAGCGAGGAACCTAGAGCAGGGGTCACCAACCCTGCTCCTGGACAGTGACCTTCTTCCAGACTTTAAATTCAACCCCAATTAATGCCTTCAGAAGTTCTGATTGGCTGAATGTGGTCTGTTAGATTTGGACTGGAACCAGTAGGAAGGTAGCTCCCCATGAGCAGGATTGAAATGGGAAAAAATGATGAACTCAAACATGGTTTGATTTTGAACACAGGACAATCATCCAGTGGTCCGAGGGTGGACCAGCAGTGGGTTGCTGACCTTATACAGCCAGCGGACTGATATATGTCCTCTATCTGGGTTCATCCACATAAAGCACAGGTGGACACGGTTACACTCGTCTCTGATTCATATGTTAAACAGATCTTCATTCTTCTGCACGTAGGACAGATCTCCAACCCTCTATTGATCAGAGGTTTCTAAAAGCTCAATGCTTTCAAACGCGCTTATTTGCATATGCCGTGTTTGCTGCGGCTACGAACCCGGTCTTTATACATCCTTTTTAAACGTAAGACGAGGCAGATGAAGTGGGCTATGCGTCTCCCCTCGAGAGACCCTTTCTGCGGGTGATTCGTCTCTTCATTGTTTCACAAGGCGAAGAGAGGCAGGGTTAGCAGTCGAGATCCCGAGGCAGGACGGATCGCCTGTACCTGATCTCCATTAATGGGTGACGGTGCTTCAGCTGAATAGGGGAGACTATGTGAATGTGAAAAGTGCACTCGAGTCTAAATGAACGCAGGATGCTTGGAGAGTATGTTAATATCAGACCGTCTCCATTAGGTACAGAAGGTGCTGAAAACAAGGCCCATAATCAGTCATCAGCATTTCAGATCAGATCTTTTCGAAGATGAAAATGGAATTAATTGAATTAAAAAGCGGAGATTTCACTCATACAACCCGAGATCTGCACAAACGAGCAGTTACAGGCAGTTTTCTAGACTTCGTAACTCAGGATCAGAGTAACCTGATTATACAGTTACTGTTTATACAGTTTCTGGTTATACAGTTACTGGTTATACAGTTTCTGGTTATACAGTTTATGGTTATACAGTTACTGGTTATACAGTTACTGGTTATACAGTTTATGGTTATACAGTTACTGGTTATACAGTTTCTGGTTATACAGTTGTATATACTTTACCTCCCTGTCTAGTTTCTACATGTATATTATATTGTATTCCATCTTTATTTATTGTATTTTACAGCTGTTTTATTAATCTGCTGGATGATCATTAAAGTATAGATCATTAATTGGAGTATATACAGAATACTGTATCTACTGTACTTTATCTATTTCTTACTCTCTCTTTGATGCTGCTACTCTGTAAACCCCACTGAGAGACTGATCATTTCTATTTAAATTCTGGGGCCTTAATCTCTGTTCATACCGGTTGCGGCCACGAGGGGGCGACGTTCAGCAGGGCGGTGGCTGAGTGACGCGCTGCTCAGGCGTTACTGAAGAAGAAGCTGCTGTGTTTGTTTACATTGTTAAACAGGTGAGTAAATGTAAAAACAGACCAATAAAACACAGAGAAATGACGAAATGACATCGTTAGGAGTGTCATGTTTATATGACCAGGTTGGTGTACAAAATGTGAAGCTTAAATCCAGTGAAATCTGCAGTCTGAGCTGGTTTATGCTGTTTTATTTGTTATAAATCTGTATGATTATGTTTTAAAGGTAAATAAATGCTTTTCAGGCCTTTAAGGAATGTTTATATTAGATGTTCAGCAGAAAAGTGCCTAAACCTACTCAAAAAAAGAGAAGAAAACAGTGAGGTGTCTGTAATTTAATAATTTAATGAGATTAATCTTTATTGATATAACTCTGTATTGTAGCAACTTTTTTATTCAGAAGTCTAAAGAAACATTGCTTCTGTTTACCAGTTACAAGCCTGTATTTTCTGAATTAAAGGGTTTGTTTATCTCACCTTTTGTCTTTCCCCTATTCAATCATTTCCATCTCCTACCCAACACTAGGATGATCCGGCTTTTTTCCCATTAATCTCCAGTTTCCTTTCTTCTTTGTTTCACCCAGAAACAAATACCGTTCCATTCCCAGTCTTATTCTGCTTGACGTTCCTACCTGGTTGAAATTTATCTTCACAAACACACACAATCGGAATGTTTCACCAAGATGTTAAGCTGTTAAAAGAGGGAAAGAATGTGGCGTCCGGAAAACTTTCCAATATTCCGAAAAATTCTTCTCCTATACCTCACAGACAAATGCAGACAAGTCTAGACAAGAAGAGAACTCACCACTGCTCTGAGTGTGAGAAGAGTTTTAATCATCAGAGTGCTCTCAACACACACCGGCGCATTCACACTGGTGAAAAACCATATCGCTGCTCTGAGTGTGGGAAGAGTTTTAGTCAACGGAGTACTCTCAACACACACCGGCGCATTCACATAGGAGAGAAACCGTATCACTGCTTAGACTGTGGGAAGAGTTTTAAACGACAGAGTCATCTCAACACACACCGTCACATTCACACAGGACTGAAACCATATCACTGCTCAGACTGTGGGAAGAGTTTTAATCAACAGAGTCATCTCAACATACATCAGCGCATTCACACAGGAGAGAAACCCTATCACTGCTCAAACTGTGGGAAGAGTTTTTCTACTCAGAGTTCCCTCCAAGTACACCAGCGCATTCACACGGGAGAGAAACCATATCACTGCTCAGACTGTGGGACGAGTTTTACTACGCAGAGTACTCTACACACACACCAGCGCATTCACACCGGAGATAAACCATATTACTGCTCAGACTGTGGAAAGAGTTTTAATCGACAGAGTCATCTCACCACACATCAGCGCATTCACTCAGGAGAGAAACCGTATCACTGCCCAGAGTGTGGAAAGAGTTTTACTCGACAGAGTCATCTCAACACACACCAGTACATTCACACAGGAGAGAAACCATATCACTGCTCAGACTGTGGGAGGAGTTTTAATCAACCCAGTCATCTCAGATCTCACCAGCGTATTCACATGAAAGAAACTCCTTCACTGTTGAGAGTGTGGGAAGAATTTGAATCGTCCGTTATCTCAAGACAAACGAGTTCAGTGTCTGACCCTCTTTGTGGAGGGCATCCATGATTGTGGTGGGGTGTATTTATACGTTTAGAGTAGTAAGTTACTCAAACACTAAATGAAATATTCTAATAAATTGAGAAACTGAATTTTGATTGATTTTATGTCAAAGGCTTGAAATCTTTCACCTTACATGTAATGAATATAATAAATAAAGTAGACTTTTTTTGAATAATAAAATTGTCGTGATATTCAAATTTCCTGCACTAGCATATAATCAGGATTATGTTAAGCATATTATGGTAAAGTATCATGTTTCCTTTCTGGAACATACATACTGCAATAATCTCTGTTTCTGTAATGTCCTTGACTGTATGTGCAAGCCATAAATTGTACAGACCCTAGGGCAGAGACATCCAAATGTAAAAATATTGTTTATAGCAATGAGGGCTGATTCTCATTGCCTCAGGAATAGGTGGCAGATAACTTGAAGAGTTAAGCAGAGAGAGACATAACTGAGAGGAAAAAAACATGCATGATTTTACAACTTGACTTTTTCACCTTTATTTTGTTCATTTTTTAAAAAATGTTCCTTGAAAATAAATTTGTTACCATAGCCATTTTGATGTTTTATTGAATAATGTGCTTAAGACTGACACATTCTTGTGTCCACTGTGTCACACTCCTGTTAATATCACTAGCTGTATGTATGTGCAAGATGAACAGCTCTGGCTCCTAAACATGATTATTGGCAATGCCAGATTTAGTTTAGCTTGCGTGTTGGCAAACAGGTAGGAATACTGTTTCACTGGTTCATCTCTATATCCAGATTATCTCTTGTTTGATAATCTTCAGAATTTGCTCCTTCGACAGGGACGACCGTCGTGTTTCATGGCTTGTGAATGAAAAAGAATTGCTTCTACAAGTCAAAGCAGGTCCTTCGCAACCAGTTTCTGAAAGAACATTCCACAGGGAACTGCAGACCATCAGCATATGGAGCCAGAGGCACTCATCACTGCTGGTAGACCTGTATGAGTGTATTCAGCTCCTTCCTTCACACTGTGGTACTTTGCCCAAACGTATTCTCTCCTTTCAGACAATCATTAAAATCTACTTTGTGACCCATTTTCCATACATCCAACAAGACGTTCACTGCACTGTACACAACATTTCAGCAGACTAACCCTCTTAACATTTGCTCCAGTGGCATTATACCCACCATCTGACTGAAGCTGATTGAGAGCAGCTTAAAGGTGCTCCAGCTCCAGCACCACAGATCTGCAGCACCATAACTCTGGTGCAGAGCTCTAATAGAGGTGGAGTCTCATGGACAAGGGCTGAGTGGAAAAGACAAGATGTTCGAGTGAATCTAGTCTCAAAGCTGCTTTTATTAGTCAATTTAATAAAGATTACCAAAATGTTTCTACATCATTCTTCAGAAGAAACAAACACAAATGAGAAAACTGGGGAAATAAATAAGAATGAAGATGAGGATGAAGGTTATGGCAATGCTGATGCTTATTCACCTTATTCTGCATGACAACAATGAGAGGGAATCTCTGTTTACTTTGTGTTAGAACTTCAGCAGGGGATTCACGGATCTAGATTATAACCACATTGGTAATAAACATACAGAATGAGCAGTATAATATACTCAGCCTAGATAGTCGGCTATGCTTTAAATAGATCTGAAGATAACTTTACCCAGCGCATCTGCAGAACTGGAACTTTATAATCCAGCTAGTTCTATGGATAAGAATGTTCTGGTCTTGGTTGCTTCTCCACTGAAATGATTGACTGGGTTGTGAAGCTCTGGTGAAACGGATGCAGCAGGTGCTTGAGGTTGTCGAGTGTAAAATGATCTAGTTACCTGAGCTTCAAAACTGAGTCAGTTCTCTGGGTAAGGATGTTCTCGTGTTGATGTCCACTCCATAGAATGTTTAGATCAGCTGTACAGATGTTTTCCCCATAATGATCCCACTGAATTCAACAATCAAGAGCAAATCAAACTGATGAGGTTTAAATAAGACAAGCTCTGGAAATAAATAAGAATAAATAACATATTTGCACTGGATTCTGATTTTAGGCTTTTTAAGAAGTAGTAAATGTGGGCAAGTCTTAACTTTTTAGTCGTAGGAAAATTGCATTTCTAGTAATTACATTTTACAAATTATAACCAGACATTTTTCTGGTTTTATTGGTATGTTTATAAAACCTATATCCCTCAATATAATTAAAATGAAGATCAAAAGTCCATATGTTTAAATATGTAAATCGAATCCTCCTCTTCTTCCTGTTACTGTGACATCATCATTCTGAGTGTATTATACTGCTCGTTCTGAATGTATATCATCACTGTGAGTATGATCTATATTAATGGATCCACTGTAGCTCCGGAAGTTCTACACAATGGCGTGGCAGAATAAGGTGAATTACTGCCAAAGATGTAAAAATGTACAAAAAATAAACTAAGCAGTCATGCACACGGGTGTATATACACATGCTTCACACACACTCGTTCCTCTGATTGTTCATTGCATAGGTGCAAAGCCGCTCTTTTATTATTTGCTTAAATTAGACATGATGTAAATCTGATGAGCATTCCCTCCATGTATTTAACACGTTTCATACATATAAAATTAAAAATTAAAAAAACAACACTCTAACAATATGCTTGTTCATAAAAACTCGGAAGTCATTAATTAACTCGTTACTCCTGATCCATTCAATAATCTAATGCAACAACATACAGAGCAATCTGTCAGTAACTGGATCACAAAGGATTTTTGTTATTCCACCATTCTGAATTTGAATTGCTGGGTTATCTGTTGGACAAAATATGTGAAAATGACTTTGCAATACCTCCATTTCACACACTCACTAAAAAACAAACAATACATTTTGAGTTAAGCCTCAAAAACGTTAGTAAATGAGCTGCAACTAAAATAGTAGAGCTAGAATTGGAGAAACAGAACTTCCTATTCTCAGACTCCTGACCATGGAAGCCTGTGGTGTTCATGGGAGTCTCTTGATAAGCAGGCAGTTAGACAGTCACTCCACCCTAGAGCTGTGAAAGCATGTACATTTCTGTTTCCAAAAAAGGAAAATTTGCTCAGAACTGTGTTTTATGTAGTATAGGTTCACGGCTCTAAGGTGGCCCTACAGTCTAACTGCTGCTCATCAAGTGTGAGGAGATCGTTAGTTCAAATTCTAGAAAGCTCAGCGCTCCATTGTTATAAGGTTACAGTCTGACGATGTTGTGTGATAACCTACAAATGGGAAAAAACAGTAAACGAATGAAAGGGGCGGAGCCACAGACTAAACCTCATGCAGTTGCAGCTGCAGTTCATTATGTTTTTGAGGCTCACCTCAAAATGTATTGTTGACTGAGATGCAGAAGTTACCAACCAACCAAGTGTCAAAGCCAGTAAAGCATAAAATCGTGAGGGTTAAAAATCAGGGGGAAAGAAATCACCCACCAATTAAATTTCAGATCTGCACTGTACCTGAGAAAATACATAAAAAACCAATGAATGGTGTCTTCTGGAGCAGCGTCCACTCCAGGGGTGTGACATAGTGTGTACGAGTATTCCTGACAGGCTGCAGTGTCCAAACCTCTGAGCTGGTACATTCAATGGAAATGAGTGTGACGCATCTTCACATACCCTGACTTCCACAACAGTTGACTCATATACAGGAGGCCCACTGGCCTGTGCTTCACAACTCGTCCCTGTAGGAGGCGCTCTGCACCCCAGCTGGCGGCGACCCTCCCTTCAGGTTCTTGTACGAGCCCCTCCAGTCCGTCCGCACGTTGTCGTTGTCCCACAGCGTGGACGTTTCTGTATCACTCACCCACTCTGGATCTCCAGCATAATGGCATGGCTGCACCAGCAGAGGGCTTGTTGAGAAGGCCTGCAGGTTCCGGTTCAGAAAATGGGATTTGTAGTCCTCACTGTTGAGAGAGAAAGAAACAAAACACAAAGAATAAATATCAGTCTAACTCTTTATCATTAACTGTTCCTGATAACCTGTTGCTTCCTTTCCAACGGCACTGCAATCCCACGCTTCTGTCTGGGTGCAACTATTCGTGAACCTATTTTTTGCCTGTGAGTGTAGAACGATGTCACTTCTGAAAAATCAGCAGTGTAATAGAAGCACCTGTATAATCAAACACACTCAATTATTTACAAGTCTTTTCCCGGCCAGCTGGCAGTGGACGCCCGGGCTTCTTCAGACTTGGAATGAGTGCAAAGCACTGGACGTCCACCAACTCAAACAGCAATACATTCTCCAGAATACAGAACAGCTCGAACAGGAGGAGTGAGAGAGTGTGCGCTCTTTAAGGGTGAGATAATGAGGCAATACAGATTGTTACTTTCCAGACAGAGAGAGGCCGGTGAGCCGCAGTGGACTGAACAAGGTCCACAAGCATGTGTAAAAAGTGTGTGGACACCCCTTCTAACACACACATTCAGCTGCTTTAAGCCGAACACATTGCTGACACAGATGTGCAAATGCACACACAGCTTCTCTAGTCGCTGTACAGACATACTGCCAATAGAACAGGACTCTCTGGAGCAGATGAACAAGCAGGAGCCTACGGCACCATGTCTAACGCCAGGTCTGGGCTA
Source organism: Acestrorhynchus altus (assembly GCA_034509495.1). NCBI lineage: Eukaryota > Metazoa > Chordata > Actinopteri > Characiformes > Acestrorhynchidae > Acestrorhynchus > Acestrorhynchus altus. The sequence goes on along the minus strand of CM067519.1, from coordinate 27,040,161 downwards.
GAGGGGTAAAAAGCCCCCCAGGAATTTTGGGATGGGTTGGGGTGGTGATCCTTCAGCATCCTGACTTCACTAACATCACACGACCTCTTGTGGCTGAATGGACCCGAATCTTCACAGTGATGTTCCAGAATCTAGTAGAAATTCTTCCCTTGACAGTAGAGACAATTACTCCAACTAAAGCAGGATCAACTCTTTCATACCCTTGGAGGTCCCACACACACACACACACACACACACACACACACGTTTATCAGTCTGTGGAAAAATGGGAAAAATGAAAGACGGCTTCTCTTCAGGACGAGGCTGAAGGACACACTGCAGCACAGACAGTGTGCTATAATTTTTTGGACCATGAATTTTAAAAACCACAAACGTCCTAACTAAAGCTCATATTACACAAGAGTTAAACTGCACATATAGCGTTGGGTCCTACCACACCACAACCTCTCCAGAGCGCCAGGAGCATGAAGACCATGAAGAAACAGCACAAGCAGTAATTTAACTCTGCAGACTTTACTCTTGTTCCACATTTCTCCAAACTACATCATCCAAAAAGGTCTTATTTCACCATGTGGTCTAACAGATTATACAGTACCGTTCCAGCATCGTTCCACCTAGAGTGCTGGCCTATGAAGTGACGGAGCTCCATCCGGTGCCTCTGGGATGAGTTGAATGGCAGAACTAAACATCCAACCCCAGAACCTGACCTTCACTGATGTTCTAGCAGCTGAATTCCCCACAAGCTTCATCACACAGTCCAGTGTTCCTCCACCTTTATCATACTTACTTGGGATGCTTGTCATACATGATGGGCAGGAACTCGTCCACGGGGAGCATTTTAGAGAGAGGTTCAGCGTTGATTAGTTTCTGCGCCCCCTGCAGAGAGATGATGTAGGAGAGGGTCCAGTAGGAATAGTCAACATACACCAGGTTCTTCACGTTTGCCACAGGTTCCTCCTTTGCAGGGTTCACCTGCTTCCGACCCAGGTATCTGTGAATCACACAAACACACATAACCAAGTATCTGACACAAGAGGGCGCTGCTCTGCTGTCTTTAGGGGTGTAATACAGTTATGTAATGCTCTCAGTAGGCCACGCCCACCATGTGCAGTGGAAATGTGTACTGTTTACTGCAACCATTTTCACTCTTGTACTGTTCCACGGTTCTGATCTGTGCAATGTATTATCTAGAATAAATTATATATTTTTTTTATTTGTTAATTGTCAACAATGTGCAATAACTCCATTCACCAAGTGCAGCACAATGCATGTGTTTACTATCACTTTAATCAATGTATTTATTGATTATGTGCAACATCATTAGTCAATGTTTACAACACATACACACACTGTGGAACCATTTGTATGGTTCTATATTATATTATTCTATCTTTCTTATATATTTGTTTTTTTATAGCTAGACAAAAGTACTTTTCCCTGGCGCGTCCGTCCTGTCCTCTGTGGGATTAATAAATCATATTATCTTAAAAGTACATTGATCCAAAGTTCGCAATTCAGCGGCATTGATTTTGGAACGATATCATCAATTCTAACCAGTTTTATTTAATAAAATACGCTCAAAGTCAAACTACTTCAGTCACATGTTTCACACCCATTTCAGGTCATTTAAAGTCATAAACCCCTATAATCTCCATGGTAACATGAAGACAGACAGGTCTCACTTACATGATGTCCCAGTCCAGCTCTGCTAGCTCCACCTCCTCCATCAGGTACATGAGGCGGCGTTTGAAGTTGCCCTGAAAACGGACGTCATCCTCCAGGACCAGAGCTGTGTCCAGCTGCATGTCCACCATCTGAATGAGAGAGAGACAGAGAGAGAGAGAGAGAGAGAGAGAGAGAGAGAGAGAGAGAGAGAGAGAGAGAGAGAGAGAGTGTGTGTGTGTAAACTCTAATACAGCTTTTGAAATGTGTGTTTATGAGTTTAACTTTAGATTCCTCACCTCCTTCCAGATGTAGTAGTGACTGAGGAAGCAGCCCACCTCTCCCTTAGTCAGCGAGCGTCCAGAGAAAGGGTCATTATATCCTGGCAAGATGTCAACACCCAGGATCTTTATATCACTGCTGTTCAGAGCTCTACACACACACACACACACACACACACACACACACACACACACACACACACACACACACACACACACACATTCAAAGGTTGGCATTTATAAGCTGGACTCTTCTCTAATTTGCAATATCACCTGATCCAACTGAACATCTAAGACTAATTGAAACCATGGTTCTGGACGTGTCCATCTGAAGAGCACACACTCCAGACCACAGAACCAGTGATCTAACACTGAGATTAGAGAGTTAAAAGCTGCAGTACTGACGCTCCGTCCACAGCGTCCACCACTTTAGCGTTGACCTCCATCTCATAGAGTGACCACAGCATCCTGTCCCTGCGGTCCGGCCGTCTGCGCAGGTTAATGAGGTAAATCTGGGCAACACACCCACACACACACACACACACACACACACACACACACACACACACACACACAAATTGAACTGACTGTATTTAAATGAGCACACATTAGTAAGCAGCTGCAGGAATGTATCAAATCATTTTACAAAGCATATTATTTCTGATTTATTAAGATTGATTTAATTCTACAGTTTTTTAATCTATGTTATTATTATACATAAAAACAACGACACAATAACATTAAGCACATTTGATGCCACTGTTCAGCATTAAAAAAGGATTTAACCTCCATATTTATCCCATCGTGTTTCCTGTGAACCCACCTCATCAAAACCCATCAGGTCCGACTGCTTCGGAGGAATGTGGATGTAGTGGGACAAATACATAGGAGGCCCATCAACTACAGACAACAATATTACAAAATAAAAGACATGTAGTTTAGACATTTATATAGATTTTATAACACATGCATATATATATATATATATATATATATGTCTTTATATCATTGAGATAATATGCATTTATATAATATAAAATTAGGATAGTCTTTATAACTTATACTTTAATATGTAGTTAATGTACATATTTATGTAGTATTTATACATTTATAACACATTTATACATTTACATTTTTCTATATTTATAATAACTGTATATATATTATGTTTTCATAAATATTTAAAAACTATTTACTCTGTAGTCTAGTTTTGCAATATCTGCAAATAACTGATCAGATGTAACAACTCTTGATGTAGTGAAGCTGAACTCTGTAAATCTGTAAAGCTGTAGTTTTATGCCTCCTCTTATGAATTCTGACCAGAACGGTATTTTTAGAACGTCCACCAGTGTTTCGTAACTGCAAAAGAAGAACAACGACAAAGAGACCAGCCAGACTCACTCAGGGCCTCCAGGTAGAGATGGACGAAGTTGATGCGGTCATCCTCCACAGTCTGGTGTGGCTTTGCGGGGACGTTCAAGTAGCCGTAGCGCTCTTTATTGCACAGATACATCTGCACCTCTGAATGAGCACACAGTGTCAGCCTGCTTTACAACGTTCAACAACATGACACTACACCACTCATCACTACACTGCACGGGGTACAGCGGGTACCTGACACTCTGCAGGAGAAGGCAAAGACAATGATGTCATCGAAAGGCCAGGAGTAGTCTTTGTGAGGTGGGTGAAAGGCGACCTTCTTGGTGCCCTCCTTGCGCAGGTCCAGCAGCATGGTAGAGTGCACCATGGGAACAGGGAAACAGCCCTTTCGGTAGCGGTTCCTGGTCGGGAAATACTCCGCTGTACGACGGTAGTAACCCTGAAACAACAGCCGAGTGGATTCATCAATAGGTACATACAGCACTCCATGCTGACTAAAATAACCTGGGGGTAATCCTCATAAGTGATTGTAATCCAGTATGAATTGCCGTGTGTGTCGTTTTATAGTCCGTGGAGTGATTTTAATCCAGTATGAATTGCCGTGTGTGTCGTTTTACAGTCTGTGGAGTGATTTTAATCCAGTATGAATTGCCGTGTGTGTCGTTTTACAGTCTGTGGAGTGATTTTAACCAGTATGAATCTGCAGTGTGTAGTTTTATAGTCTGTGGAGTGATTTTAATCCAGTATGAATCTGCAGTGTGTAGTTTTACAGTCCGTGGAGTGATTTTAATCCAGTATGAATCTGCAGTGTGTAGTTTTATAGTCTGACAGTAATAATGAAATAAAGTGCTTTCAATCCAGTATGAATCTATGGTGGCTGTCAGTACTTGATTTTGTATCTGGCTGTTGGTGCTGCAAAAACTCACCTCAAACAACAGATAAAATAAAGTGTACGCACCCACACACCCACACACACACACACACACACACACACACACACACACACACACACCTGTGGAGTGATGCCACACCAGTAGTTGGAGTAGGCAGACTGCGAGTCTAGCATGGGGGCAATAACAGACTTATTCTCTGCGATGAGGAGGTTCAGGGTGTCTGGGTTGGTCAGGATGTTGTCTGCATCTGCGTACTACAGAAGAAGAACGATAAACAATCGTAAAAATAAGCAAATAAATAAACTCAACAGCACAGCAAACCTGAATAACGAGGTCCGTGCTCTGATGAAGGTACCCTACCAGAATGTAGTCAGCCCAGCGTTTCTTGGCGAAGGTCAGTGCTGCCTGTTTGAGCTTCATGATGTATTCATAACGGCCATTTGTCCAGTGCTTGGGCCCCAGCTCACCAACATAAGACCTGCACAGGAAGAGCAGAAGATGCTTTTAAAAGTCTGTTGGTGCAGAAATGGATTGTATGGATGCTTTTGTTTAATATGCTCAGTAAAGTTTACAGCAGTGGCCCAATCCAGCATCTTAACATCTGCTGTCCTGTGCTTACATCCAACCAAAGAGCTGATCATAACATCGGGATTCTTATTCTTATATGAATTATGATCAATATATCAATATTGTGGCCCAGGTTTCATAGGTTGATAGGCTTGATTAGAAATCAGATCAGATCCTTCTAGCAAGTTCAGCTGAAGAGCAGACCCACAAGATGCATAAAGAAGATCCAACAATCCTAAAATGTTCATGACCAAACAAGCTTGACCTTCACGGGAGGAGATTAAGGAGGAAACCCATACTCTCAAAAAACATCATGGCAATAGTAGTTCTCCAGAGAAGATCTAGACAAAGAGCAGGACTTCTGGAGCAATGTCCTTTGGACAGATGAATCCAAAGCTGAATTATTTGGACGCAGTAACAGAAGACATGTTTGACACAAACCAAACACAGCATTTGAGCAGAAGAACCTCATAGCAGCTGTGAAGCATGGTGGAGGAAGTGTGACGGCTGTAGCAGGGTGTGGAGATCTCTCCATCATAGAAACAACTATGAGATCTTTATGGTATCAGAGGGGGTTTGAGGAGAACGTAAGAGCGTCTGTACAAAGACTGACGCTGAAACATCACAGTGCTGAATGAATTCTGCATGGAGGAGTGGGAACGTTGTTCTTCCAGTCGATGTCAGAGACGGTAGATGGTTCTAGGAAACACTGACACTATTAAGTTATATCACCTCCGTCTCTCAGTGTGGTGAAAATGAAGGTTAAACGTCCATGTTTAAATACGTTAAGACTTATTGTCTGTTACCTTTATTAGGGAGATATGGTGTGTTAGTTGGACCAGTGTGGGAACAAAAGACCATAAAGAGGCAACTGGAATGGAGCCCTGGAATGAATCCACTAAGCTGGCAAGCTAAAGCCTGTGCGCTCATTCCATGAAAAAGCAGAAAGAAGCGATCTTTAACCCCAGGGCGGAAAAAGGGCTTGTTTTCCAAATTCTTAATGATACTTCAATGTTTCAGTAACTTCAAAGTGAAACAGGACCATTTTCTGAATAAACAAAAACATGAGGACTGAATGTTCCACCCTCTTGGATTAATTTGTAATAAATAAAAAACAGAAACACTGAAATCAAAGTGCCATTTTGCTGTGGTTCCATTGTCTGATAATAGATTAAATCAGAATCCTACGGACCCCCTAAAGGTGACGCTCCGTATAAATAAAAAGGTAAGTCAAGGCCACAACTTAAAAGCTAACCCTAACCCTAAATAAATCGTTCGTTACTAAATCATTACCATGACTTAATTATGTTGTTACCACACCTTATTAAGTCGTCCCCACATTTTACTAAATAATAGCCACAACTTACAAAGTCATTCCAAGGAATTGCTAAATGTTTGCTTATGTTTTGTTAAAAATTAAAAAAAACACCATGAACCCAACATCACAAATCAAATCAGACTGTGGTTCAATGCACCATTATACAGTATTTAGCCACTTCTTAGTGGATAATGTCTTTTTATGTCTCATTATAGTGTCTTTTTATATCAACCCTCTATAGCAAAGCTATGAAACCCAGTCTTAAACAAACTACTGACAACACTGTTCGTATTGGTGAAGGATCTTACGTCGGTTTGTCCATCGGCCTCCACTCCACGTAGTGATAGTGCTGCTGCATGATGGTGAGCCATTCTCGCAGGATTGCGGTGGTGTTGTCAATGTTGTGGTCGGTCGCTGCCCTGAAACGTAAAGATAAAGTAGACATGAGGAGCAGGTAAGCGCTTAAAACTGCAAGAGCCAGTTTCCCAGACCCAGAGTACGCTTAACACCTTAAAAAGCCACTGGTTGAGGCTGAAGATTCCGTTCCACCTTAAATAAACAGTGCAGCAGCTACATTTAGGTGACTGATGCAGCTGAATATAACTGCAGCACCACTGGATTAGGGTTGAAGTAGATGATGTCTGCAGAAAGGTAGGCCAAGATCCAGGTGACAAATTCCTTAGATGTTCACTGATAACAAGGCTCTGCCTCCAAGGCAGCAGCTCTCTATTCAGTGAAATATAGGCCTAGAGATTACATTTCATAGTTGACTGGATGATAAGATGGACTAGGTTGATTATGAGACAAGTTTATTAGGCTTGGATTAGGCAAGATGAAGTATGCAGAACCATAGGCCTAGATTTTGATGTCCACTGTTAACAAGGCTCTGCCTCCAAGACACTGACTCACTATTAAGAAAAATATAGGCCATGAACTTACATATTAGTTTGGACTATGACTAGGTTGATTATGAGACAAGTCAACACCAGCTCTGTGGATGTATTGGACTTGAAGACGGCTAGAATTGTAGGCCTAGATCTTGATGTTCACTGATAACAAGGCTCTGCCTCCAAGGCAGGGGCTCAATAATCAGTGAAATACAGGCCTAGAGCTTACATATCAGTTTCACATCAGATTTCAGACTGGATAATAAGACGGACTGGGTTGATTATTAAACACGTTTATTAGGCTTGAATTAGGCTACATGAAGTCTGCAGAACTGTAGGCCTAGATCTTGATAACAAGGCTCTGCCTCCAAGACAATGACTAACTATACAGGCCTTATGAACATTTTATTTAATAATTATACTAAAATTTCAGGAGTTTCCCAGTCCTCCCATAGATGTCCACTGATAACAAGGCTCTGTCCCAAAGGCAGCCTCTCTATTCAGTGCAACAGAAGCCTAGAACCTTCATATTAGTTTAACGGTGGTAGAATTATGTTAGAATTAGTTCTAAGATTAACGACTGAATAATAATCCGAACATTTCAGGAGTTTCCCAGTCCGACCATTTCAGCCAAGTGCTTGCTTTCATACATTATTCTACACATTATCCCACTGCTGAGATCTTTATAAGCAGAACCAGATGTTCAAAGCTCTTCATCACAGAGGTTCTTCAGAGCTACACGTGGAATTCCCTGCAGTTACTGAAGAGGGGAGATGTTTAGCAAACAACAAAGCAGAGTTATGTAAAGAGAAGCTGAAGAACAACAAGGCAGACTGCAGATTTCTGCTCTGAGATCAGCCTGGTGGAACCGGGGTGGAGGGTGGGGGGCTTCTCCTGAAAAGTAATCTTCTGCTGAGGAAGAAGAAGGAAAGGAAAGGAGCTTTTGGAGAAGTTCTGTCTGGAGTCACGTACCAGATGGAGATCCGGTCTTTGGGGTAGTCGAGCTTCTCCAGAGCTCCGAGGTAGTAAGGCAGGGAATGAGCCGCATTCCTGGCGATTATAGCGACCACCACGGTGGGCTCCTGCATTCTGGACTCTTCTGTGTAATTCTCCTCCGAGAAGTAACTTTCTGTCCGAGCAAAGGCGAGCGAGAGCAGGAGAACCCAGAGAAACATCTCGCCCTCGGTTCCTCTCCCAGCCCTGGTCCGCGTCAGCACTTCAGGGGCTCTTCCCAAATCCCACAGCAGAATTCCAGCTTCCGCCAGAGGACTGTCCTCACAGCTGGACAAACGGGACACTTTGGCAGCAGAAGGTGGAAAATGTGGCATCTGTGTTCAAACAGTGGAGAACTTACAGCCTGATCAAACACTAAAAGTGCTTTATTATCTTCCCTGAGCTGGAAAACACTGTAGTAGACTTAGTGGGACACTTGGGACTGTTGGACATCCATTAAATGACTTTTTACCCAAAACCCCCATTTATTTGAGCTCAGACAGTCAGCTTTCTTCTGTTGGAAGACTCTAAGACTTCCAGATTTCCATAACTGGAGGTTTACTGTCTTCCAGTAAACTGTGTTCCAGTTCAAGACTGGTAGCTGGCTTCAGAAACTCTACGCTGGTCTTTGATGGAGAAGACATACCCTACCAGCTTGAACATGTTGTTTATGTAGGTCAACCAGCTAGATTTGGTGGTCATGCAAGTCAACCAGCTGGTTAAGCTGGTTGGTGTGGTGCAACAGATAACACCACCAGTGAGCCACCATACCTTGTGGGAGACTGGGGTTTGATTCCCAGTCTGTGCAACTATGCTGTGCCACACCAGTAAGACTCCTAAGTTGGTTTTTTATCCACTCACCACCCCACCCCACCCCATCCACCCCCATTGTGTTTCCAAAAAAGGTCTCCATCATTACAGCCCAACTTAATCTCACATTCGTCCCATTTAGGACCCAACTAGGTCCCATCTACAGCCCAGAAAATGTGAAAGGAAGGACATAACTAGAAGAACACCTTCATTTCACCTGTAGGAAGACTTCCATGTGTTCATAGCTGGAGGTCCATCTTTCTTTCAATCATCCAACCCCCAATCAAGTTGCCCCTTATTCAGCTACTTTTGCACTTCTGGAATCACTCTTTAGATGGACCGGGCCAATCAGGAGACTGGCTTCTAAATGTAATTTTCCATTCTTTCCAGCAACATTTAGACACATCATACTGCAGAATGTCAACCTTATGTTTGTGGACACTTTGGGGTTGGAGTAGATTAAGTCTGTAGAAAGGTAGTCGTAGATCCTGGTGTCCACTGCAATAGATGTTCACTTGAAACAAGGCAATGGCTCAGTGTTGAGTGCTACAAAAGGTTCTCTGAGCTGTGCTACAGAAGAACCACTTTTGCTTGCCTGAAGAACCATTTTGGCAGAACTTTTCAATTTGTTCACATTAGATGGAAGCTCTTTAAAAGGTTCTTTAAAATATTCTTTGTGCTCAAAAACGTGAGTCCTTACAGAACCCATTCTGATTCTTCTACAGCGTCACTTAAAGCTTCTTATATTCACCAAAGAACACATCTACAACTCAAAGCTTTGTGTGTGTGTGTGTGTGTGTGTGTGTGTGTGTGTGTGTGTGGGTGTGCTTTCAAAGGACAACCACAAGAGGATGCTCTTGAGCTTCAACAGTCTCTGCTTCCCAACTGTGGAGTCTGTGCTGATGTAATTCCTGATCTGATCTCCACATGTTAATGCAAAGTCAGTTGTAAGTGAGGTAAAAGGTAAAGAACCCTACTGTCTTTTCTCACGGAGGGGAAAATGCTGCTGCCTTTTCATTTTCCCAGAGCACTCACAAAAACTCCACATTGATTGGGCCTCACATTTATCACCAGCTGTCCACTCGCCAAGCTCTGAGGAATTGACCAGTGAACATCCACACTATTGAAGTCTTCCACTAAAGAATGCTGAGGCACTAGTGTGTAAGCAGGAACAGGAGAGGACGAGAAAGAGAGCTCACAAAGGAAGGGGAAAGGCATAACGCGCTCTGAAAGTGCCTAATGAGAAAAGAAAACAGAAATCGGGCAAATGGAAAGGATGAGCAGATAATGAAAGAAGGAGAGAGAGCAGAGAAGCAGAGCTGACAACCAGCTAAACTAAATTTAAAGGGGTTTTTTTGAGGAGCACCCTCATCAATGGCTGGCGGCACTTAATGGGACAATTGAAGCAGGGCCGTTTTGCAACATGGGCTGGACACCCGGGTCAAAGGGGGCGTTGTTTTGGCACCTGCGCCCACCCTCCGCCACCTCCTCGGCCCTGCCAGGGCACTTTCCCAGCAACCCCTGCACACACAGGCCTGAGAGAGTTCATGCACCTCCCCAGTAACTTTTCACAGCTGGGTCAGAGGTCAGGGGAGCAGGGCGGTGGGGTGTGACAGACCACTCGGGGCATACAGGCCAGTCGGGCCTGCTCAAACATTTATTCAGCAGAGAGGCGAGAGACTGTGGGGGTGAACCCCCCCCTTGGAAGACCCTGATTGGGATACTTTATCCAGGCACTGGTGGGGGGTCTGCCACAGGCCCACTGATATAGCTTCTTAAGCAGTGGGACTACAATAGGTGGGGAGTGAGGGAGGGGCAGGGTCAAAGGGAGATGCTGCTGTCCGTTGGTCTGGCTTTTAGCTGCAGTTTTATGACCAATGGTCTCCCTGCCCCTTTCCCTTTTCTTTACTGGGTCAGTCCCAAATCCCTAGGAGGGCAGCTGGGATGCTCTGGGAAAGCCTGTAACTTTCCGAGGACACGCGAAAAAATAATCAATACATGCGTTCCCATGCAGTCATCACATACCGTGAGGCTCAATAAGTGTCACTCCGGCTCTCACGGTCCACCTGCCCAGGCCGACTTACTCAGCAGACTCAGCCGGACAGTGCTCTGCTCCGTTGGGTTGTTACAATCGGCATGTTTACTTACTCCAAAGTTATTTCTCAGGTTTTATTCCATCATTATAAAAACTTATGTCACACATTAAGGGTTTGGTTTCAAAATGCATCAAAAGGGATCAAGAAATCAGTGCTGTGCGATGATTGGTTTACCAATGTTTACAATTTCTGGAGAAGAAAAATTGTTTTTTAGTGTATTAAGCAGTTTTTATTTCAATTTACGTGTAAAATGCCTTTTATTCACACACTCATATAATGCACACTTTAATGACTTCCATTCGTCCAGCATCTAAAACTCCAACACTCAAAAATAGTTGCACCCAGAAGGAATCAACTGGTTGCGATTGTCACTCAGAAAGGCAGCTGGTCATCTTCAGTGACGAGTCCCTTTTTTGTCCGTGTGTGGAGGCACCGTGGTCAGCGCAGAGAACAACAGATTCTTGTCACACCTCACACATCCAGAAGACCTGGAGTCATGGTGTGAGTGTAATTTCATATGATACCGGATCACCTAAGCTACTGGATACACTATCAACACTCCAGCCCTACCCCACCCGTACCACACTTCCTTCTGGGTAAACATGACGAGTCAATCCCTCAAAGACTACAGTCTCCAATCTACCATGATGAGGACATCTACACAACGACGGTAAACAAGAACACGTCCTTTATAGTGCACCACAGTTAACTGATGTATGTACAGATTCAGTGTTTTAAATGCACTGTGTGGCCAAATGTATTGGGATGCATTTACATTACGCCTAGGTTACACTCCATTCTAATCCCTTAGTCATTAATAATTCGGTCCCCTTTTGCTGTAACAGCTCTAACAGCAGGTTTGTAACTCTAACACATGCTTCCATTAATATCTAGAAGTGTAGATCTTTCACCAGGTGCCTTGGTGGTCCGATTACAGCGCCCTGCTGGAGATCAGTCAGCTCTTTAGAACCACCCAATCTTTCTCTAATGTGTGTAATGGCAGACTGCATGGATACGATTTTATATACCTGTGGCAATGGGGCTGAATCAAACACCTGGCTTCAATGATTAAGTGTTATTAGGTGTGTCCCAATACTTTTGCCCATATTTGCCGCATTCACCCACCTGTGTAAAGTGATTAGATTGGTCATCATTCGGCAAAATCTACAAACTTTACATTTACATGGTCACACCAGAGAAACCAGAGCCATGGGCAGTGTTTATAGATTGACTGCTGACCAGAACATCAGCAGCTTTTGATCCCCTGTGGCCAATACTACTGGCTCTCCAAAGCACTTAGATAATATGGCCCCAGTAAACTTACACAAGTGTAGGTCAAGCTGTTCCGTCAATAGAATGGATTCTAAAGACTGAAACCACAGACTCAAACTGGTAATTCATTTGTCCTCCCACCATCGCAATATCAGCTGATCAAGGTGAGGTTTTGTATCTGGAACAATTCTAGGGCAATATGTCTGGAATGAATATCCTAAATCTGCTCAATGTCAAAAAATAACTGCCCAGAAGGACGTGTGGGATTGCAGATCTATTGTGAAGGAAGATGAAGGTGATCAGGATCAATAACTGATTATAAATGTAGACTGATATGATCAATATTTATTGATCTACTCATACAGAAGTCATGTCTCTCAGTACGGCGTCGGGTTTAACGCAACCTGCCAGACTAGAGCACTAGTCCAATAGAGCCCTGGAGTGTGTGTTCCACGGTTGTGCTAGTGTGTGAACTTACTAGTGCGTTTGTGCACTTTTACGTTTAAAAAATGTAAACGTGAGTTTGTTCAGAACTAATAATGATGTTCAATCAGCAGCTTCGCGATACGATACAGTAACCATAACAACATAAACACAATAACACCCAGTACAGCGGTATGTTTAAGTCCCTTTTGGCTCATTTGGAACCACAAATGAGCAAGTAATATTAAAGTACCACCCGTAGTGCTGGGTGATACGACCTCAAATCAGTATCACGATTAAGATGAATGAACTTTTTTTTAAGCCTCGATTTCACTAAAGCCTAAATGTGTCCATGTGACGGACACTGCGTTTGTTCAGTTGCTCAGCTGGCTCTGTGTTTGAGTTTCCTCCGTGTTGCAGACTGGACGGGGGAGACACTCGACTATACACACAATAGTATGCTTTAAAGAGGACATTACATGAACAGACACAGTGGGGGGACGTTTTATCAAAGTATTATAGAGTCAGTTAGAGGTTCTGAATGCCGGTTTCAATTCGTTTTCGATGAATTGCCCAGCCCTAAGTGACAGATACTGTATTTGCCTGAGCAGAGTCCGGTAATGTCGGAACCACACAGTGGACTGAGCATGATTTTCATCCCAGAACCTTATGTAGCACCTTTACGCTTAAGAGTGCAAAAGTTCTGCCGCTTAGAGTGGCAGCAGACTTTCATAATCGTACCTGATATTTTTATTCTGACACACATTATAAGAGTAAGATCACTTGCTCACAGTCACAAGAGATCACTTGCAATAAAGCATCAGACATGAGGGACTAAGATGTAAACCAAGCTTTAAGTCTGTGGATTAGAAGTAAGACCATGTCCTGTTGGGTTTCACAGGCCTGCATGTCAAAATGAAAGCCTGTGCTTTTCGCTTCAGGGCAGGGGTGGGTGTTTTCATCCCTAGAGGGCCATTATACTGACGAATTGGAATTTTCCCTGGAATATGCCCTGATTAATAGCCTTATTCAGCTAATGAATCCCTTGATGAGTTGAGTCAGGTGTACTGGGGCAGGAAAATCACTAATCACATAACTGTGCCGTTATGATCTTTTAGGCCTAGACGTGACCAAGCCTGGTCCCTTCTTCCTGAATTTCGAGCTAGTGGAGAACAGTTAGTAAGGGGACTCAAGGACCCTTGGATTCCAAGAAGATCTTCTAATAGATGTATCTATTAGGATTGATTACATAACGATCAGACTCACTTTCTGTCTTTATCAATTTCCGTCTATTGTTGTTGGTTTGCTAAATAAAGGACAGTAGGAGTCCTTGACCCCTGGATGAACGAGAACGGGGTGAATTTTACATGCAGACCCAAATGTCTTCTACACTTGGTCTGCCGACTGGAGGCTGGAATCCAGATTTTTAACCAAATTGACTTGAATTGGATCATTAAAAGGGAATGTATTTAACTTTAAAGACCAGAGTTGAGTCAATGTGACATCATTCATACAATGTCTTTGCCATAGTGACATCATAACAGGGACGGACAGACAGGGTTGTTCTCTCTGGATGTCCAGCGGGTTTGTGCATTTTGGGGGAAGCCCATGTGAAGATGAAACAGCAGCAGGGAAAGAAGTTTCGGAGACATTGCTGTGTTCTCTGTTGAGGCTTGTTTTAACCTGAGATCAGCAGCAGTGGTCAGCGTGTGAACGCTGGCTCCATGAAGACCTATGATAGGGACTGTGTGGATCTCTCCCCAAAGACTCTTTAACCTAAGTCACCACTGCTTCTCTCCCTGTCCTAGTTGCCTGGCAACCGGCCAGCCACGGTGAAAGAATTCCTGTGCTTTTTTTTCTCCCTTGGTGGAGGGGATGACAGGGGGAAAGTGGGCTAGAGAGCAGGGAAGCGCTTTAAGCTTCCTGGCCTTCTAGTTCTCGAGCCCTCGAGTGTTAGTGCTGATTCAGGATCAGTTCCCGTCTGACTGACCGTAGTTTGCTGCCATGCAAAAAAGGCAGAAACTGATCCAGGATCAGCTTTCTCCAAACAGTCTGACACAATCAAGCTCTGGGCACCTATCTGGCAAAGTGAGATTGCAGTTCTGTTGTGAAGGAAGATGAAGGTGATCAGGATCAATAACTGATGATAACTGTAGTCTGATCTGATCAATATTTATTGATCTACTCATACAGAAGTGGTGTCTCTCAGGACAGCGTCGGGTTTAACGCAACACGCCAGACGTCTCTGCATGGAGGTGTAGAGGTTCCTAATGGTGTCCTGTGATGATCCATCCCATACAGCTTGAATGTTCTCACTGTGTTCTGCAGATGGTGTGGTAGGGGTGGAGTGTTGATAGAGCGTCCAATAGCGTCCACACATTTTCAATCAGATGAGAGATGAGACCGACCACAGCACAGTATCTGTGTCTTCAAGACGAGATCTTGAGACAGCAGCCATATATAGAGGTGAGTTGTCATGGTCATCTTCAGTGACAATTCCTGTTTTTATCTTGGTGGAGATGACTCAATGCGTACGTGTGTGGAGGCACCAAGATCAACAGTTGTTGTCATCTGTCACATGTCCAGAAGGTCTGGTGTCATAATATGGGTGTAAGTTCATACAATGTCAGATCACCTTCGGTCTTCATTGCAGACACTTTAACAGACCAACGTTACGTTAATGAGGTTCTGCAACCAGTGGTTCTACCTTTTCTGAACACACACTCCGGTGCTCTATTCCAACAGGACGACGCTCGTCCACACACTGCTGCTGTCTCAAGATCTCGTCTTGAAGACACAGATACTACGCCGTGGTCGGTCTCATCTCCAGACCTGTCCCTGATTGAAAATGTGTTGATGCTATTGGACGCTCTATCAACACTCCACCCCTACCACACCATCTGCAGAACTGAGTGAGAACATTCAAGCTGCATGGCCTGGATCATCACAGGACACCATTAGGAACCTCTACACCTCCACGCAGAGATGTCTGGCGTGTTGCGTTAAACCCGACGCCGTCCTGAGAGACACCACTTCTGTACGTGTAGAACTTGGTGCAACTATTTTTCCACAGTGAGTCTAAGGGTCTTTTAATTTCCTCTAAAGGTTTGTGAGTCAGTGCTGCAGCAGAACAGCAGAATTGTGAGGGGACAAATTAGAGCAAAAGGATTTTGCGACCACACACTTCATGTCATGTTTTAATGACATTATCAAATATTCAACATCTCAATGTATCAGAGTGTCCTCTCCGCACAGGCGCGAGGGCCGTACGAACGGTCTAATTCAGCATTTATAAAACAAATGGTGCCATTTGGGCATGAGTCACGTTCCAGCTTTACAACCAAACAGCAAATGAGATTCTCTGAGCTTTCAGTTTAATGGGGGTGAACAGTTTTCCCGCTGATTAGATTGGGTATGGGTACGCAACCTTTAACTCATCCTTTGCTACAACCAAGTTCTTCTGTCAGAGCCACAGTGCTGCACGTTGGCAGCTTAGTTGTGTTCCACAGCCGGCTCAATGGAGTGTCAGAAAAGTGACGGCATGTTCCTCGGGGCTTCGTATGTTCGCTTGCCGCACGATCAACAAACCATATCTCAGGCCTGATACCTCGAAGTGTTGAGACGGCTACAAACTATTAAAAAACTATTGCGGTAACAGATTCTCTCCTGAAGTCATGGATATGATGAAACAGATCAATGAGAAAGATTTCCTGCGGCTGTAGCTTTCTCCAGCTTTTCTTATTATACATCCAACCGAGGCAGATACTCCATACTATTTATAGATTGCACTTATGGGAAGAAAATATATGATGCCATTTTGATGGAATAAAGCCAACGGCAAGATATAAAAAATAAAGTGTGGATAATCTCCGGGAGAGGAGGATTGTTTTATTGAAAGCTGTATTGAGCCGGTTTAACCAAACATAACTTAGATATGACAATCTCACTTTTCACTCAACTCCACACCAGTGACAAGCGCTTTCACTTTTACATCGCTCGGAAGCCACCAAAGCAAAGAGCAAAACAGGAACACCATTCAGAAAAATGCAGCCTGGTTTTAAAATAGCTACCATTACACTGTTAAAACACTCTTCATACGTCAATGTTCCTAAATGGTTTGTGGGTTGGAAGAGCGAATCCTGGAAATAGAATCAATGCTTCATTAAATGAAGGATCTTTAAATGGTTATTCATAGTCTAAAGAGCAACACCCGCAGTCTTTTAGCCCTGCCCACTTTCTCCACAACCTTTACGCAAACTGCTAACTTTAGTTAAGTTAGCTAGCTAATTTAATACCGGCTACCGGACTGTGTTTCTGATACAGTTTCAGTAACTACACTGCTGCTGATCTTTAATACCGGCTACCGGACTGTGTTTCTGATACAGTTTCAGTAACTTCTCTGCTGTTGCTCTTTAATATCATAGATAAAATATATTAGACCTTGATAATCAAACCTGATGCTCAAGACCACTTCTCTGACTTTTCAAACATGGGCTTCTCTAAGCAAGTGTCTAAAAATCTGAGAAGAAAGTAAGAGATGACTGAATGGCAGGGGACGCCTATAACAAGCCTAGTGCAGAGATCTCTAATACCTGTACTGTGGTCCTGGACCTGGACCCAGATGCTGTTCTATTCTGACCTGGACTGAATTAGAACAAAAGTTTAAAGGCATGTTGTTTAAGAGACGTTAAATGTTGTTTAAGAGATGTTTGAGATGTTTAAACTGACAGATGTTTAAAACATCACATCACACCAGTCACTTTCTCTGCAGTGCATGCAAGTCCACTTGAGCTTCCCTGCTCCAGATGAGGCTTATGGCAGGATCTCCTCCTTTGTGTCTTCACCCCCCTCCGGATCCTCAGAGGGGCCATTTGATTGCCTGGGCCATGGATCCGGCCTCCTGTCCCCCATTGCTCCTTTCAGCTCCCGGGTTAAACATTTATCCCTGAATGGGGGAGAAAGCGGAGAGCGATGGCAAGTGGCTGTCTACTGCTGGCTCTGTGTGCATGACTTGACAAGATGTTTCCCCACTGGGGTTTATCCAACGTGTAGCCTAGAGTGTTTGAGTGTGTGTGTGTGTGTGTGTGTGTGTGTGTGGGTGTGTGTGTGTGTGTGTGTGTGTGTGTGTGTGTGTGTGTAAATAACTGTAATATCTGAAGTAAATGAAGAATATTATTTAGTGGGATAGATGGTTTTTTAAGTCTATGCTGCTGAGCTGGACAAACGTCCACCCGTCCAGACTGACGCATGTAAGCTTTATTGTTCTGATGTGGTTGTACTTTTACAGCAGTGTGGGTTTAGTGGACTCGGTCTTTGGCCGTTAGGAAAGCAGGCTGGACTGTAACTGATATAATTAATCTAATAATCAGTCAGTGAAGACACAAAAGCTGAACCGCTGAGACTCCACCAAACTGAGCAGCGGTGGGTAATTGTCAGTAATCTTCTCAAGATTCCCGCTTTTGAGGCTCTTGTGAAAGGGCACGTGACAAAAAAGGGGGAAAGGAGGGAAAGAGAGGGGAAACAAGCTGGGAAGTAGGAGGAAAAGGAGCGAGGATTCAATGCAGTTCATTTCACTGCATTTCTATTTGATTTCATTTGATCCAGGACAATTTAGTTGAATTCAATTCAATCCAGTTCAAAGATTCAAGAATTCAATCCAGTCCAGTTTAGTTTAGTTCAGTCAAATTCAATTCAATCCAGGCAAGATTATTTCAACTGAATTCAATTCAAATCCTTTCATTTCAGTTCTATTTAATTTGATTGGGTTTAGTTCAGTTTTGCTCCGTTCACTTTAGTTCATCCATGCATCTTCTTGTCTGTGTCCTCCTGGTCAGGGTTGTGGTGGGTCCAGATCCAACCCAGAATCATTGGTCACATGGCAGGAATAACCCCGGAAAGGGTTCTCCATCGCCGTCCGATCGGTTCAGCACAATTCAGTCCTGCTTAATTCAATGCAGTTAAAATAATTTCTGTTTAATTTAGTTCAATTCAATTTATTTCAATTTCAAGTTTAGTTCATTTCACTTCAAATTAATTCAATATGAACTCTCGGAACTACCAAGACTCCAAAGAAGACTGAGAAATGAGAAATGATGAGGCGGTCAGATGCCCAAGTGTTTTCCAGCTCCAGTTTAGATGATGAGGATGGAGGAGGATGAACCAAAGCTCTGGAGGGGAAAGATCTGGATGATGATCCTGTAGGAGAAATGCTGCTGCTGGACAGTGAAATATGGAAACATGGTGGAGAACAGCTTCAGTCTGAGGGTGACTCCACTGCTTCAGAGAAGCTTTTCCTTTTGGGGGGGGTGGGGGGCGTGGTCATTCGCTCCAATGGGCGTGGCCTCAGTGATTTATGAGTTGAGGAGAAAAAGGACAGGAGTGATTCTGCATTAAGAGAGAAAAGCAGCTCAGTTCACTTAGTTTCATCAGTGGATTTATTTCTAATTTTAAGTCTCTGATTTAGAGAAGCTCCTACAGTTTTATATGGCTTATGAAAAACGTTTTGCAGATGTTTTCCAGAGCAGACAGCAGTGGAGGTTTATTAGGAACAAATATGAAAATTAATAAACTAATTATTTTTGGTGCTTGAAGACCATCTTAATGAGCTGTTTTAATCCCTGAAACGTCTTAGAGATGAGTTTATTAGAGCACAGCTGTTGAATATGTGAATATATACATGTTTACATATATTTATAAACATGTATAGATTTCTAAATATATGAAGTTTATGGGATAAAAATATAGCGATATGATATATAAAAACGTTGAAACAATGTTGAATATCAATGTTAATTATCAGTGAAAACTTTCTGTTTAAAACTTTATTTTCATAACTTCATAACTAAGTTTAAGATGAGAGGTGTGTCAATTAATACTATTGTTAATAACAATAACAACACACACACACACACACACACTGTGAGATGTTACAGAAGCTGTTGACTCTCAGAAGCTGTTCTTCTGAAGCTGCTGTTGGTTTGAGTGACAGACTCTTCAGTTTCTCCAGTGAAGAGTGTTTTAAACTAAAGAGCTCTTCGTTTATCTGTCTGTTTCTCCTGATAATGAGAGAAATCTGATCAGTGCTCTGTAAATGCTGTGGCTGGAAGGGGAGTCACACTCCAACTCCAACACTTTGAATTTTCTTCAAATAGTTTGCAGCTATTTTTTCAAAGCTTGTTATTTTTCTTTGGTTGTTACAGAGCAGCTGTACATCATTAACCACTGACTTTTCATTTTTGAACATGTGAGGTGATTCACTGTTTCTTCAGCTGCTTGACTGTCAATCCAAACCAGATACAAATGGGGGCATTTTAAAACTTTTGATTAGTAGTGTGTGTGTGTGTGTGTGTGTGTGTGTGTGTGTGTGTGTGTGTGTGTATACACTTCTTAACTTCTTATAACTGACTAATAGCTATGAACTACTAAAAGAAATTCTACTATATACTTTATAATTACATATAGATAAATATTAAATACATGTATTTGAGAGAAATAGATATTAGTATATATGTTAAGTTCTATTACTGCCAATATAATAATAATAATAATAATAATAATAATGATAATAATAATAATAATAATAATAATAATAATAATAATAATAATAATAATAATAATAATAATAATAATAATAATGATGATATTTGATGATAAATTACAACAGAAAAAAGTATTGACACTGGAAAAAGTCTCTCTCTCTCGGACGGTGTGTCTTTAAGACGCATCAGCACATCTCACAACACAATGGACATTTATCACACACACACACACACACACACACACACACACACACACACACACAGCATGCAGCATCACAGCTGCACCAGCCAGCAGCAGCAGCAGCAGTGTGTGTGTGTGTGTGTGTGTGTGTTTGGAGAAACACAGAGAAACACATAAAGCCTCGCGAGAGACGTTGCCGGTGCCATCATCACGAGAACCGTCCCATCGGGGCTTTTGCCCCAGGAATGGGGGGGGGTGTAAGAAGGGGGGCTCGGAAGAAAAGGGGGCAAAAGCAGCAGCTCTAAAGCATAAGCAGCGCCGTGTTCCCCGCGTGCGAGGCACCGGAGGAAGGAGGGAGGAGTGTGTGAGTGTATGCATGTGTGTGTGTGTGTGTGTGTGTGATGGAGGTGGTGGGAGGGGGATGTACAGAAAGAGGAGGAGGAGATGGAGGAGGGGGTGTCTATACGGCGGCGCGTGCACACGGACGCACACGGACGCGGAGAGCAGCAGCGGCAGCAGCAGAAGAGCGCAAACGGTCCCGCGCGCCGTGCGAGCAGACACACACTCTCCCACACTCACACACACTCTCACACACTCACACACTCTCTCTCTCTCACACACACACGGCGCGCGGGAGACGCGGAGAGGAGCTGGAAAATACAAAAGGAGCATGAAGAAGGGGGGAAAGGAGATGGAGATGATGATGGAGATGATGATGAAGAAGAAGAAGAAGAAGAAGAAGAAGAAGAAGAAGATGTGGAGGAGGAGGTGAACCTCACTCTCCTTCCCTCTCCTCCTCCACCTCCTCCTGCTCCTGCTCCTGCTCCTGGTTCTGGAAGTGCCCTGCGCGCGCTTACAGGTGCAGAAATGGCGAAGAGGCACGAGCAGAAATGCCCCTCTGCACTTTGGCGAGGGGGAGAGCACACACACACACACACACACACACACACACACACACACACACACACTGTGAGCGAGGTTGGGTTTGTGTGTTTTAATGCTGGGTGCAGACAGCGGGGTTTGGTGGGGATGAGTTTGCGCACGTGCTCTGTTTTGTTTCTGCGCCTTTTTTCGTTTTTGCGCGTTTCTCGCCCGGTTTTAGCGCCTCTTTATGTGGCCAGAAAGTGCAGAGTGTTGTTGTGGACTCCTGGACTACGTTTCCGATCCCTTTCTTTACAGCTGGAGCTCCAGTTTGGGCTTTTGGAGGAGTTGGTTCACTTTTTGCCTGTTTTCATTTTTTGAGAACTTTATAACGAAAAATAAGACTGAAGAGGAGGAGGAGCAGGAGGAGGAGGAGGAGGAGGACACTGGACTCTTATATTTGAGGCATGAATGTATAAAGTGAAATTTGTTTTAACGAAAGACAAAGAAACGAAAAAAAAAAAACGAAACAGAGAAAAAGCCTCATATAATAGACAAAAAGTTGCGTAAGTATTCCTGTATTTTATCTTTTATTATGCAAAGGACAGAACTTTCCCCTTCTCTCTGAGTGTGTGTGTGTGTGTGTGTGTGTGTGTGTGTGTGTGTGTGTGTGTGTGTGTGTGTGTGTGCGTGTGTGTGTGTGTGTGTGCCATATACATTGTGCTTTTTTTGTAGGAAATGTCCTTTTCAAGAGTCCCAGAGGCTGATTGTCCAAACGCAATTCTTGTAAAATGTAAATCCAACCCAAGAATTGTGCCTGGACATCTGTTGCTGGAGATTCAACCCCATCTTCTCTCTGAGAGGGAAACAGGCCTTTCCTTCATCCATTCCTTCCACACCTAGAAAACACTGCACTTAAGCTCTAAATGTCTTTCCGAAGGTAAGGTGAAGGAGGTGTGATTTAAAAGCAGCCCATCACGTTTTATTCTGTCTATTTTCTGTTAAAACCACTTTTAAAATGAGCTCATTTTAAAAATAAAATTGAAGCACTGATAAACACTCCCGTTTCATGCATTTCCATTTGTGTTCATGTCTGGTGGGGATTTTGTTCAACATCAGTTTAATCAGAGAAACTCAAACAGTGAATCGTTTTCTTTTCTTTTTTCGTTTTGTTTCTTTTCTTTGATCCTAATAGACTTTTATTTCTCTTTAATTTTGGCATCTTTAAACCAGCAGCTTGGAGAAGTTTAGGATATATGTATGTATCCTTGCAGCCTCCAAAACTGCTCGTTTTAAACTGCTTTAAGACAAATTAAAGGATCTGTTTCAAATAAAAATAACTTTTAAGCCACAGAAAACAGTGAAATGTCAGGTGTGTGTTATGTGTGAGTGAGACTAAGTGTGTGTTTAGTATTTAACTCGTTCTAGGGACCAAATGCTGGTGGAATAATTGTGTGTAAACCTGCTTTACACCAATAAATGTGTAAAAAGAAATAATTAGTATTAATAATAATAAATTAGTATTTTAATTTTGTTTTTCGGTGGAAATAGAGTTTTTTTTAACACTGACTAAAGTGTAAACCTGTGGTGTGTTTAAAAGAACAGTTTAAGGCCTTTCTTCTGTAACTTGTGGACACACACACACACACACACACACACACACACACACACACACCATGCTGCTGTGTTTGATTTCATAGAGGCTCGATCGCATTATAATCAAAGCTTCAGATCGAATCGATAAATTGCTAATTGCCCTACAAATGAGTTTTTGCTGACGTATTGACTGGATGGAGGGGCATTTTGGGGGGAGGGGGGTATAAGGGGCAATAGAAGGGGAAGGTCTGAAGCACAGATTGGGCACCACGTGCACTGCAGTTATAGTAAAGCAGACCTGATCATTTTCTTTCATATGTGTTTGATATTTGATCGATGTTTGATTTTAATGCACTTTCTGAAGATCACAGCAGAATGAATGTGAGCAGGAATATGAAGCACGTGTTTCAGAGCCTTTTTAGGAAGAGAAGATGGACATGCTGGCTTTGATTTAGGAGAATTTACATCATTAATCCAAAAAAACTGCAGGATTTGGATTTTTGTAATCTGTCTGCATCACATAATATTCCTTCTTATAACTGCATAACATTCATCTTGAACAATTTCATCCTAAATTTGATTAAAGTTTGTTTTGGGAAAAAATAGAGGTTTGACCATTTTTGTTCGGTCAGAATCCAGTACAAGCACTTTAATAACCTGTAAAATATTATTTATAATAAGCCAAAAATGATTATATCACACAATATATCACATATTTTTAGTTCAGCTTAGCTTTACAGTATTTCTGGAGTAACACACAGTCATACAGTACAGTCTTACAGTCTATATACTAAACCATCTCCTAAAATTCCTGAAATGAGGAATTATTATTATTATTATTATTATTATTATTATTATTATTATTATTATTAATATGAATATATGTACAAGATTTTAGAAGTTATTTATTTTGGTTAAACCAAATGTAAAAGTTAACGAATCTGCCTTAAGTTTTTAGATTATTAAGTTATATTTTGTAAGTTATTTGTAAATATTAAACACATTTCTTGGAAAGCTTATTATTATTTTTTTTGTAAAACGAAAAAAACCCAACAATATTTGTAAAGAAATCCTGTAAAAAGTTTTCAGATAATAAATAGGATTCTTGTGTTTTAAAATTATCCCCGAAGTTTATACATAATAATAATAATAATAATAATAATAATAATAATAATAATAATAATAATAATAATAATAATGGAAATCAATGTTTGAAACACGTCACAACCTCATGAATTATTCATGTAATCTCAAAAACCTGTTGGCTATATAAAAGTATATATATTTAAAAAATAAATGATGTTTTAAATCTTAATCTTTGGATGAATTTGTTGTTTTTTTTCTTTCAGGGAAATATTCTGGGGTTTTTTTTCAGTGTGTTTAGCCCATAACTTGCCCTAATACCCTGTTACCCCCACCTTAGAACCCTAACATGGTTTTACTGTATTAGCAGAACCTGAAGGAGCCAGAGTCCTGCTGCTGTTTCATTCAGCCAGTCCATCCCTCTTTCTCTCCAGTCTGGATGTCTGCAGATGCAGTATCCCAGTGCTTCCCTCCTGCAGGCTCTTCCAGCTGCTTCATTCCCAGGCTATTCCTGATGTGGTGAAAAACGGGAATGTCGTTTTACAATGGCCCAAAGTCAGCTCATTAGTAGACAATGGAAATAACAGAGAGGAGGAGAAGAAGAAGAAGGTGCAGTGAGAAGTAGGTTGGGAAGCACTGAGGGCTAATTATAGTTTAGCCTTTGCACTGGGAAAACATATGTCCTATATAGAGCAGATCTCCACACAGCCATGACATTCCTGCACCTGACCATAGGTGTGTTTCACACTTTCAGATCACTATTAATAAAAGACCACAAGACTCTGTATTTGTGTGAGCAGACAGAGCTTTAGTCACCCTGCTGCACACCAGCCTCCACACCACCATCACCATATCATATAGATGGGGGTCTTAACTCTATTAATGACCCTTCTATATGTTACTGTTAATACATACCATTACTTTATACTTAATTACTTACCATGTTCATTTGATCAGTCACCTAGGGGGACCCCAGGGGCCCTCAGCCTGCATTCAAAATGTATTCAGTGTTTTCGGGACCATAATCCACCATGAAAAGGGCAACACACACTCTGTCAGTGTGTATCTGTAACCAGTTCAGCCTAAGATTCAAGCTATAGACTAAAACGGTATCAATGGTATACAGGACGTCCACCATTTAGTGCTATAAATGGACAATTCTATAAAGACTACGAGTCCATCCTGAAATGCATATAGACATAAATTCAGCCTATACGCTTAACTGCTACGTCACATATGGATGATTTTACTCACACACACACACACACACACACACACACACACACACACACACACACACACACATGTTCTAAACACACTGACTATGTACTATATTTCCTAAACTGCTGTAACTACCATAAGCATCGCTTACAGACTGTAATAGTATAAACGCAGCCTATAGGCTGAACTGCTATAGGTGTAATATATGAAGCATATAGTCTATTTTACTGTAAATGTATCCTTTAATCAAAAAGTCTAAAAAGACCTTCTATGTACAAAGAATATATTCTATAGAATATACTATAAATGCAGCCTATAGAGAAAAATGCTTCCAATGGCGCATATATATATACATACTATAAATTAAACTGATATACTTTGGTACTAGAAATGCAGTCTATAGCATATAAATGATGTCACACACTGGCTGCATTAATATAAACACACCCTATAGGCTAAAATGCCATAATTGCCATCTGCAAAGGGAAGAAGCACAGATACTATACATATAACCTATAAACAAAATGCACACAGAAGTGGCCTTATATACATTAATACTACAAATGCAGACTATATACCCTATAAGGACACAAGTAAATACCATAAATACATCATAAATACCATATACTGACTGTAATACTATAAATGCAACATATATTAACAGGCTATAAATGTCAAATAAAGCATATAGGCTCAGTTACTACAAATGAAGCTATATATATATATATATATATATATATATATATATATATATATACTACATTATGTACCCTATAATCTATCAACCCTATATGCTCTATAAAATGTCATAAATGTCACACACTGGCTGAAAATATTATAAAAGGACCCTATAGGCTAAAATGCAACACATGCCCTATTCGCTCTGTACGAAAGCATTATAACTGCTATAAGATAAAGATATAGATGGAAAGAGCTGGATATGAACAGCAGGGACTCTGTAAGGCAGAAGTCTGTTTTCGCTCACGTTTGATGCTACCACCAGGCCTATGAGCAGAAAACCCGGCAGGGGTCAGGGATCTTGCTGGATAAGGTTTACCCGTATTATGGACCTCAGAAGGTGTTCTCTCGCTGCTTGTCTTGAATAACCCAGTTACAGCGGAGAGCGTGGTGTGTGAGCTACCTCACCATAGCTACGAGAAATACCTGGAGCCTAGAAGAAACATTTGAAGGAGCCTAATGGTGGCAATAAGTAGGTCTATATTCTAGGGTGTTTTTTTTGGGAACGTGATCAAGATAACGAGACACGGATGAACTGGAGCTTCTGGTGTTTTAAGACAGATTCTGAAGGCGAGTGGTGGAGTTGAATTATGGATTAACTACTCTCATAAATAGTCGGAGGTTACTCCTCACTGATGTACCTAATAGCAGTGGTGAGTCTGGACTTCACCAGGCGTTCCCTACGCTATCTGAAAGGCCAGCAGGAGGGGAATTTAAGTGTCTGAAACTATCCGAAAGATGACTCGCCTCCTGTCCTGGAATACCCTGCTAACATTTTTATAACTCTTTAATGGAAAGGCGGATTAATCCTACTTTGCTAGAAAATGCCTTGAATAATCTGCCACACATTTTAACTCTTGACCTCTGGAGAGGTCGCAGAGTGAGAGAACAATGTTTAACACCTCCCCCCCCCACCCACCAACACACACACACACACACACTCTCTCACACACACACACACGCACGCACACAAACTCAAACACTGACATTGTGTTTTCTCTTCCCTCCTCAAACTCATTAGCATTTGTATTATTGTTGGGCGGCTATTCTCCTCCACTTTGCCGTTGTGGGCAGGTTTGTGGGCTGCAGGCCCGGGCCGACCCCCCGTCGCCATTCTGCTCAGCTACCCTAATGAATATTCGAGGGTGGTGAACCCCAGGATGAGGAAATGGGCTTCATAGAAGCAGCACATCAATCTCTGCCAAAAGAGACCTGATCTCCGAATGGGCGCGGCTGGTTCTGTAGGACCGGGCTAAACTAATCTTAGAAACGCCGTTGAAATGAGCTGGTGAAAATATAAGACTGGGTACACTGGATGACCGAGCTGCTGTTCATAATCCAAGGGATCGTTGAGAAAGGTGTGACACGAGAGCAGCCCACAACCGAAATACTGACCCGGCGTCTGCTGTACGAAAGGAGATAAGACTCGACAGTCGCAGCCAGAAATCGAAGCTACAAGACCGTGAGCTGGACTGCGTTTGATTTAAGCCCCTACATTTGACTCCTCTATGAACC
This sequence comes from Acestrorhynchus altus, assembly GCA_034509495.1. Taxonomy (NCBI): domain Eukaryota; kingdom Metazoa; phylum Chordata; class Actinopteri; order Characiformes; family Acestrorhynchidae; genus Acestrorhynchus; species Acestrorhynchus altus. The sequence goes on along the minus strand of CM067519.1, from coordinate 27,012,846 downwards.
TGATATCAGTAAAGCATGGAATGTTTAAATATATATATATATATATTTATATTTATATCAATGAAACACAAATGCATGTAAACAAATACATAAACTTAAAAAAAAATCATTCGTTTATTGAAAATCAAAAGAGAAAACGGCCTGCACACCCCCAACCCAATCGGGACATCCCGGCGTAAACTAATAAAAATGATAATTCAGGCGTTTGAGACGAGGGTGATTGGCGGTCAACGTCTCTGGAGAATCCATCTGGACGCTGGCTAGACAGAATGACCTCTGAACGCGCCCAGTCTGACCCCATCCATCTCTAGCAGGGCAGGTACTATAGGAGCAAGTGGACAAGGCAGTGCTTGTGTCTGAGGCCGCACTCCAGCAAGAGATCGTCCCATTGGGTTACAAATCAAAACAAGTCAAGAGAAGCTCGTCGGATTGGTCGGGAGGCCACTGCTGGATGGAGGATGGGTGGCGTGAGCTTTGACGGCGAAGCTGCATGTGTGTGTAGATATATGTATTTAGAGTCCGTTAACCTCCATGAAGGGTTGAGATGAACACCACGTTGTCCTGGTCCTGAAGCTGGTACTCTAGTTCACCCTGAAAAAGACCCCCAACCAACCCACACACACACACACACACACACACACACACACACACACACACACACAAAATCCATGATTTACCATTAAAAAGGAAAATACACCCTGACAGACCCCGAGACCCCACCACACACAGCTTTAATGGTCCAAAAATATTCTCTGAAAGGGCCTTAAAAAGGGAAGCACTTGTTCAATGTTTATTGCTGGCTGTACAAAAACAAGACGGAACAGAAAGGAGGCGGTCAGCTTAAAAGCTACTGCAAATTAGATTTACGTCAAGCCATAAAGGACCTGTCCGATGGGAAAGGACACTCAACTTTAAATCAAGGCTTGATTTGTGGGTTTTAGTTGTCATTGACAGTTGTCAAGACATTGACTTTTCCCTCATTGATTGTGTTTCTTTAAATTACAAGCTGGTGCCAATACATGTTTTCCTGAAAGAACAGCCCAGCGCGACCTCCACACACGCCGGACGAACGAGGACGATCGCGGCCAGCCAGCAAAAAATGAGCAAGCCGTTAAAAAAGGGAGAGAGTGGCGTGATTGAGGAGGTACAACGTACGCATACATACGCACAAGCGTGCATGTGGACGTACGCGTGTGGACGCGTAGGCACTGCTCACCATTAGCTCCCAGTCTGCATCGTTGATCAATACGAGGATCCCGGGTCTCCTGTGTTAAAGGAAAACAGAAAGAGAGGGAGTCATTTACCTGATATGGTCCACACTGATAACAGGGACATAAAGCAGGGCCTGACGATGCATAAGGAACGTCAATAGAGGGGGGACGGGGGTGGGGGGGTCACAGTTCCTGTAAAGTGTGGAACATTTAATAAATCACACACAGAAACAAAGATTCTGTACGTGCACTTCCTCCACACTGATTTGACTGTAGAATTACATTTGGATTTTCGTAAATTCTAGGTATTTGAATCTCCTTTACGTGTAAATCTCACCGTGGAGTCAAACACAATATAAAAAACATATAAAAAAACATATTAAAAACATATAAAACACGGCAGCCGAGCCACCAGCAGATCACGCTCAGCCTAATGTTATGGTTAAATCTGACGCTCTGTCACGCATGGAAAACATACTGGAATCACCCGCCTTCAGCTGATCGTGTGTGTGTGACGTGCAGCGCAGAGTGCTGGTTACACTTTACACCAGCTGGGAGAAGCACACACACACACACACACACACACACACACACACACACACACACACACACACACACACACACACACCGTATCTCCAAAACAGTGACTTTACAGGAAAAGACCTTCTTAACTTTCAATGGAAGTCAATGTAAAACACTTTCACTCCAATTCATTTTGGAGCATTTCTATTGGTCCATTCGTCATCAAATTCTAACACAATATAAACAACAAAAGCCAGATTCACACGGTGTCAAAAAAATATATATAATCAAAACATAGATACAAGGTTTTTGCACAACAGTGACAATATACTACACTGAATACACCCCTGCATTGTGTTTTGTGATACTGAGGCACTGATTACACAACATTAACACAATATTAATACAACAGTGTTCTGTTAATCATCTCTGGCACAAACAATCCTCGTATCTCCGTTTTTGTTTAGTGTTTATTTGGAAAATGAACTTCATATTGTGTCCAAATCATTTTTACATTGAAAGAAGGTTTTGGAGAAGTGAGGTTTTCGCATGACAGCGAGGAATGTTAACTGACATCAGGAGATATATTACATATGTGTGTGTGTGTGTGTGTGTGTGTGTGTGTGTGTGTGTGTGTTTCACTGTATCATTTTTGTTTCATTGTCATACAATAACTGTCACGCAAAAACCTTGCATCTCCAAAATGGCAACTTCATATGACAGTTCTGAGATCTCTTTAAATCCCTTCTCAGACTCATCTGCATCTACAGCGTCTTCTGAAGGCCTCAGAGAGCTCTTTGGATCTGACCATGATGATCCCACTCACTTCAACAATCAAGAGCAAACCACACTAATGTCTGAGGTGTAAATAAGATGATGGTCTGACCATTAGCAGCTGACGTTCTGCACCTGATATTCATTTTAGATATTTTAATTAGTATAAATGTGGGTGTGGCCTAACTTTTTCATCATATATAAATAGTTTCCAATCAGTGTGTCATTGTCAAATCAGTCTTTAAGGACGGAGAAACAAAAAAAGCATAAAAACAATCTTAATTTTTATTGTAAGTCAGTATAAAAGATAATTTTAGTAATTGTGGAGCATTTCTATTAGTGCATTCATCATGAAATTCCACACATTACACAGAGATAAAAATAGAGATAAAAGATTCTGTTTGATCAGCATCGTCGCAGTGATGATTTGTTTACTGTAAACCTGAAGAGCAGAACATGTAGGCGATGCTGGACACTGTTTTAACCCTGGGTTTGATTTTAGTTCTAATTCTAGTGATAGATTCTACAGTTTATTTATGTATCAGTATCAGCAGATACATATGTATTAAATATATCGGGCATCACTATTAATCCAGTATTCCCGTATCGGTGCACCCCTTCTCAAACATACCAGAGGACTGTAATATGGACACTGGTCACAAACATGCAACAAAAAAAAGAAACAAGGAAAAACAAATGAAGGTGACATCAGTCCTCCATTAAACACTTATTCTTTAAACTTCCATTGTTCGATGGAGGACATCAGTATAAGGTCTACGTGGCAGGTTCTTCGTCCAGCTCGTCCTGCGGTGTGAAGCGGTGGTTTGATAAGGGTGTGTATTCTGGTTGCACTGCCATAGTCCAGTACAAACAATGTGTATTTCCAGCTCATGCATATGTACGTGTGTGTGTGTGTGTGTGTGTGTGTGTGTGTGTACTCACACAGTGTCTCCCTGCACGAAGAGCTCGGGCCTCTCCTTCAGCAGATTCGCTCGTATCCACGCCAGCAGCTGCTTCATGTCCCCTGCAACACAGCCACCGGAGGTCAAAGGTTAGAGGCCAGAGTTCCTGGAGACGGCCCCACGGTCGAAGTGGCGCGACGGAGGCTTGGTCGAGAGCCTGGCGGGTGTGTGTGTGTGTGTGTGTGTGTGTGTGTGTGTGTGTGTGTGTGTGAGAAGGTTAAGGTGCAACATGACTACAGCATGGACGCCTTTCCAGCAGCATTCAGCACTGCCGCTGTCCAAACACAGCTGAAGCTGAGAGGCCTTCAGTCACTGTGGCCGTGGCAACCAAGCCTTAAAACTGTACAGACGGTGCTGAAATCAGCGTTTTTACAAGAACGGGGAGAGAGCAACGCGTCCCTCGCCGCCCGATGGTGTGGAGGAGGGCAGGGATGATTGATGGATGCAAACCCGGCGGCTCTCCACGTTGAAATTCAAATGAAACTGAGGGTGTCTGCGACCCTCCTCCCCAAAACGTGATGGTCGCTGTGGAACCTGATGTTCGTGACCTTGTGGTGGAAGAGCTTCGTTCGGCCACCTCCTCCCATTTTGGCGGGATGCGGAATTGTAGGGATGAAAGCGCTCTGCGAATTCGGCCGTTCACGGACAGCCATTCAAAAGCACACGACTGCTGTTCTCCAAAGCATCTCCAACACCTCTCCAGAGCACTAACCGTTCCACAACGGAAAGAAGAGGAAAAATAACATTCTGATCTTTTCATTTAAGTCAATGATGGCTTTAAGACCAGTTTAAGATGTAAATGATGACGTTTAATTTTAAAGCGTTATTCATTTTTAATGTACATTAATTCATGTAATGAGATTTTATTAATTCAAGATTATTTCTACGGGTCCATTCATCGTTTAACGTTCGTACAGAGTGAAGGGCAGCTGCCGTTTACAAAGGGTGTAAAAAACAAAATTCATGATCCATTACTCCAGGTAAATAGTGGTGATGTACAAAATTATATATATATATATATATATATATATATACACATATACGTGTGTGTGTGTGTGTGTGTGTGTGTGTGTGTGTGTGTGTGTGTGTGTGTGTATGCATGCATATTGCCCAGGCTATTCAAGTAACAATGGCGGAACAGTAAGCAAGTCTGTGGTCCAGCTTCAAGCTCACCATCAACACAGCATCATCAGCCTCCATCTCCGGATCGAACCACTTTCCTCCTCAAAAGAGGGGGCGAGGGAGGGAGACGCGAGAGGAGTAACGGAGCGAGAGAGCAAGCGAGGGGCAGGAGAAAGAGAAGAAAGAAAGGAGAACCTATAGAACTGAACTGGCTATACATTACAAAAACCTCCGCTTTCCTTAGGACGCAGTCGGAAGCAAGTGTGTGTGGAATGTTTGCAAGCCCACTGTGACTCCCTGTGATTGTCTGTCCATATAGGTGTGCACACGGCTGTGTGTGTGTGTGTGTGTGTGTGTGTGTTTTCCAAGGCTCATCCATATGAAAAGCAATTAGCCTAATCAGGAGTGTGACAACAGAGCCTAAGCTTTGAAACACAGATCAGTCAGCGGTCAAATAGCAACCTTTTACACATACAGCCCCCCCCCCCCCCTCCCGTCCCGCAGCAGAGTGGACAGCTGTTTCTCTATGCATAACCTATGAGCTGCTGTTAACCATGAGGAAATACCCATCAGTCAAAGCAGGACGCATATTACACTGTTATTACACTGTTATTACCACGTTATTACACATCTGCGCTCTGATTCGGTCCCTAAACCGTCATGTAATATAAAATCTACTCATATGACGATGTACAGTGTGTGTTCTGCACCCCCGCTTTACGCGTTGAGGGTAAAAACGCCAGTGAAGCTGATTTGAGACACACCTAAGGAGGACTTATAACACGTCCAGGACGGAATTCTTCAGACCTGCATATACAGCACATCTAGAGGAGGGTCATTCCAGAGCCACCCAGGAAATTCCTTGGGTAGATTTTGACTTTCTCGGCCTGGATTCCCATCCTCCGAGTGCCGCATATGGCTGGACGAAGACCACCACGCTGGCAGACTCATCTATCCAGAGACGTAGAGGACAGCTCCAATCTGTGTAGAGCTACACTGCCTCCTCTGCAGCAGCTGAGGGACCAGAGGAACACGAGAGGGGTGTGTGGTGGTGGTGGTGGTGGTGGTGGTGTTGGGGGGGGGGGGGGTTGGGAAGCCCTCGTGCTTGAGGAGACTTGATGATGCACCAGGGCTTCAACAGAGCCGCCGCCATTGATGCTGGAGTTGATGAACCTTTCTTCTTTCTTTCCATCAGGGTGTGAGAGCGTGCTGTCCCGCAAACAAGGCAAAGGCCAGTAGGCGCATGAATAGGCTGACTGCAGGTCACCATCACAGGCATCGTCCAAACGTCCGATTTGTTACGGCACCTCCCTTTGTGTTCCCGATAATCAGACTGGTGTGTGCTCCAGATGTTGGGATCCATGCTACTGTTAATCGAGACTCTAGAGCTGAGCAACACAAACGTCAAACCCGTGGTCAGTATGTTCTGAGTTCCACAGTCCAGGAAAGATCTCTGCGAATCGAGCCTGAAGCTCTTATTTCTACCAGAATGTTTGAAAGAACATCATGAGATTATTCTGCTTATTTCTAGATTTTTACTTGATCCAGTTACTTTTAATAATTTTATCTTTATTTTTTTCTTTTGGGAGACAGTTTTAAGACAATGATGCAAACAAGCAAAATGATCCGTCACTAACACATGTCTATAAATGTCGGCGTATCTCTACCTCATATTTCAAAAATGACAACTTTTTGTAGAACTTCTGATCTTTCATTGAAGGTCAATGTTAAAGTCTAATTTTATAAGAGTTGTTTTGGAGAATTTCTTTTGGTCCATTCATCAAGACATTCTGACACAATGCAAAGGACGATTCCCAGTTATGTCAAAAATTCATCAAAAACAGACAGAAGGTTTTTGCAGGACAACCACTTCCATCAGTCCATCTCTCAGGTAAACCATCACACCAGCAGCATTTAGAGCATTTAAAATGAGAAAAATTAGACTAATAAAGTGAGTAAATAAGGTAAGCAAATAAAATGTGATCATTAAAGGTCTGTAAATATTAGTAGCAGTATTACTGTCACATGCATTCATTAAATATTTTTTGCAGCGTAAAACTACATGTGAAACTGTGATTGTTATTTTTAATTTGTTTGCAAATGAATAAAGTATTTGCTTTAGTGGCCTAATACGTATTTTGGTAGGTTATACTGTTATGAATGGCTTTAACAGGATCTATATCTCTGAGCGGTCACTTCCTGTCTGTCTGCATGGTCAACGTTAATTTACATATCTCAGAGGGTCCGAAAACTCCGACTTAAGACATGCGGCATTATGGGAAATGTAGTGCCTGCAGTGAATTTGCTCTGATCAGTCAGAGTCTGCGTGCAGGTTAAGCTTTTACACGTGGTCAGAGAAAAATTGTCCTCAGGTTCTCAAGGTTAATAACGATGTTTCTACGACATTATTTGAACAAGACTGCATCCTGTGGCGCGTCATATTCCCGGAAATGTCCTCACAAACGACCCTTTTCTTATTTCAAATTAAACCGTAGATAATAACCTGCGTAACGGCTGTGATATTACAATACGGCCACTCTTGTATCTCGTACGATATAAATCTTGATGTGTCTGTATTTACGATATATTGCCCAGCTCTCACTCCGTCTGCACAGGAAAGGAGGGCTGTGTCGTAAAGGCACCTGTACACTTCTTTAGACTGGGCAAGTTCTTACTAGAGACACAGCTTTTAGGGCTGTCAGCACTGGAGTGAGAGTGTGTGTGTGTGTGTGTGTGTGTGTGTGTGTGTGTGTGTGTGTGTGTGAAGGGAGTATGTATGTGTGAGTGTGTGTGAGAGTGTCGGAGTGTGTGTGCGCTCCTCGCTTTGCTGTGAAAGGCAGGGGGTGAGCAATAGAGGCTGTTTCAGGTTAATTGGATCGCTGTCAGCCTCCTCAGTTGTGTAACGATCGCTGTACCTTGCAGGCCGGCTAGCCCCACACTCCGGCACCTATAAAGAAGAGTGATGCTCACCCCAGCGCAACGTCCAGGCAATGAATATTGACCTGCACCAAAATCAGAGGGGCTAAAAACAGAAGCAATCACTTCTGCTCTCATCACTCCTTTGCTGGGGCAACTTTTAATAAAAGCAGAAGTAAAAACCAGAAGATAGATACCAAAAATTGGGCTAAAAAGAGCGCGGTTGACGGAGGGTGGACGGAGGGTGGACGCGGCGTCCACATCTTCATCAACCCTTCTTTATCTGTCACAGAAAGGGGAAAGGAGTGGAGGAGTGAGGGATGGAATGGAGGGGAGGAGGGAGAAGGAGGGAAAAGAAGAAAGAAAGGAGGAGGAGGTCTGCGTCAGCGCTCAGGTGCATGCTGGGATTGCGGCTGTGAGGGAGGGTGAAGGCGTGTTGCATAGTGCAGTACAGCGTACTGGATAAGCTGGCATTTGCTTTCTCCCTGTTCGGCATTACGAGCATTATTATCATTATGATCTGCGAGTGGGCGGGGCCAAGTCATTCATCTTGGTAGCAATATGAGGGACGCCTCCGTTTCTATGACAATGGTGGTATGTAAATGTGTGTGTGTGTGTGTGTGTGTGTGTGTGTGTGTCCAACACTATAGGACTCAGCCTCACTCATCAATCACTCAGAGGGATCTGGAGCATAAGACAGAAATTTAGGGTGGGGTAGGGGGATTACACTGGACCCCCAATGTCAATCCAAGCAATCACAGCCAGTCATCCATGACACAGGCGAATATCTCTTACTCACGCTTTCACACACACACACACACACACACACACACACACACACACACACACAAGGTCATCCCCTGGCCCCAGTAAGGTCCTTTCGGCCACATTCCCTCCCTCAGTCCACTTTTGTGGGCAGGTTGTCTTGGAGACTCCAGTGCCATGGAGACGACCCCGCTGTTGTTAGTGCTGCTGTTGTTTTATGGGGGTGACGACACCGAGCACAGCACAATCACTTCTGAGTGTTCCCAAACTCTCTCTCACACACACCTCTAACGTTAAACACATTACTGCTGCAAGAGGCACTAGCCCTTACACTCTCTGTGGGATTGCGGTTCTTTTGGGAAGGAAGATGAAGGTGATCAGGATCAATAACTGATGATAACTGTAGGCTGATCTGATCAGTATTTATTGATCTACTCATACAGAAGTGGTGTCTCTCAGTACGACGTCGGGTTTAATGCAACACGCCAGACGTCCCTGTGTGGAGGTTCCTAATGGTGTCCTGTGATGATCCATCCCATGCAGCTTGAATGTTCTCACTCAGTTCTGCAGATGGTGTGGTAGGGGTGGAGTGTTGATAGAGCGTCCAACAGCGTCCACTCATTTTCAATCAGGGACAGGTCTGGAGATGAGACCGACCACGGCGTAGTATCTGTGTCTTCAAGGCTTCGCACCCCTCTAACCCCTCTTACGGGTACTAGATTCTACATAGAACGGACCAACAGAAATGCTCAAAAATGACCTAGAATATAATCTTCCGAAGAGAATCATTATTAAGAGTTTGAAGCTGAGACACGACTGTCCAGCGATGACCTGTCTCCTTTCAGATGACAGCTAAAGCATAATGGACACGTCTCTGCATATGTCTCTTGTTAAACCTATAAGCTGGTGTTTGATTCTGTTATTAATAAATAAAGACTCTGAAGTTACAACGAAACTAATGTGCGAGTTATGTGTTTGTGAGACTGTAAACTCACATATGGACCCGAACAACGAACCAGATTACTGAGCATCCATTCGTGAAGCCAGAGGAGAGATGTTCTGTGGACCTCATACCACCAAAAACGCAACTTTACAGGACAAAGAAAAATAATTCTCAACTCTTAGAACCTAAAGACGATTCTGATGGATGTCTTTGCAGTTTGACATACTTTTACTCACCAGGAGACAGTCACACATACCAGATGTTATTATTTTCAGGAGATTGTAGACTTCTCAAATGTGTCTTCATTTGAGACGTAAATATTAATTTGTAGGAATTTTTAATGATGTTTTAATCAACCATTTACTTCATGTCTACAAATGATATATAAGGACAATAAAACGCCATTTCAGAATCCTGTTGGAAACTGATTGGTGAGGATTAGACTGACATCTATTTATATTTATAACAAGTTCTTCAAAATACTACAAACAAACAAAAAAACAACCCGATTGTTATTTATTTTTGTTATTTTTTGTTATGTGTGTATCAGTATTTTCTCTTCTCAGGACTTTTACTCTGAAATTCGAACCCTGTGTGAGCAAAGAAGGAGAGCAAGCAGCCCCTCCCTTCTCATTTTTCAGTATCATATCAGTGACTGGAGAGCACGGACCCTCTCGGACTCTCTCTTGGAGCTGCATGACCAGGGATTTGAACCCACCATCCTTGAGTCACAGTGGGATTAAATTCAGTTGGAATGTTGGTGGATTTTAGCCATTGGTCCGAGCTGGATTACTCGCCGTCAGCTGATGACACTTCAATGACATTCACACACAATCTCAGATGCTGGATTTTGTACATAATAACGTGCATTCCGACTGTTGCCACTTGGGGCGCTACAGTGACAACCGAGTTGTCGGCTTGCTGTTTTCCAGTCAAATGTTAAGGTGGACAGGTTTGATTCACGCTTTGATTATCGTTTATTTTATACCAAGACTGCATACAAATACCACCTGACACACCTGAACCAATGCCATTTCACGCAGTAAGCACCGCAGTGTTACACTGTAGTCTCCAAGCTCCACGTTTTCCTTTGGACTTTATGGGTCTTTGATAAAAACAACTGTTACATTTACTAAGTGTGGCTTTGGGCCATTTTACACACCTCTGGGAATCCCTCTCAGCTCTTAGACAGAATCTGCTGGCCATGTTACCCTCAAGCTTGGCACCACTTTCACCCCGATGCCCCACCAGGAAGCCTGGAGGAATTTGAAAAAGGAGGGGGCAGTGAGGCATTCGTCCTGCCAGCCCCCAAAAATGATTGCACACAAAAAAAAGGCCTGGGTGCTTTGTCACCATCACCCCTCCCTTCTTCGCTAGGCCTCCTAGTGCCCCTACCCCGCTCCATACCTTTCCAGTGACCCCGGCGCTGGGCATAAAAGACCCATCAACAGTATCACTGGCTGCATTTACAAGTGAAAGAGGCTCAATAATGGAGCAGTTAGAGAGAGAATGGGCGAGCTTGAGGAGGCTCACAGATGTTGGTGGTGTACAGGGGGGGGGGGTAGAAGGAGGCGGATGGAGAGAGAGGGCTCAGCTCTATTGTTGCAGTGAGAGAGAGAGAAGGAGAGAGAGCGCAATAGCAAGAAAGTGAGAGGGAGAAAGCATGCGAGAGTACGAGAGAGAGAAAGAAGGAAAGGGACTGGGGGCAATTACTTTTCAGGCTAGTGTTTGACGTCGGCAAACCGACACTGAGCCAATGCTGGCCTGGCAAAGAGGCCAAGTAGGATGGGCTGGGCTGTAGAGCAGGTGTCCAGGGGAGCGTGTGAACCAGGGCTTGTGGAGGTCAGAGAGAGAGGGGGGAGGATGAGGGAATGAGGAAGCCCAGTTTGGGATGGTGAAACCCGGGATTGGAGAAAGGAGATGTTCTGAGCTGACATTTGCTGTTTGTAGTAAAAGGTGTAGAAAAGGCTTTGGTCACAGCAGGGACGAGGGCAGTGCTCTGGCATTCCACCACCCTATTCCTCCAGGAAAGCCTGGGATCGAGATGTATAGAACTAATTAAGTGATCAATACTAGGAATTGTCAGGAATTGACTTGTTGGAGAGAGAGAGAGAGAGAGAGAGAGAGAGGGGAAGGGGCAGAGTCACTTCTGTAGTTATGCTTGAGTTTCAACTCCAAGGAATTTCCGTCATTCCAATTTGAGCCAGGACGATTATGCTGACTGGTGTAATTCCATTTCTAGACATTTCTATTTCAGTAAAATGCCATCTGCTGGTGTGGCACTTTAACAAAAGACTCCCTTTCACCCAACAACTATGCCGATGTACTTCTGACTGTACTCACAAGGATCGGATTGGCCAGGCAGTGTCACATGGTGGTCCTTCACTCCATCAAACAGAAGTTCAGCTCCTCCACTGGAAAAAAGGCAGATATTAGTATTATATTATTAAAAATGGTTCTGAGGTTCATCAATCAGACGGACTCTAGTAAGGCTGAGAGTAGCATCGACATTCTTCCCAAAGTGCAGTTTTGAACTTGTCTTGAAGACACAGATACTACGCCGTGGTCGGTCTCATCTCCAGACCTGTCCCTGATTGAAAATGTGTGGACGCTATTGGACGCTCTATCAACACTCCACCCCTACCACACCATCTGCAGAACTGAGTGAGAACATTCAAGCTGCATGAGATGGATCATCACAGGACACCATTAGGAACCTCTACACCTCCATGCAGAGATGTCTGGGGTGTTGCGCTAAAGCCGACGTCGTACTGAGAGACACCACTTCTGTATGAGTAGATCAATAAATATTGATCATATCAGATGTTTGAATCGTCTCACGTCGGTGTGGATGTCGACTACACACTCTTTTCCATGTAGAGGGCCGGTAATGAGTTAAGAAGCTCTGCATGAAGAGAAAGTGGAAAGAAAGGTCCCCCTGCAGGGAAAGGTTATTGAGATTCATTGGAAGAAGTGATCATCCCACAAAGGGAAGAGTTCCTCTTGTCCTCTGGTCCATTCAGTCATTAGGAAGACTAGCTCTGGCTATTGTTACACAACAGGAAGCTCCATCTGCTCCAACAACAGACCCTGAAGATGCCTTCAGTAAAGCAATGGTCACTAATCCTCCCCCTGCATCTGGTTTAACCCTCCTGCAGAGTGTGGCTTTAACTTGGGCTGCAACGAACAGTTCTCTCAATAATCCATTACGGATTCTCCAGTTAACTGACTAATGGAACCATTGTGCCTTCAGTGGGTTCTCTCCATTTGCTGCCATCATCAATTAAAGTTTCAGCTGTGGGATGAGTCATTTTGTATGTTGAAGAACATGTCATATCGCCCCCTGTGCTTTCCGTGGGAGACTGCAATCTGTCACAACCTGGTGATCTACCTCCAGTACATTCAGGGCTCCAGAACATCTGGATTGGGGTGTAGAAAGAAGACTGAACCATGTGGAGATCGGCAGATCACCACTCCACAGGCTCTGAGGAGCATTCTTACATCCCCTACTGACTGAGCACAGGACGAGGGTGAATGGAACCACAATTCATCACATACCTTCATCCGGAACGCTATGGGTGAACTGAAGATTGGGATCAGATCGAGGAGCAAAACAACTTAACTGGGACATCCCTATTAGTGGTCATCCAACATTCCAAATGTATGTAACACTGACCAGATCATGGGACGACTTCTCTGTAGAACTTCTGATCGTTCAGAAGCTCCTGGAGCTGCTTTTCATTTAGATGTATTCATAGTTCATCTGTTTCTCTGCAGACTTTATTCTCCTCCTTTCACCCTGATCTTCAATGGTCAGGACCCCTCAGGACCACCACAGAGCAGATATTATTTGGGTGCTACAAGTGGAACACCAGTGATACTGGGATTGGTGGAATTCACCTCACAACAACTTATAGCAAATGCATTACATTAATGTTGGACCTAAACCGAGAAGAGCAGGGCTTCCAACTGGCATCTTCAGCAGGATAATGGTCCAGACGGCAGCACTTCCTTGACCTGCCCAGTCACCAGATTTATCACCAGTCGAGCATTATGGGAGCAGCTGGACACCAGCTTCAGTAACCCGTGTGCAGGAACTACAGGCCCAGCTGCAACATCTGTGGGTAAATGTGCTGCACCTGAACCGTATCTCATCTAGTATCCAGACTAGAGGCCCAACAGGGTTCTACAGCCTCCTTTCAATTGTACAGTGTTCCCCAATAAACCGCCTTTAATATTATAATCACCTCCATGGATCATTATAATCATACATAGATGATTAAATCCAACTCCTCACTGGTGCAGTACGAGTGTGTATGTAGGTGTACTTCCATCTTCAGACACACACTTACGGAATACGTTCATTGTATAAGGGTAAACAGGTCCAGTAGAAGGTGGACAGCCCAGCGGATAGTACGCTTTAGAAAGAGAGACGGTGTTGGGTTAGTGGAACAGCACGTCAGCGAGAGAGAGATGGAGCGAGCGAGCGACTCATGTAGCAGGTGCAAGGCCCATAAAGAGCGCTCACATCTCTTGGAGAATGCACAGTTGTCCTCCAGATCCTCGGGTTTGGCGGTCCGCCCGCGCTCGGGCTGTCCAGAGAGATGCTGCCACATCAAGCCTGCATGCCAGGGTCAGTAAGGCCACTCTCAAACACCATCTCTTTCACCCCCGTAGAGAGTGACAGAGGATTCTATGATGACTTCAGGGCTGGAAGGTCTTTAATTTGGTGCCAAATGTTAACTTTTTACTTCACGCCGGACCTCAATCTATGGTTTGTTCTGGGAGGGGCAGTGACAAGTCGTGGCCAGTCTATCAGGCCGTCACTGTCAGCGTACATACATTTGCAGACACTGAATGTTCTATGATAAAGGAAGGAGGGTGGGGACGGCGGGATGGGGTTGCTGTTTTTCTAAGGACAGTTTCTGATTTAAAATCTCGTGATCCGCCAACGTTCCTGCCTGGAAATGTCCAACAGTCTGCCCTTCACCCATTCATGCTGCATGAATATTAATAGATAACATGATTTTCAGAAACAGTAAGAGCTTGCAGCCCAAGTTCAGCCCAAGAACAGACGGCAAGATGTGTAAAGACGTCTCCAACGGTTTGGAAAATAAATAGTCCCGGAAATAATTTACCCATTTATGACACTTATATAGTGATTATGGAGCAGAAGTTATATATATATAGACGTAATATTTGGGGCAGCCGTGACCTGGTGGTTGGGGAATCAGCCTTGTGACTGGAAGGTTGCCAGTTCAAATCCCTGAACTGGCAGGACACGACTGAAATGCCCTTAAGCACCGTGGAAAGGGCTGCTCACCGCTCCGGGCATGTGTGCTCACTGCCCCCTAGTGTGTGAGTCCAACGCAGAGGACAAATTCCCCTGCGTGCAGCACAGTGGGAATACGTGCACTATTACGTCAAACTAGTTCACAGCTTAAGTGGTGGCCCATGAAGTGGTTGCTGTGGTAGCCCGTGTGGTTGGTCGGGTGCAACCAGTGTATCTGTAATATTGTGACCGTTTGTTCTTACGGGGCAACTCTATAACTTAGAAATCATATTCCCAAACCAAAAGGCTGTATGTAATCATAACCATATGATTATATAAACGTAACCGCACGCTGGTTATACAACTGACAATCAGACAGCTATGCTCAAATCGAACAGTTTAGGTGTGTATAAACCAAATGGACTGGAGTCAGACGTGTTTAGACACTGTATACCTGCGTAAATGCACCACTACAGCACGCTGCCTCAGCCAGAAATATCAGAAATAAATAAAGCTATTCACTTCAAAACACTTAAAACTGACGTCCTGCAGACGATTTTACCAATTTACAATCAACCTGTCTACCGTCTGTGCAAGCTGGACGGTGGTCATTCATATTTATGTCCACCGAAAAGCAGTTATCTCTGTGTTTCTCTACGAGCTAAACCCTGTAGTTGCTCTGTACCAGTGTAAAGAATTCTGGATGAATAGGTCAATAGAAATGCTCTAAAATTACTTTCTCTTATTGTGCATTAACTTCCATTCAAACTCCAAAAGGTCACCATGTTGGAGATACATTAGCAACAACATGCATAAAGTGAAATATTGGTTCTATATCAAACATCAAATCCAGAATCTCAGATTATTACAATATTTAAATGCAGACAAACAAACACTTTCAATCACTTTTAATGTAATGAATGTAAAGTAAAGTGAAGTTAAAGCTTCAGAATTAAACAACAAACAAAAAAGAAGCATTTTAGATGCATTAGTATATTTTTATGAATAAACAATTATACACCTAAAATACTGGTGATATAATTCACACACATGCAGTTGTTTACAAGCTTAAACTAACAGTGTGATGAACTGAAGAGCATCAGACTCTGGTTTTCCAACACAAACCCAGAATGAAGTGCTGCACCAGTTCCGGAGAGAGAGGCAAAGTGACGAAGGAGAAAATATCATCTGAAAGAATCTGAATTCAGAATTATTATTATTATTATTATTATTATTATTATTATTATTATTAAAATCCAAAGGAAATGAAGCACAGCTCTGCTGAAAAACACAGCCTGGTCAGATAAAGCTGGTCAAGCTGGGTTTTATTTGAATTTGATGGTTCAGCTAATTTACCAGGATGATCTCCCTGCTCCAACTAGATGACCAGTATGACCAAGACTGATCAAGCAGGTCAAAGCTGGTCCAATTGGATTTTTCATAAAATCTATATTCTTCTATTATTACTTTAATAAACTGTTTGTGCTGGAATGATGCTGCTGGAACCTCAATTTCCCTGAGGGATCAATAACATTATCTCTGTCTGTATGTCTGTCTTATCTACCTACCTATCTATCTACATTGACCATCTCTATCTCTCTCTAAGTCTCTCTCATTCTCAGCCTCTCTCTCGCTCTCAGTCTGACTAATATTAGACACCAGTTTGACCAGCTATCAGAGCTGGACTGTAGGTTCTTCAGGGAGAGGAGGAGCTGGAGCCGCAGAGCAGCAGGTAAACACTGCCCCCTTCCCGCCGGATTAGTGTCTCCCGCCCCCGCAGAGACAGACACACCCTTCAGGCAGCGATGAAACAAACTGTCGGAGAGAAAAACGCGCTTTAAAGGTTTAAAATCACACAAACCTGAACTCCAGGTGGACCGCTAAGGGCGCCGCCATCTTTCTACGGGAACAGGAAACCGCCGCCTTCCTGGCTGATGTACACTTCCGGGGAGGGCCGGAAATAATATTAAAGCGATTATTATTATTATTATTATTATTATTATTATTATTATTATTATTATTATTATTATTATTATTGTGTTTATTATTATTTACTTTAATATTTTATTTTATTATGAGAAAAAAGCAATATTACACAAATATTTATACATGAATATTAATCTACACTAAACCACTTTCTCACAGATAAGAGTTTTTCACACTGGGCTGTGACTTTTACTGCAAAATGAATAAAATATAAATAAATTAATAAATGCAAACATAAGCAAAAAAATCAAAAACTAAAACAAATTAACCTAATCAAGATGAAGAAACTTCTATTTAGAGCACATGTCAGTGTCAGTATCTCAGAATTTTAGAATATGGTTTAAAAGTATAATTTCTTTCAAAAAGATATATTAAATATATTCATATTAAATCATATTTAACATTCATTACACATAAAGTGTGTATTTTTTAAACAATTGGTCAGTTTGGCTATAAAAACATAAATCCAGAATCTCAAAATATTGGAAATGTTTGATTCTAAATTGAATAGATTTCTAATCACAACTTGAAATAAATCACTGTAAATGTAATTTTTTATTATTAAATAATCAAAACCCATTTTCACAGTATTCTCACATGGGTGACCCTGTGGTGGGGGTCCCAGATGGGCATGAGTTCTGAATGGGTTTGTATATGTTTTGTTACTGGAAACCAGTTGGGCTTACCAAGTAGGACCCATGATTACACAGCCCAGCCTAATCTATATGGGTCCCATCTAATGTCAAAGGGACGTCACAGGGTCCATGTTTAACCCCTCCACATCCCATCACTGACCGCATCCATATGTGGGACCAACATGAATCAAATTTAACTCCCCAACTCCACCCCAACAAAAGTACTGGATGGGGCTCCATCATTCCAGAGAACACAGTTCCACTGCTCCACAGCTCTGTGCTGGGGGGCTTTATAGCTAGATTAGATGAGGTGTGTGTGCATTTGCACATCTGTGTCAGCAATGTGTGCAGCTTAAACTAGTTGATTAAAGGTGTGTCTACAAAGTGTTGTATTTGTTTATAAGGCCAATGAATGTATTTGTACGTATGTATGTTTGTATGTATTCATTAATGTGCAAGTATGTGTAAGTATTTTCCCACACACACACACACACACACACACACACACACACACACACACACACACACACTCCTCTCTTTCCTTACAAACTCCCTGAGCCTCCGTCATATTACTGACAGGTCTGTCCCAATCGGGGGTGGGCAGATTGAATTGCAAATGCTGTGCCTTCTGTTGCCGTCCGAAGCCGCACTGGCCCTTTGCAGCCGGCCATTCATGTGGTAATGTGGAGTGTGAGGAGGAGCTGGAGAGGGCTGAGGGGGGCCAAGGGGCCAGCGAGAGTCACACGAGGGGCCACCATGGACTGACATTGAGGGGAAGGAAGTGGCCGGGTGGAGCAGAGGTTTTGTGTATTTTTGAATTCGGGTGGGGGCGATGACGTGTGTGTCTGTGATTCTGGAGCTCCTTCGAAATATTTGAGAGATTCACCTGCAGTGTATTTGGAAGCAGAGCTGAGAAGAGATGTTGTGGTTCCAGTCTCTTGTTACCTCTGGATCAGACACGATGTGTGTGTACATGTGTGTGTTCTGGATGTGTGTATGTCTGGAGGAATGAGTGTTTAGTTTTCCTTTTAAGAATCAGAACAAAGTAACAGTACTCTCTGTGCACTCTCAAAAATACTCTCAAAAATACTCAAAATACTCTCTAGAATACTCTCAATTACACCCTCAAAAATACTCACAGAAATACTCTGAATGCTCTAAATACACTCCGTAGTTTTCTCAAGAACACTGTCCGGAATGCTCTCAATAAACGATAAACAAAATCGATCAATTCTTCTCCAAAACCTTGTGGTTCTTCACACCCAGAATGTCTCATTTATAAGAGCAGGTCTCTACAGAACACTTAACTGAACTGTTTTTAAGGATCCGAAAGTGGTTCTTCTATGTTCTTTCACTGACACCTTTAATTCGAGCGTGTGTTTGCATCCCCCGAGGGCAATGATCCCGTCTTAATTCTAAAATCCAGAAGCGAAGCCCTCCGTGGAGGTTCTGCATCCTGATCATCTTGTTCTGTATCACATGCAAACATGAGCAGCAGTGCATAACAATGAGTTGTATTTCTTAGACGTCGATATGTGCTCTGTGTTGTTTGACACTAACAGAGGCCGCGTGACACCTGAATGCTAATGACTGATAGGGCAGGTTTCTGCTGAACGGGCGGAGGAAAGCACGCGCAGAGGGGAATTTCAATAACACCTTTTACATAACGCCACCCATCACCGAGATGGCAAAGTTGATTTGCTTCTAATGTGCAATTTCTCGATCTGCTGCAGGAACGGTATGGTGCACGCTGCAGCAGCTGAGATGTTTCCAGCCGTGTGGCTGTGGCGTGGCAGGCTCCTCAGCAGTCAGTAAGCATGTGCCGATCAATAACTAGGTGTCAGTACATCCCATCCTGATGCTTGCCTTTGATAATTGATTCTCATCTAAAAATAGCCAAAGATCAATTATAACAACCATTTTTACTAAAATAGTGATAGCTGCTCCACAGCTCAATGCTGGGGGGCTTTATACCCTTATTGCCCACACCTGGCATTAGAGATGGTGCCAATAGGCTCATATTTTTGATCTGCTCCAGAAGGTCCTATTCCATTGGATGAACGTCTCTACAGGGACTACACAGGCTGTCTCAGCAATGTGTGCAACTTAAAGTAGCTGAGCGCATTGATTAGAAGGGGTGTCCACATACTTTTGGACATGCCGTGCAGGTGCAGCAGCTAACTGCAGTACAGTAATGAAGTACAACGACTCCAGTATTCCCAGTCCTGCTGAGCTCCGGCGTTACGCTCCATCCCATGACCCCCTCGAACACGATGACGTATGACAGACACCGCTGTGTCCCTTTCCCCGCCTGAATCGGCACACACAGGCCTCGGCCCGTGCCCCTGTGTGCCGTCCCCCAGCGCTGATGCAGTGTACTGGTGTGCCCACCCTGCCAGTGGTGCCAGGAGGCCCTGTCTCTGACTGGCACACAGCTGCCTGGGAGCACAGCTGTCAGAGAAATGGGGCATTCTGTCCAACACACACACACACACACACACACACACACATACAGATTGCATCACTGCCTTCTGAGCACCCCCTCCCACCCCCACCCTCACACAGATTCAGAAACAGCCACCATCTTAACTGTGAGGTCACTATAGCCTGACGCACTCGGTTTAGGATGCCAGAGCGCATGTTCAGCGCTGCAGTGCTGCTGTTTCGAAAGAACACACACATCTGTTTTACGATGAAGGGACGGAGGGACACACGTGAATCTAGAGCCATCGATCCAAACCCCCACCCCAAAGTTTGTGTTCGTAACATCATTCAGAAACGTAAACTGGCAAAAATGTTATTTTCATTACATTTAAAATAAAATATATTCAGGATCAATAACTGATGATAACTGTAGTCTGATCTGATCAATATTTATTGATCTACTCATACAGAAGTGGTGTCTCTCAGGACGGCGTCGGGTTTAACGCAACATGCCAGACGTCTCTGCATGGAGGTGTAGAGGTTCCTAATGGTGTCCTGTGATGATCCATCCCATGCAGCTTGAATGTTCTCACTCAGTTCTGCAGATGGTGTGGTAGGGGTGGAGTGTTGATAGAGCGTCCAATAGCGTCCACACATTTTCAATCAGGGACAGGTCTGGAGATGAGACCGACAACGGCGTAGTATCTGTGTCTTCAAGATGAGATCTGTGTGTGGACGAG
Source organism: Acestrorhynchus altus (assembly GCA_034509495.1). Lineage (NCBI taxonomy): Eukaryota > Metazoa > Chordata > Actinopteri > Characiformes > Acestrorhynchidae > Acestrorhynchus > Acestrorhynchus altus. Next base: position 26,992,574 of record CM067519.1, on the reverse strand, counting down.
CGTCGTCCTTTTGGAACAGAGCACCGGAGTGTGTGTTCAGAAAAGGTAGAACCACTGGTTGCAGAACCTCATTAACGTGATGTTGGTCTGATAAAGTGTCTGTAATGAAGACTGAAGATGATCTGACATTGTATGGAATTACACCCACACCACAACACCAGACCTTCGGGGAGTAGAGGACTGTAGTTGAGACTCTGACAGACTGTTCTGGTGAACTGCATATTTATCACCAGTCTCTTAAAACCAGTAAATAACTGGAAATGGCTGGTCTGAGTGTTATGGATGGATATGAGTTATACCTGTTATACCTTTAAAGCATGTAATTATTATATATAGACACACACACACACACACACACACACACAACAGATCAGGAGAACAGAGGGATTACGAGACTATGGCTCCATCATTTTAGGCCTAAGCTTCACACAGCACTACTTTAATGAGATGCTGTCTCCGCCTTCTGGTCAAAGTGAGGAACTACAGTTTCTGAACTGGATGTTAAAGATGTATCATCAGGTCAGTTGTCATTTAGGAAAAACATGTTTGGCGTCTGAAGCTGGATTATTTCTTTTGTTACTGGAGATCAGAGGTATTAAGAGTTACACGTGTATCATGACCAAAACCACTGACACACAAACAACTGGACCCAGTATAGTTTCAAACAGCAGGAACGTCAACAGGTGAAGAGGGACAGGTTTCCTAAAAGGATCTTCAAATTAAAATGAGAGGGAGAGAGTTCCGTGTGAGTGACGAGAGGCTTCCGGGAAACCCAGCAGACCTGAAAGTAGGAAGGTAGGATTGAAGAAAATCCAAAATCCAGCCTGGAAACAAGCTTACTGTATTTTATTTCCTGGAAAAAAGGCTGAAAAACATATGACATACTCCTATTTACAGCACATAAGAAAGAGGATGCAACCACAAGAACCTACGCCTGTTCTCCACCACCAGTCCAACCACTATTTACAATGAAATAAGCACAAATCAACCCATCTGTACAGGAAAAACCTTTCCACTGCGACAGTCCCGCCCCGTAAGCATCATTAAAAACAGACGTACAGTCCAAAGGCCCAAAGTCAGGCCTCTGGTTTTTGCTTGCTGTACAGAGCCCTCAGCTGGCTTGGAGTGAAATTGCATATGGAGCATCTCCAATCCTCAACACTTCCAGATCTCCACAGCGCTAATTGCTTTTAACGTGTGCCACTATAAAAAATACCTGAAATAGTGCCTCCAGAATCGGTTTTCCCTGGTAATGATCTTAACAGACTGCCTGTAAACAGCGGCAGCCTGCGTGTCTGAGCTTCGGCTTCCTTCCAGAAATAAAGACCTTCTTTTTTTTTTTGGTGGGAAATGATACTGAAGTACTTTGAAGCTTGCGGCTGATAGAGGTATATCACTGAGTGTCATTCCGGGTCTGTACTGGAACCTGCGACCTGCGACCTGCATTGCAAACGGGACATTGACACCTGAATGAAGGTCCTTGCTGACACTGGAAATAGTTCTGGGTCTCCAACCAAATAAATATAAATAATGATAACCTGTCGTAGCTCGTCCCCCCCCAACCCCACCCCACCCTCCCAACGTCCAAACTCCAACACAAGCATGACTGACACCACAAACGCTCCCACATTTGCTGGACGCTGTCATTCAGTGCAGGTTCGGTCTCACTGGTCTGACTGTAAGACTGATAAAGGAATGAAATGAGTGTCTGAACATTGTTCCGAGAAAAACACTCGTCTCTCAACTCACTCATTCATTAACATTCACGTCATTTGGCCGAGCAGCTCCTAATTTCAGTCCAATGATTGTAGAAAACACCGGACACTTTCCCCCTGCTGCCAACAGTGACCCCCGGGGTCAAATCTAATGTTTCTGGCCAGGTCCTGGGTCTCGGCGCCACCTAGTGCCGCTCCTGGTTCCCGTAAGCTTTCAGAAAACGTACGGACGAAACGGACGCAGAGTCTCTGTCTGTTGTTCTATATTAGTCTCTTTTAGGTCAATGTTCTCAAGCCGTTCCTTTAAATTCCAAAATACACAACCATGAACACAGTAAAAAAAAATCCCAAAACGAGCAAATTATTGTTTAGCTTCCAGTTATTCTGTCTTATTAATTAATAAATTCATCAGAAAACGTTTATTGCTTTAGTTTAGATGTTTGATTAAAACTGTACTTTTCCTTCTTGAAGTGAATTTTAACTTTTTTTGTACATGTTTATTTTTAAATCTGGTGTAAATCAGTTAAATGTATTCATTTCTGTCTTTTTCATTTGTTTGATCCTTTTCAAAGGAACTAAATCTTAATTTGTTCATTTTATGATCGTCCTTTTAGACAATCTTGATTGTTTTCCTCTTAATGCATTTTTCCACTCTTCCTTCATCCCCTGTTCATTGTAGGTTACGCTCGTCTGATTAAAAAAGTAATAGAAACATGTGAAACGATGTTCCTAAACTGGGGTTTGACTGGTCGATCACACTGTCCCACGCTTTGCTGCGCAGAAATAAAAAGGTAATTATAATAAAATGTCATGAATTAAATAAAAAAAAGTACCAGATTTCCTGGTCGAGCAGGTGTCCATTCAGGCTGTTAAGATTTGGCAACATACATTCAAACATTTGATAAGTGAGTGAGTGTTGGACCCGCGGGAGTGTGTGTTGTCTCTGCGAGCGAGTGTCCCGGCGCTGAGCCGTGCCGGTGTGATGACCATGCATTCTGGAATCACGCAGGATCTCTCCCGTCTGAAGAATGGCGAAGCACTGATGTGTTTTTCCTCCTTCCCCTCTTTCCTGAAGTTGGTGTCCACCAAGCTCCTCCAGGAGAGCGTCCAACTGAAGGAGATTTTGGCTTTTTAAAAAAATGCACTCTGACTGTTGTTGTCAGCTCTGTCCTGTGGGGGGCGCTGCCATGCCAGGAAAAAGTCTGTCCCCTTTTTGTGCCTTTTTGTTCTTTATCGGAAGCGACCTCCCTGTCTCTCTGTCCTCCCCTGTGGCTCGTTAATGGTCTCTCCCAGGTGTAGGGAAGCAGTGAGGTGATGGATCGTACCACATGCCGATGCAGAGGGATGAGGGGTTGGGAGACTGCTATAACTCGCTGTGGCGTACAGGAGGCTCCAGCTTGTGAGAGAGGGCTGTGAGGACTTTGTCGAACTTCTCGTAGCGCTCGGCCTGGCTGCCCTCCGAACCTCGGCTGCCCCAGAGCAGCCTCATCTGAAATTCCGTGCAGAAGACTTCCAGCACCTCCTCCCTCTCCTGGAAATCTGCAGTTAGACAACAAACACCTTCAGAATATGGACTGGATCTACAGTCAGAGCCTGGTTTCTATCATCTATCAAAGTTGATGTCCACCTTTGACATATTTAAACATATGGACATTTGCTTGTCATTTGAACTACACGTCTAACATCCACTGGAAGACAGACGTTCCCACTCCTCCATGTGGAATTCTTTCAGCTCTTTGATGTTTCAGCGTCAGTCTTTGTACAGATGCTCCTACGTTCTCCTCAAACCCCCTCTGATACCATAAAGATCTCATACTGGTTTCTATGATGGAGAGATCTCCACACCCTGCTGCAGCAGAGCAGCTCCAAACCATCACACTCCCACCACCATGTTTCACAGCTGCTATGAGCTTCTTTAGCTCAAATGCTGTGTTTGGTTTGTGTCAAACTTGTCTTCTCTTACTGTACCCAAAAAGTCTGATCTGGCCATTTGGCAGTTTTAAATGTTCTTAAAGAACTTGAAGGATCTGCTGGAACATTAGTATTGCTGCCACAGGACACCTTTGGTCTTGTGGTCCATACTTTGTGTTGAGACCATGAGACACTTCACAAAGGAGTCAATTTTGCACGTACCCTGTAGCTTGCTCTCAGCGTTGGTGCGGTACAAGCCTCCGTGGTGGGCGATGCTGCGTGCGGCCTCCAGGTGGCTCATGACCACGTCCACTCCACACTCGGAGCTCTCCCAGGGTTCAAGCCCCTCCCCCACAGCAATGCCCCTTTCCAGCAGAGACAGCACAGGAACCACATGGGGGAAGCAGGTACTGGACAGGACAGAACTTTCTGCAAGAGGACCACACACACACACACACATACACACACACACACACACACACACACACACACACACACACACACACACATGAGTATATCTGAAAGAGATCGCTCATGATTGGCCAGCCCTCCCACTGCTTTAAGAGAAGCTCCTCACCCTTGCCTTCATTCATAGCCTTTATGAAGGGTTTGAGCTTCTTCTCATACAGGATGGCTCCCTCTGTGTGTCTCTGTCTGAGGGTCATCCACGTCTGCTCCAGTCGTGCAATCTGAAAAAAAGTTCAGGTACACGATATGGGCAAAAGTATTGGGACACGTGCTCACTCACTGGGTGTATAGAGTTCGTCCTACATTCTGCAAGATTCTGGAGCGTGGCTGTGAGGCTTTGATTGCATTCAGTGACAAGAGCAGTAGTGAGGTCAGGATGTTGGACAGTCCCCACCCCACCTCACCCCCAACCCCCACAACAAAAGTACTGGATGGAGCTCCATCATTCTAGAGAACAGTTCCACTGCTCCACACCTCAATGCTGGGGGGCTTTGTACCCCTCAAGCCTGGAATTAGGAATGGTGCCAATAGGTCCATCTGCTTTAGAACGTCCTATTTTATTGGCAAGACGTCTCTACAGAGACTAGAAAAGTCAGAGTAAGTAAGTAAGTCCAGCCCCCACCTGTGGCAGTTCCAGGGCTCTCATAATGGCAGCGAAGCCGAACATATTTCCCATGGTGCTCTTGAGCTCAGCGGCCAGCTGGATGGTTTTGTAGAGCAGAGCAGCTCGTTCCTCTGTACTGCCGGTGCAGCCCAGCAGGTCAACAGCCATCATGATGGACATGGTGTAAAACCTGTGGAGAGAAATATAAGCGTAAATACAATCGAACCTTATATCTGCAGTAATCCTGGGCATTTCTACATGCAGTAGTGCATAAAAGTTTCTTAAAAGTAGACAAAAGGACAACCAAATCAAACAATGAGACAAATATATTACACGTCCTCCTTTATTTATTGAGACAAAATGAAGCAATAAGCCATGAGAGGTGCAGAAGGGTGTTTCCTAAAGGATGTGAAGAGAACAGCCTATAACTTCCATCCCTGTGATGAAATCACACTAAATACCATCAAATCCTCACAGCAACGTTCCAAAATCTAGTAGAAAGTCTTCCTTGGACAGTAGAGACGGAAGAAGAACCAGCTGAAGAACCACAGTTCTTTTGGTGGAAAAGGCCTGGAGACGTTCTCCAAAATGATCTACTGCTTAATTGTGATGGGGACACTGCAGGTGTCCAGCAGGACAGTAGTAAGGTAACTGGGAAAGTAGCACAGATGGCCATCAGGTCAGTTCACAGTGGTGTATCTAGAGTGTTCTCTGTAGCTGAAAGAGCTGAAGAAACCTGCCGGGAGGAGAGAACGTCCAGAAATAAAAGGACTTCAATGTTTCTGTGGCTGTGTGAGGACTTCTACAGAGGTTCCTAATGGTGTCCCGTGATGATCCATCCCATGCAGCTTGAATGTTCTCACTCAGTTCTGCAGGTGGTGTGGTAGGGGTGGAGTGTTGATAGAGCGTCCAATAGCGTCCCACACATTTTCAATCAGGGACAGGTCTGGAGATACCACTAATGAACCATGGTCATGTGGCCCAAGGCTCACTGATGCTCATGGAGGTCCCACCTCACAACTTAAAGGAGCTGCTGCTGACATTACTCTTGGTGCCTGATACACACGACACCTTCAGAGGTCTCGTGGAATCCATACTTCGATGGGTGAGAGTGGGAACTAGGCGGTTCTAGGATGGAGGTTTTAATGTTATGGCTGATGATGGGGGTTTGGGTTCTTCTCAAGCCAATCCAGTCTGATCTGCTGGCTGATTGAGAGCGTGTGTATGATGTGCATGTGTGTATCTGAGTGTTTGTGTCACCTCTCCAGCAGATCCAGTCTCAGCTGATGGCCATGTGGTAGAGTCAGCAACTCCAGCCCCGAGCCCACTCCCATCATCCTCTGCATCTCCTTGGTAACACCCAGTATCCTAGCAACCTGCGGATGGTCACACAGTTACCAGAGGAATATTTCCACTGTCTTCTCAAACCAAAGACGTTTAATTAGTCTGTAATTCACCCTTATCGAGTAAGGACAGTGTTAAACGCTGAATTATCTGGAGCAGGACGGTGTGGGTTCTCTCGGAGAACGTCTGTGTGGTCACTAACCCCAGTCACTGCCCAGGACTATTCAGGAGAGTAAGATAAAGAGTTCTTTTGGGTTCGGTGAGGGTCTCTTAAAACAGAATACTGAAAGACGTCCCCTACAAAAAGAGACCCTGCGGAGACAGCTGTCCCTGCTACTACTCATACTATTAATTATAACACACTACTACTATTAATAATAATAATGACATCATTGTAATACTATTATATCTACTAGTATTAACAACAACAATAATAATAATAATAATAATAATAATAATAATAATAATAATAACACTATGACAATTATTACTATTATTAGTAATAATGATAATCACATGCTGCTACTCCTACAAATAATACTAATAATAACAATAATAATAATAATAATAACAACATACTACTACTATTAATAATAATAATGACATCATTGTAATACTATTATATCTACTACTATTAGTAACAACAACAATAATAATAATAATAATAGTAATAATAACAATATGACTTATTAATATTACTAATAATAATGATAATCACATACTGCTACTCCTACAAATAGTAATAATAATAATGATAATAATAATGATAATAATAATAATAATAATTAAATGCATGTATATACATCATTACAGAATTATTACAATTACAGTTATTCATTTACAAAACCGTTAAAGTGTCTGTGGTTATTATCTGTGAACTGGAGTCACATTATTAAAATATTAAATACTTTATTAATAATTTATTAAACATTAAAGTATTAAAATAACAATATTTTGTGTTGTACTTTAATTTGGAAAATTACAAATGAATGTGACACTTATATTATAAGCTCACTTATTATTCATCAATGCATTAATGCAGATTTGCCAGGGGTCTTCTTACACCTGGTAGGGGACATCTCCAGGGGACACCTGGGAGTCTCCAGTCCCCACTACTTTGATTACGATTCTTTAGGGAATGTCAGGGGTCTCACCATGCAGTCCGCCTTGGTGATGTGCTTGGCTGCCGTTTTGGGGTCCACCTCTGCCAGCAGCTCCTTCACCCTCTTCAGCACTCCCATCTCCAAGGGTTTATTCTCAGCTGGAAGAAGGGCAGACTGGTACCTGCCAGGCCTGAAGGAGGAGGCGGTCTCCACTAGGGGGAGCGAGAAGCCTTCACCTCCATCTGGAGCAGAGGAACCTGGAGCTCTGCACTCCTCCACCCTCAGCCTTTCCACGTAGCTCTTACAGGGTGGAGTTGGGGGCGGGCATGGGCGGAGCTCACAGTAGCTTCCCCCTGCCTCTGAGCCGTCTGAGGGGTAACTGTGGGCGGGTGTGGAGTGGCTGTGGACAGGGGGCGTATCTGAGCAGGGCAGGTTGTTGTTAGAGGAGGACGGGGAGAGGTGGGGCTCGCTGGAACGCCGCAGCACTGGGGAGGGTGGGATTACAGCTAAGACACGCCCACCTGAGCCATGTCTGTGACGTGAAACTAGAGAGAGAGAGAGACACAATTTATCCAACCTGTCTTTCATATCTGTACATTCTTATGTCAATAAAAGCAGAATATAAATTACATAAAGACAATATTGTTGATCAAACACAGTCTTATGCAAAAACAAATACTGTGAAAATGTGATTTTTCTTCAAAACTTTGAGAAAGAATGAGAAAAGGACAGAAAGCGATGGGAGGACTAAACGAGGACGAGGACGCTGTATCAAAACGAGCAGAATGGGAGTGCAAACGCACCAGACAGTTCTGGGAGAACACAGCCATTTGTCAGCAGAGCTTTGGATTCGGCATTTCAGAATTCCCAAAAGCAACTTTTGGAAAACTGTGCTTATTGATCGGACCGTCTTTAGGGCCGGTCATTTCCAGTGACCGCCTGCGACCATCCCCCCACTTTATACACACTTTATACACACTGGCCGTTGTGCAGAGAACAGAGGAGGGGGTGAGAGGACTTGCTGGGGTGAGAGGGAGAGAGGGAGAGAGGGAGAGAGGGCAAAGAAGAAATGTAGTGAGAGAGTGAGAGATGGGAAGAGAGAGCGGTGGGTGGACAGAAGAGAGATGATGAGAGAGGGAGAGTATGAGTGTGAGGAAGAGGGTGGGAGTGATCAGGAGTGACAGAGACGGGGGGAGGGGGGGGGGTGTCACTAATTACCTCATCAATATTAATCAGAATTTCTCCTGCTTTCGGGGTCTAATGAGTTGTGCTATCTCCTTAATCTGTAGATAAATGAGGGCCCAGCTGTGTCAGTGCAGTGTGTGTGTGTGTGTGTGTGTGTGTGTGTACTCACTGGAGCTGTATGCAGGTGACAGTGGGGTTTCCCCTACAGGGCTCAGAGGGCAGCGGAACTCCTGTATCTGATCCATGCTGAGAGCGCAATTCCTCATGGCATCCTTATGGTGAACAGTGGAGGGGCTGCAAGGGGCACACACACACACACACACACACACACACACACACAGCCTTTAAAACACAGCTCAAAGCACACACACAGTGAAGATACACTACATGTCCAAAAGTTTGTGGACACCCCTTCTAACAAATGCATTCAGCTGCTTTAAGCTGCCAAAATTGCTGACACAGATGAGCAAATGCACACACAGCTTGTCTAGTCCCTGTAGAGAAGTACTGCCAATAGAATAGGACCATGTCAGTGTGACTGCAGTGCTGAGAATGACCCACCACCCACATAATATCTGCTCTGTGGTGGTCCTGTGGGGTCCTGATCATTGAAGGTCAGGGTGAAAGGAGGAGAATAAAGTATCAGAGAAGCAGATGAACTACAGTCTGGAATTATAGAACCACAAAGAGCTCCTGTGTGGGTGTAGAAACAGGAGGTATTCATAATTTTATGATTGATCTGTTTATCTTTTTTATTGTTCATAACAAACAGTACTGAGAGACGGATGATTCCAAACTTTTGAACGTTAGTGTATCAGAAGTGGTCAAACATAGTTCATACAGGGATGAAGATCCATCTAGAACATCACACATCTAGCTAAACTGGGCCCAGTTTCCCAAAAGCACCTTCATTTTAACAACTGTGAGAGAGAGTTCAGTACGATGCTCGCTCGACCCTTTATGAATCCCCTTTGAGATAAGAACCTTTTGGGAAACCCAGCTCTGGTGGTTCTAGTGTCTAGAACAGAACTAAGCTCAAGACTAGTAAACAAAAGGTACAGTCTCAGTGCCCAGTGGAGGAAACATGGCATGCTGGGATCTGAAGTGCAAAACAACCACTGTGGAGAAGAAGGTGTGAACCAGTGAGTCAGAGGAAGAAGTGAGAAGGATGGGTTCTGTGTTAGAACATAAACACACACACACCACACACACACACACACACACCAGCTGCATCCCTGCTCCACCTTCACTTCGGGCTCAGAGACTACAGGCTCGGCTGGCTCTGGCGGCGTGTCGTCACTGATAAGGTAAGATGAGCAGTTAGACAACATGTCCTGTTCCAGTATGGTCAGCAGTTTTACAGAGCAGCCCAGTATCCCACCACCCTAATGCTGGTCAAGCTTAGCTCTTGACCAGTATGTTTTCATTTGACTTTAATGGTTTAGTTGGTATACAAGCATAATCAGCCTAACCAACCTGGTTAATCAGCACGACCAGCAAGTCCAAATTGGTCAAACAATATGACCAGCCTGACCATGCTGGTCAACCCCCATGACCAGAAAGACCAGCAAGACTGTTAAGGGAATGCTTAGGGAATATTTGTGCCCACGTGTGGGGGGTGCGTCGTCCATGGCAGTGTAAATGTAGAAGTGCTGCAGGAGTCTCTGGAGACTTCCCACTTTAAAGACTGGAAAACCCTTCTGATGTGCAAACTTGAAGGAACGTTTGAAAAGCTGATCTGGGGTCAGTTTTTGATTATGTTCATTTGGAAACGCAGAAGCCAGGCTGCTGGTCTGGTTTGATGAGGTGAGTTACACTAATTCTGGCTTTGTTCGTCTATAAATCAGTGGCTGGATCAGATTTTGTATGAACACAATATCAAATGGTATAAAGCCGCACAACGGAACAGTGTACAGGAACCATATTAAACCCTACACTTAGAACATGATGCCCCCTTTATGGTGGGAAACATTAACTTCATTATGGAAACATAAGGTCTTGAGTGCTTTCAGACATGATCATGTTTATAAATCATATTTTAAGATGAAGTTTCATCATAATCATCCAGTTTGATAACGTTGTTGAAGTGCAAGACTGGACAACGACCAGTAAGATGTTCCATCATCATCATCATCATCATCATCATTATCATCCTCATCATTATCATCCTCCTCCTCCTCACCATCATCATCATCATCCTCATCCTCATGATCATCCTCATCATTATCATTATCATTATCATCATCATCACTATCATTATTATCATCATCATCATCATCATCATCATCATCATCATCCTCATCATTATCATCCTCCTCCTCCTCACCATCATCATCATCATCATCCTCATCATCATCCTCATGATCATCCTCATCATTATCATTATCATCATCATCACTATCATTATTATCATCATCCTCATCATCATTATAATCCTAATCATCATCATCATCATCATCATCATCATCATCATCATCCTCATCATCCTCATCATTATCATCATCATCATCATCATCATCCTCATCATCCTCATCATTATCATCATTATCATTATCATCATCATCATCATCATCCTCATCATCCTCATCATTATCATCATCATCATCATCATCATCATCATCATCCTCATCATCCTCATCATCCTCATCATTATCATCATTATCATTATCATCATCATCATCATCATCCTCATCATTATCATCATTATCATCATTATCATTATCATTATCATCATCATCATCATCACCTGTGCGGGATGATCTTCTCAGTGGTCAGTCCATCGGTCATGGTGACGCTACGTCTCTTGATGTGCGCCCCCCTGGGGCTGGAAGGTGAATGTGCAGATCCTGATCTGCTGCTGGCCAGAGCAAAGGTGGCCTCCAGGTACCTGAGGGGCAACGTGCGGTTCACCGGACACAGAAGCTGTGCGCCAGTGCGCGGGCACACAGGCCGACCGGTGCCAGCGTGGTGCCGGACCAGCGTGGGCACGGAGTCAAACGGCTCATGTTCGAGGAGGTACTGGACTCGTGTTTGCCCGCTCTTAACTAGAACCTTACTGATCCGACAGTGGATCACTTCATGCTGCCAGCGACAGGTGACCACGTAATCACCTGCATTGGCCAGGGAGTCCCGCACCAGGAAATCTCCACTCCGCAGCACCAGCGACTCTGAAACCTGTGTTTATAAAACACAAACAAACACGTTTGAGCTGAAAAAACATGACAATTATTTATTATTTATGGAGGAAAATGACCAGTGTTTCATATCTGTGAGGGTAAAAGTATGTGACCCTCTGCTTTCAGTGTCTG
>CM067519.1:26965936-26975936 GCA_034509495.1 Acestrorhynchus altus | reverse complement strand
CACACACACACACACACACACACTCACACACACACACACACACTGGGATCAAACTCAACAGGTTGGAGTTATTTCGCCACTGCTCTGTCTTCCACACACAGAGACAGGTGTTCCAGACACTACCCCCCCTGTGTCCGGCTGCAGTGGAGTGTGTGCTGTGTGGGACACGCTGTCAGAGTGTGACCTTGTGTGAGACAGACAAACGGCCCAGGCTAAACACAGTGTGTATTGTAATAAAGTCAATAAGAGAGAGCGGTCAGAGTTTAGTGGCCATCCACAGCTCTTTAATGTCTGCTTCTAACCAGCATGAACTTCCCATATGAAGACCGAGCTTTGTTCCTCGCTGCTCTCCCGTGAATCTCATTCTCACGGCCTGCTCTCACTTTAGCTATATCTCTTCATTATTTTACTCTTGCTTTCCAGCTATCGACAGAGGAGTGACGGGTTCCCCGTTTGAGCCCTCTTTGGTTCCTCTCTATGGTCTCTCCTCCCAGTCTGAGGGGTTGTCCTGCTCCCCTGTTACCGCTGGCTCAGCAGAGGCTTGTTCCGGATTTCTGTAAAGCTGCTTTGTGATGCCTTCACAGTGAAAAGCGCTTTATAAATCAACTTTGATTGATTGAGTGATTGATGGTCTTGGTCGGCGTCTGAGTAGGATCACCTAAAACGAATCCGACCAAGAGGAAAACGAACCAGTATAACCAGTATAAGTTCACTGTTTAAGATCAACATGAGACGATCAACAAATCCCTGTGTGTGGTGGCACCGTGATCAGCACCAAGATGAACGGTGACCATGAATGAATGGTGATGGACACACAAGTGTGTGTGTGTGTGTGTGTGTGTGTGTGTGTGTGTGTGTGTGTGTGTGTGTGTGTGTGTGTGTGTGCACACTAAATGGTGGAATGGTTTGTCAGTGACAGTGAGCTAAGTGTGTGTTCCTAGCCATTCCTCTAGGTTTCTTCCTCTCTCGCTCAGAGAGATAAATTGATTAGGCCTCTCTCTCTCTCTCTCTCTCTCTGCCCTCTATACGAGTCGAGGTGAAAGCTGAATTAGCGTGTCTCCACTCAGATTTGATTAGCTTTGTGCATCTGTGTGTGTGTGTGTGTGTGTGTGTGTGTGTACATGTGCAGTTGTGTGTGAAAGAGCAGTGAGGTCAAGTGTGTAGAGTTATTGCTTTTGCCTGTGTGCCTCCAGGGAGGGAGCCCACCTCCACCACCGAGCGCTTCATAATCTCATCGTGCTGTAATTGCCTTTCGCTGTTGAGAGGGGCTGTAGAGGGGCTGTAGAGGGGCTGTGTGTGTGTGTGGGGGGGTTGTAGAGGGCTGTAGAGGGCTGTGGGGGGTGCTGTAGGGGGCCAGAGGGCTGTGGGGGGGCTGTAGGGGGAGGCTGCAGAGGGGCTGTGGGGGGCTGTAGGGGAGGCTGCAGAGGGGCTGTAGAGGGCCAGGGGGGCTGTAGGGGGGTGGGGGGGCTGTAGGGCTGTAGAGGGCTGTAGAGGGGCTAATTCTGTGTCTGAAGCTGTAATACCTCTAATCTGGCTTTAAGACAGAACCCAAACAGGAGCCGGTTACTGCTGGAGATAAACGCGTGGTGAAGAGAGGAGAGGAAAGAAGAAGAGAGGAGAGGAGAGGAGAAGAGAGGAGAAGAGAGGAGAGGAGAGGAGAGGAGAGGAGAAGAGAGGAAAGAAGAAGAGAGGAGAGGAGAGAGAAGAGAGGAGAAGAGAGGAGAGAGAGGAGGAGGAGGAGAAGAGAGGAGGAGGAGAGGAGAGGAGAGGAGAAGAGAGGAGAGGAGAGGAGAAGAGAGAAGAGAGGAGAGGAGAGGAGAGGAGAGTGAGAGGAGAGAAAGAGGAGAGGAGGAGAAGAGAGGAGAAGATGAGAGTAGGAGAGAAGAGAAGAGGAGAGGAGAGGAGAAGAGAGAAGAGGAGAGGAGAGAGAGGAGAAGAGAGAGAAGAGAAGAGAGGAGAGGGAGAGGAGAAGTGAGAGAAGAGAGGAGAGGAGAGGAGAAGAGAGGAGAAGAGAAGAGAGGAGAGGAGAGGAGAGGAGAGGAGAAGTGAGGAGAAGAGAGGAGAGGAGAGGTGGTGAATGGTGTGTGAAGTGAGTAGCTGTGTGTGTTTGAGGAATTTGCACTTCTTTAAATAAAGACATTAAATGGAGCTGCGTTTTTTGTCCTGCCAATCACAGCCTCCCAACCAGGACACACAACTTCATTCATTCAGAGAAAAGCCTGCAGAGAGGGAGATGTGGCACGCCAACACACACACACACACACACACACACAACACACACACACACACACACACACACACACACACACACACACACACAATGGGAACTGAGAAGAAGAAAGAGCAGATGAGAGAGAGTAAGAACTAAAGAGTAAAAATGATGAGAGAGAGAGAGAGAGAGAGAGAGAGAGAGAGAGAGAGAGAGAGAGAGAGAGAACAGGTGAAGACTACAAGGGCAGATAGTGACAGATATGCAGAGAAAGAGAGAGAGTGTGTGTGCATGTGTTGGGGGGGTCCATTCATGCTCCCACTGCAGTCCTGGTCACCATAGAAACCACCTTTTGTGTGTGAATTGGGCCAGCACCCTGTTATGTGTATGAAGTTTAGCTCCACACACACACACACACACACACACACACACACACACACACACACACACACACACACACACACATCCTCGTTTACAGATCCAGCATTTCAGGAATTTATGTCACTAAGCTGAAAGGTGAAGGACAGAAACAGAGAGAGAGAGAGAGAGAGAGAGAGAGAGACACTCAGAGTCAAACAGAGAGAGAGAGAGAGAAAGAGAGACGAAGAGACACCTCTAACTCTCTAACTTGTCTATTCCTTATTTAGATTAGCAAATATTACTGAGTGTGAGGAGGAAGTGTGATTCGTATGGTGTGTGTGTGTGTGTGTGTGTGTGTGTGTGTGTGTGTGTGTGTGTGTATGCGTGTGTGTGTGTGTGTGTGTGTGTGTGTGTGTGTGTGTGTGTGTATGCGCGTGTGTGTGTGTGTGTGTGTGTGAGTGCTGATACAGGACTGGTCTGGCCTCGTGCCATCAGCCAACTGAGTCATTAGGGCACAAACTGAGCGGCTGAAGCCACACAGAGCACTCAGACACAAGCGTAAGAGACTGCAGAGTTCGACTGAGACGTCTTCAATCTCTGAAAGTGATCGTTAAGCAGACTGTCCCTCCCTTCGGCCAATAGGATCAATCAGCAAAGACTATGTTCAGAGTCTACATCTGCACTGGACTTCTGCACTGTCCAAAACCAGACACTGGCTGCGTTTACAGGCAAGGACTGAATCCAATCCGACTGTCCATTTGATGAAAGACGATCTCGGCCCTGCAGAACACACCGTAAGAGCAACGAAGCCCGTTCCCGGTATTCCACAATGATGTGTGTTGCTGTTGCCTTGTCCTGTGAACAGCATTATCTCCAACCAGAATACACTTAAACTTTAGGATCTATAACTACAGACCGATCTTCAATGATCAGGACCCCACAGGACCACCACAGAGCAGCTATGATGTGGGTGGTGGGTCATTCTCAGCACTGCAGTCCCACTGACATGGTGGTGGTACAGATTTTAGGTGTAGCCGGACATGTCGCTGTGGCTTTTCCTGCTACAGTGTCCACAGGAGAGCTCAAACCACGCACACACACACACACACACACACACACACACACACACACACACACACACACACACACACGCACACGCTAATGGGGTCGTTCTCTGCCTGTACCCCAACTGTCATATCCAACAACCAAGCATGATTCATCACGCAATTCCACTCCAACACTCCCTTTAGACCCAATTCCACCCCCTACCTCCCCCTCCAGCCATCTCCACCAATCAGCAGGCCCGACTGCGCCCATCTAAACTGAGTGTAGCTGCCCCGCCGAGCCGCAGCCCTATCCCAGAATGCCACAGACGCAAAAACCATTAGAATGGCCTGCAGTGAGTAGCCGGGCGATACGCAGTCACGGGTCACTGGGCACTTTTTAGCTTCTCCCCAGGGAAGAGCTAATCTGGTAAGCTCTAGTGAAGACTGGCGCGGCCCACTGGGACGTAATGGTGTGTGTGTGTGTGTGTGTGTGTGGGGGGGTGTGTGTGTGTGTGAAAGGCAGCTGCTGTTTTGCAGATGTATGATTAATCGTATCACCAATACGGGTAAAGAGGTTTGGACAATTACTACGAGCGCAAGTAAATTACAGCAAGCGCGTACGCGTCTGCGAGGGACACGGGAAGCACTGTTTCCATCATGGTTTGTCATGAAGGGGGTTCAATTATTTACGCCTCACGAATCCCCACATAAACATGTAGCTTTCCCTGTTCCGTCCTGGTGAGTCCGTTAACCACTCTATCCACTCTAGGCCCACCAGTGGTGACACATAAGCATATGCATTCAGCTACTGGAAGCTGCACCCATTGCTGACACAGAAGTGCAAATGCACACACAGGTTGTCTTGTCCACATAGAGAAGTACTGCCAATAGAATAGGAGTCTCGAGCAGATAAAAAACAACAACTGGCACCATGTCTAATGCCAGGCGTGGGCTAGATGGGTATGAAGCCAAAAATTGTCCCCCCATTGCTGACAAAGGTGATCTGGCATCGTACGAACCTGCACCCACGACACCAGACCTTCTGGACGTGTGAAGCGTGACAACAAACCACTGATCTTGGTGCTGACCACAGTGCCTCCACACACGGATGCATTGGTCGTCTACACCAAGACAAAAGCAGGACTCTTCACTGAAGATGACCCACCTCCACGACTGTCCGTCGTGACCCCACTGCAGTGAGCTGGATGGATTACAGCACCTTCATCCAGAGCAACAGTCATTAAGCATTTGTAGGCAGAGCCTGGGTAAGTCAAATGTCCAGTTTAACAACTCCTGAACATATGTGCGACATCTCTATTTAACACACACACACACACACACACACACAAAGCCAAGACAAGCAGCTCAAGACCCCCTGCTGCTCTGACCCCTTTTCCGTGTGATGATGTGGGGTCTTGATTTCCACTTTGTGCCCATCTGCCGGTGGTGTGTTTGTGTGTGATGTGTGTGTGTGTGTACAGTATCATACTTTTAAGCTGCCTTATCGTCCCCCCAAGTCCACCTTACTCATCTCCTCACACACAACCCTGCATCTCTCCTCCATTGCTCCTGATTATATCCCCCCCATCCCTGTTTCTTACATTCTCCTAATCTTCTCCCAATCCCCTTATCTGTGATCGGTTGGCTGACCTGAATCTCCCAGATCTTATCTCTCTATACCTCACTCTCTCTCTTTTTCCACATCCTCATCCCTCTCTCTCTCTCTCTCTCTGTTTGTGCTCAGCAGATGTTAAAAGAGGAATAAAACTGTATAAAAGCAGAGCTCTGACATTCATTAACTCTTAGAACCTGAGTGCTGTTCCCTGAGCTTCAATCCTCAGGATCAGAGTAACCTACAGACACGACACACATATCATAACACACTAAAGGGCTTAAACTGTCCAACCATATGTGATGAATGATCTGTAATCCAGCTCAGAACACAGCTCAAATTCACTGGATTCCAACTGAATTAAATCCTAATTTAAATGCTAAAGCAGCTTCCAGTGCATTTATCCTGCTCTGTCCACGTGAACATGCTGATCAGAGAGAGGGGGCGGGGCTGATGCTCAACCTGCATACAGACTCTGATCAGAGAGAGGGGGCGGGGCTGATGATCAACCTGCATACAGACTCTGACTGATCAGAGAGAGGGGGCGGGGCTGATGCACAGTGGTCCACTCTCCCTTTGCTATCAGGGATTTGCTGCATTTACCGTGGCGTGTGTTACTCCACTCCGCATCATCAACCATGTCATTGTTCGATAAACGAATTATTCTTTAATCTGTATTTATTCTAATGTTATACACTTTTTCCCGAGACGCATAGTTTGGAATAATTTGCATAAATAAAGAGCACGAGCATGGATTAGGCCTAGTCTTGTACTAAACCACAGATCCCATTTAATATAGGATTACACTAATCCTGTGGAACTGGTCTATAATGTAATGAGGAGAATTAGTGGGAATCTGGGAATAAGACGGATCTTCCAACCACAATATCGTGAATCCGGTTAGTCGGAATCCTCAGTTTCACCGTGGAGCAAAACCAAGTGCTGGTGTTATTTTGGACCCCTCCGTATGTGGGTGGGCTTGTCAAGAGTGTACTGCAGGCCTGGGGTTGAGACACACTGCCACTGCTCATCAGTTTAACATCACAGTTAAACTGCACACATTCCTCCACTCAGCGCTGCTCTGCTGCCACGGACAGCTGCCAGCCACTCTGCCACAAGCTCTCTCGACCTTCTCCTCTCTCTCTCTCTCTCTCTCTCTCTCTCTCATCTTTTACTCTCATATCTCTCACTCTCCCACCTGCTTTGCAGATGTGATCCCCTCTAATGCTTCCTGACACTGAAATCTGGAGGCGCGCACACACACACACACACACACACACACACACACACACACACACACACACACACACACACACACCAGTTCCCCAGTCAGAGCCTGCAGGCGTGACGCTCAGTTCTCTGAGAGCATGTCTATCATGCAGATACAGATTCACACACACACACACACACACACACACACACACACACACACACACACTTACACACACACACACACACACACACACACATTTGGACCCCCCCTCGAGGACCACTGGATACTGCAAAAAGAACATGAATCGATAGGAAGAAAAACAGCACAGGGATAAAGGTTTACACACACACACACACACACACACACACACACACACACACACACACACACACACACACACACATATAAATAAGTAAAAACACTACTTGAAGTCACACACGCAACAACACACACATCCATGTGTCCCAACTCACTCACTCATTAACCCATTAACCCACCAATCAACTCCCTCCTTTCACACACACACCCTTAAACCCCCGACAGAGGCAGCAGGAGTTTCCAAAGTGGAGTGCAGCCTCAGCATTACACATACACACACACACACACACACACACACACACACACACAGCATGGTCAGAACTGGGTCAGCTCAAACCCGCCGCCAGTGGCAGCCCTTTTCATCCATTAAAAATAGAGAACTTCTCCTTAGCATTTCAATAAAGCCCCCCATCCCACACCCCCACCCCCACCCACTCCCACACCCCTCCACACACATGCTCCCGTCAGAAACAATCAGTCAGCAGTCTGCTGCAGGGGGCATTCTGTTTTGCTGCTTTTCTTCTTGAAGGTGATGGGTGGTCAGGAAAAGACATAGTGAGCAGAAGGAGTGTGAGTGAGTGGACGCCTGACCAGTGGTTATTAGTTGGTTATTCTCGGAACCAACTGTGCCTCCAGAACCATTCTGAGCAGTGTTTTTACACACGTTATCAACCCCTACAAGATTACAGGTGTGTTGTGTGTTCAGACACTGGGATTTTGCACTAGAGGGGTCAAAGGGCTTCCCCTTCACTGCCCTATAAAAAGGCTCTCAGAGGCTACTCTTGGTGACCAAGGTAGTGACCTTGAGTAGTGTAACTCTCTACGACAACCTTGAAGAACTGTCATGAACAAGAAGCCTGGACATACTGGAATAGTTGAATCTGACGGGCAGATTCAACTACGGAGACCTCATGCTGACCACTTCAATCCTCACACTCAGCGATATGTGCAGGACATCCTGCAGCCATGTGTTGTCTCTGCAGGACGACCAATTGGCATTGTTCAGCAGGATAATGCTCCCACACACAGCAAGGGTTTCCCAGGAATGTCTCCACCAGAATGCAACACTTCCCTGGTCTCATCTCGTATCCAGGCTAGAGGCCCAACAGGGTTCTAGAGCCTCCTTTCAGTTGTAGTTTCACAACTGGGATGTGTTTGTGTGCGTGTGTGTGTGTGTGTGTGTGTGCAAGGTAAAACCACTCATGCTGTACCACCATGACCCTGATCCCACACACCTGGCTATGCTGTCGTCACGGAAACACTTATCTTCCTTCTTGGCTCCTTGGCAGTGAGTGTGGGGAGGGTGAAATGAAGGGGAACGCTGGCAGGTTGCTGGCAGAAAATGCCTCCGTCCTCCAGGTTGATCTCTTTTCAACACCACGTATACACACACAATGCTGGCTCACTGACACACACACACACACACACACACACACACACACACACCATGCAAGAACCCCACACACTGGGTGGGGAAGCCTCTCCTAGAGGTGTCCAGAGCCCATCCAGGTGATGAAGATGGGAGCAGATCCAGACATATGTACTGGTTACATGTTTGTAAGTGCCGCTCTGGAATAAAATATCCCGAATTCAGCACTGGGGATCACTGGGGATCACTGGGGATCACTGGGGATCACTGGGGACCATACCTGTCCTACAGTCATGAGGAGCATCTCAGTGCATCTCAGCAGCACAGAATGATCTTTCTACAGGAGTTGCTGTACTGCAGCTGCTTCCCTCCTGCTGCAGGTGACCGTGATTCATTCCAGCATTGGAAATCCATCTACAGCTTCCTGAACGACCACATGCTCCTGGGGTTATTACTGAAGTGGAGGCAGCAGTATCGACTGGAGTGTGTCACTGTCTGCGCTCCTACAGCTCTTCTGCAGGCCTGCAGTGTTAATATTGCAGAGCAGGAGTGGGAATACTGGGAATATGGCATATTAAAACGGACTGTGTGTGTGTGTGTGTGTGTGTTTGTGAGCTCCTGTACCTACATTCACTGCTAGCTGGCTTGCTCATTATCACCTCTTCTCTTTTCTACTCATCAACCATTCTCCATCTCTCTCTCTTGCTTGCTATCTCTCTCACACGCTCCCTTCCCCCAGCCACTAGTCCCTGTGTGTGTGTGTGTGTGTGTGTGTGTGTGTGTGTGTGTGTGTGTGTGTGTGTGTGTGTGTGTGTGTGTGTGTGTGTGAGAGTGCTGCCAGGTCTTAGTGACACTTCGGCCCATTACACTGACAAGAGGAGCGGCAACATCCTGATCGCTGTCCTCCCTCTGGAATAACGAAAGGGAGAGGGAAGAAGAAGAAGAAGGAGGGATATACTGACAGGCATATGGAGAGAGAGAGAGAGAGAGAGAGAGAGAGAGAGAGAGAGAGAGAGAGAGAAAAGTGGGCACATAAATGTGCTTCTGAGGATCTGGAGCATATGGTGGTCTACAGGGGGGCCAGTTGGACAGGAAAAGAGATCCAGCTCATCTTCTACTGTGCTCTGTAAGCAGTACATCACACCAATACCTCGACAACAACGCCAACAACAGCGTTTAATTCGCCTGTCATCTGAGTGACTGAATCTGCTGGAGCCCATTCTATGACTCAGGTCATACCAGCTGAACCAGTAGACAAGTAGTGCGTTTTGACGGGGGTTCCGTATTATACTGGCATATGTGACCAGTGGGCATCGAACAGCGAAGCTCAATAAGAATCACGCTGTAATAAGTCTACAGCTCTCACTGCCAGTACATTCTACAGCTGTAGATGTTCCTAATGGTGTCCTGTGATCATCCATCCCATGCAGCTTCAATGTTCTCACTCAGATCCCACACATGGACTCACTGGTCATCTCTGCCAAGACTAAAGTGGGTCTCGTCTGAAGATGACCTGCTGTCATTCTGAGAGGCTCCATGACAGTCACAGCAGTAAACGAGTGCAACCACATGAAAATGAGAATCTGCTATGTATCTACCAGGGGAATAATAAAGGACGGAGCCTTGTGGAACCCTCCTGTGAACCTGCAGAACGTCAGTAACAGCACCCTCGAGCAATGATGGACAGGAAAACTGCCTTTGATAGTCCATTATTGAAAAAGTCATCTTCACAGGAGACAACGTCACAGTCTTACTGGAGCATTACTAACGGTGTATTCAGCAGGTTTTTGGGTGACAGCACCAATATGCAGTGTCCATGTTACTATATTACTAATGTAGAACCACAGCGTCTCCCCCATCCCTCAGAACTCGG
>CM067519.1:26953436-26963436 GCA_034509495.1 Acestrorhynchus altus | reverse complement strand
AGGTCAGTCTAATGGAGCTGAATGATAATGAGGTCTGAGAATCGAACTCTCAGCCACGAGCAGACTGGAGCAACTCAAGCTGGCCTGAATGGCAGCTGTGCTGCTTTTAATATACACCCGATAAGACCATAACATTACCATTACCTCCATTTATCAGCTCCTCTGACCACACAGGAGCTCTTTGTGGTTCTATAATTCCAGACTGTAGTTCATCTGTTTCTCTGATATTTATTCTCCTCCTTTCACTGATCTTCAATGATCAGGACCCCACAGAGACAGGAGGCTACTCCATACGGACTGAGTCAGAGCTGTGTGCATTTGCACATCTGTGTCCTTGTGAATCAGAAGGTGTGTTCAAATGTGCTTGTTAATGCAGGCCTGGCGGAAACTCTGCTATCTCTCCTCACTCTCACACACACACACACACACACACCTGCCCTCGGTCTCATCTTCCCATGATAGAATCCAGAATTCTTTTGAAGCTGTCGAATCCTTCAGGTCTGTCAATCTCACCTTTACACTGACAGATGACTTATCCTCCTCACTCTCTTTCTCCATCAATCCCATTCTGCAACCCTCCACTCCACCCCCCCTCCCCGTCATTCCGTTCACTCATTCTCTCTCTCTATCTGCTCCTCCCGTCATCTCTCCTTCCCATCATTCCTCTCTCTCTCTCTCTCTCTCTCTCTCTCTCTCTCTCCATCACCCCATTCATTTGTACTCTCTCCCTCAGTACTCCATTCACTCTCCCTTATAAACCACCCCTTCCTCTAGCCCTCTTCATCACTCCATTCATCCTCTCCCCCTCTCTTTCTCTCTCCATCTCCCCATTTACTCACATCCTATCTCTCCCTCTCTGCAACTTGTGAGCAGAACAAGGCCCTATTGGCTGGAGGTGATGTCATTCCTTGGATTGCTCTGTGCTGCTATTGGTTGTACTGGAGACAGTGAGAATGCTGATCTCTCAATTTCATTCATGCAGAGCTGGGCACCAGGTTGACCCAGGCGTGGCAATGTCTGACTGACAGCCTGCCTTTATCAGGTGGGGTCATTTTTAGGACAACACAGAGATATCTGATCAGCACAGGGGCGGGGCAATATATACATTTAAACACACACACACACACACACACACACACACAACTGGATATTTAAATAAGCCTGGCTGGTGCGCCAGGGAGCTTACAGCACACACACACACACACACACACACACACACACAAGAACGCACCTAAGCTCACTGTAATACTCATGCACAGGCTGCAATAATGGCAGCTCAGCACAAGATTATACTACTGTCTACAGAAGTAGGTATTGCTACCCCTTGTGGGGACCTCCTGATTTCTATTGATCAGTCTGCTCCATAACCCAGAAACACTGTATTCGCGGAGAAAACAGGAGAATAAGCTCAGTTGCACAACAACGCCATTATCTTCCATGTATCAGGTCCTCACAAAATTGGCAAAAACTAAATCAACTAAAGATATGAACAGTATCCTTCATTTATGGCTCAATAAACACACATGATCATAGAATCATATAATATCATAATATTAATGATGATAGTAGGCTATTGTCCACACACACACACACACACACACACACACACACACACACACACACACTGTCTGCAGGCTAATCAGTGTGGTGCTGATTGGGATAAGGGTGAGTCCTGGGCATGAGGCTGTCACCATGGTAGCGTGCATATATCCCTGGCCGGTGGGGTGGTTGGGGTTATGAGGTGATAAGAGAGCTGAGTAAGGGGGGTGCAGGGAAACATTGTAACAACATCAGACATACACCCAAACCACCCACCCACCCACACACACACACACACACTCACACACTCACACACACACACACACACACACACACACACACACACACACACACTCACTCTCCCACTTTCATGTGTGTGAACAGCATTAATCTTCCAGCTCACCATGTGATAAAACATGCAAAGCTGACAATATCAGACAACAACACCTCAGTGAGATGGGTGAGGTCTCTCTCTCTCTCTCTCTCTCTCTCTCTCTCTCTCTCTTTTATTTTTCTCCTCCACCCTGCACATGATGTCATTGTTTTCTGTTGTTGCTACGGAGGCATCTGGATGTGTTTCCCTCCAGCGTCTCATAGAGAGTTCACACACCACCCACCACTTTACACCCCCTCTCCACCCCCCCCCCCAACACACACACACACACACATCCCCACCCCCCAAACCCTTCCACTGGAACACACATATAGGACAACGCCAATCCCCAGCAGAAAGAAGTGGGTTAATTCAATTTAATATACAACAAAATCTAAAGATTACATGCTCCACCCCCCAAAAACTATTACTAATCCAATCTGCACAACTGTCTCAAATAAAGATTAGGAGACTCAACCCGGGCCTTGTTCTGTGAGACCTTCCAGTCGAGCATTATCTCTGCATGTCCACGAGGCACCGCCGAAATCGCATTCATTTATCGTAATTATCCAGCATATCTCGTTAAATCGGGCTGCAATTCGGAGCCACTCTGCAGTTCTGCGTTTGGTTGAAATTGCCTCAATCTCTGCATATCATCATCGAGCTGTGATTTACTTTTTAGGGCCGGGTGCTTCGCCACCACCGACAATAAATCAGAACCGTGGCACATGACAAGCAATGGGTGCCGTAATAAAGGAGGGTGATGCATGAGGGGGACTAATGGGGGTCTAGTGGTGATTCGGAAGACAAACAGACCCTCAGCATCCAGTGAAATGTCACGGTGATATGAAATACACCAACAAAAGGTTGCACCCATATATACTGTCGCTGTCACGCAGATAACCCGTATTTCAAAGATGACAACCTTTCTAAATTCTATGGAAGATCAATTTCGATGAGATTCAGCGGGTCACTTTGGAGCATTTCTATTGGTCCATTTATCACGAAAGGGGTTCTAGATTGTCAAGATATATTTTTCTTGGCTTCTCATAAAACAGCTGGAAAACAGGCCGCTTCCCAAATCCCAAAACTGTGACATCACAGAGCATTGCCCCCCCCCCCCAATTTACATGAACCCTCCCCACTATAGAAATCTGGAGTCAAAGCTGGTGGGATGGAAAAACGCAACACTGACGTCCAGAGAATATGGTGTGGTTGATACTGGAGAGCAGCTCATCACCTCCAGACTATCTTAGTTATGGGAATATGGGTTGCTATGGGAACCACTACTGTACGATGGCCCTACTTTAACCCCCATCGATGCTACAATAAACAATGGGGTCAGCGCTTAGACAGTTGCGCCACCCAGGAACCCAAATTCCATAAGCTTTCTGCACATTTCCAGAGACGCTGCAGTTCCTGCAGACGTTGGATTTCGACTGGGCGATGGATTGTTCAGCAGTCATATCAGGATCACAGGCATCGCCAGCAGATATCAGATTCCTTTCACAGAGTAAAGCCACTTCAGGTAAAAACAGCTCCAGAGAACGAGCTGTTAAGCAGCGAAGCATTAAGCAGGTCAGCACATGTCCACATTTTCCCACGCATAACTGGCTCTATGAGGCCGTCCTTCTGTCTGCTGTTTCAGGGAAGTCCTGACCTCTCTCTTGTGACCAAAACAAAGGTTTTATAAGGCCTAGTTGTGCCACTGTTTGATGTTGTTTCTTCTCCGGCTCAATATCTTAAGCTCTGCACCAGCACATACATGTGCGCACACACACAGACACACACACACACACACACACACACACACACACACACACACACACACACACACACACACACACACACAGCTCAGGGCTTATCAGCAAGATGAGCAGTGGTACCTATTTCCTGATGAAGCTCGAGGTTTAGGCTGGACAATAAGGTCAAGTGGGCGTCCAATAGAGGCTCTTCTCCTGCCTGAAGCCAAGAGACAGACTGGAAATGTGAGCCAAGTGGAAATGTAAGAGCTAAACGGCTTCGGGAATGTCAAAATATAGAGTTCAGTAGAATTGTGTAAAAATAAAATGATTTTCTTTTTCATTTTTTCCCCAAATTTGGAAAATGGAAATTTGAAAAAGGGGGGAAAAAAGAAAACAGATCAATATAAACCATAAACAAAAAATAAAAATAAAACAAAAATTGCAAAAGAATAAAATGGATCAAAAGAAATGTAAAAAAATGTTTTTGTTACAGTGATAAATTTGTTATTATTATTATTATTATTAGTTCATAGGGTCCTAGAAGCAGAGTTTGTGGTTATACTTTTCTCAAGCCCTCCTGAGATTTAATAACAGGGAGGTAAATAAGCTTCTTAAATAACATCTCAGAATTTACTGTCTCGGAAAATGTCACATTTATAATTTATACATCATAAAACGACTTTCAGATTAATAACGGTCTCAGATAAGTGCTGATTTAGGCATTTATAAGCTTTTACTGACCAGAGCAAACTCTGGACACCAAACATGGGTTGGCTGACGTGGGTTAAAGGGAGGAATGTGTCATTGGGATTTTTTAATTTCAGCATTTCCATCATTAAAGCCTATTAAACACTAACTGACCAATTTACTGTTATGATCAGTTCTGACAGATGAGAGGCTGGTCAGGGCAAGCTACTGGTGACCTTTACAGATGTGGGTGTGATTGTTTTGGGGTTGGGGGATTGGAAGGTGCAGGAGATGAGAGGGGGAAGGAACAGAAAAGCAGGGCCGGAGAGCAGCTGAAAGCCTCTCTCTCTCTGTCTGTCTGATCTCGCCGGTCTCTAAAGGAGGTGAGAGCACTAAGGGCTGTGATGGGCGCGCAGGGCTCTAAATCTACCCCTGTGATCTCAGCTCGGAAAAACATCAAAAACAACACCATCACTACCACCAACACCAGCATCAGCATCGCCAGCACCCGTCCAAAAACATCTCACACACACACTCGCACCACCCAAACAGATCTTATAATTCAGTCATTCATAGTGAAGCCGATGCCCCTTGGTCTTCTTGGGACTTGTCCTCATGACCTACAGAGTATAGCTGTTAAGTCTGTATGTTGCTCAAGTCAGCTGAAGAGGAAACGGGATCGGAACCAAACACATCCTTTATATGTAGCTCACGTTTCAACAAAATGTCATTTTTTGAGACACAAACCCATAACATATGGTGCAAATGTGTTTCCTTTATACTTTGTCCTGGTTGTGTCTCACTTTTAAAGCAATAACTGTGAACCAAGCAGATTTTATTATTCATATATGACTCATGTTTTATGCAGTGTTAGTTTCTCGGGATGTGAACTCATGACCTACAGTCCTAATGAATGCCTTCTAGTTTTCCACATTAAACATGAATGAAGAATGAAAAAACAACAAAATTCACAAACAGATCATTCTTCGGGCAATTAGAGTGTTTTGGGATATGACCTCATGACCTGCATTTTGAGTATTTACACTATAAATTGTCTAATTATGGTACTGTACTGTGATGGACGGGCACCCTGTCCAGGGGGTATTACTTCCTACCCAATTATTCTAGGAATCAAATCAAGGCTCAGCCATTTACATTTTTTGGGATGTGACCCCACGACTCCTTACAGGATGTTCACTTGCGTTTTCTAGTTATGACTCAATATTTACGATGATTAAAGACAGAGTACACTATGAATTTCATATCTTCATATCTTCATATCCTATCACATGTACTTGATTCCTCAGCCAATGCTTGTTTTTCGAGTCATGATCTCATGACCTACAGTTCAAATGTGTTAATTATATGTTTCGTGACTCAATTTGACTGAAATGAAATATTAGGATTTATATGTAGCGCTTGATTCTGCCAGTGCTAGTTTTCCAGCACTGGGCTGTGAACCCATGACCTGCAGTACAAACGTTTTAACTTGACTCAGTAATAACACGATAGTAATAACACGAGTCAAGAGGGATTACAGACTAATCATCTATATTTAGCTCTTGGTTCTGGCAGTGCTGGGCTGTGAACCCATGACCTACAGTGCACATATGTTCACTTTATATGTTGCCTAAACTTGACTCAGTCTTTAACATGAGTTAAGAGGAAACAAACAGAGATTATCATTTCTATATAAATTTAGATTCTGCCAATGCGGGGTTGTGAACTCATGACCTACAGGGTCAAATGTTGTCACTGCATATGTGGTCTAGTTTTGGCTCGATATAAAAGATGACTAGAGGACACCGACTGCTCTGATCCAGTGCAATAGATAAAAGCTGCTGAAGCAAATTATCAACTTCAGCTGTAAAAAAAAGAACAGTTTCGAAATTTTAATACCCCGGCTTTTAACGAAGGCTCGCCTCCCAACCGGCGCTGAAGATGCAAATCAAAGCTCCATCTACACTCTTGAATCCTCATTCTACACAGAAAAGACGAGGAGAGCAAACATAATTAGCTCAAGTGGTAAGCACAAAATGCACGAGTACTAATCCTAGCTCAGGGGGTTCTGGGCTTTACGCGGCGTTCATCAAACCAACAACACGGAGACTCGCTAGGGAGCGAGGGAGGAACAGAAGAACGAGTGGAGGGAGTTTTGGAGTGGGGCGGATGGGAGGGGGTCCTGAAACCGCGTGGCGCTCATTAAGAGAGAAAACAGCCCTATGTAATTAGGTTAACCTCTCTCTCTCACTATCTCTCTCTCTCTCTCTCTCTCTCTCTCTCTCTCTCTCTCTCTCTCTCTCTCTCTGTCTCTCGGTAACAGACAGATTTACTCTTGAACTTTTTCTGTTAACAGACGCTTAGCCGTCAGAGCCCCGGGGGAAGTGACAGTGGCTCCAAAGAGGATTTAGAAAGCAGAGAAAGAAATGGAGAGAGCGAGGGAGAGGGGGCGAGAGACATAGAGAGAGTGGCGGCTGCAAAAGGTGCTGGAGAACAGCATAAGACCAAAGCTGAAACGACGGAATGATGGAGAGAACAAGAGAAGACCAGAATTTACATCCTGGTCAGTTACCCGGCGTCCTTTATGCACCCCAAAGTCATTAATGCAGCCGCTAAAGTTCAAAAACATTGACACAAGCAAAGTATATAATCCATGCCATTCTCAGGTTCAGGGCAACCACAGCAGGGTATTGGTTCTAATCCCCCCCGGCTGAATGGGGCTCATAAACCACAAGGCCCGGGTGCATATGGCAGCAGAGTGGCAGGGGAGTCCGAGTAAAGAGGGATTAAAACAGGCCGGACACAATCAAAGTGCGAGTGCAGATGGGAAATCTGTGGTTAAAGCAAACATTGCACTGGCTCAGCATTCATCACACCCACTGCACTGTCCACTCTTTAACGAGGGTCCAGCACCAAGCGTCGCGCACACACAAAGCCCGTTCCCGGTTTTCCACTCCGGGCCTGTTTGGTTTGCTGTTAATCATTCCTAGATTCCAAAATTCCAATTTAAGGGAACACCACATCGGAGCTGAAAGCGTAATACTGAACATGAATTCTGCAGGTTTTCCTTTAATGTGCCACTTTCATTTCGGGGTAGGGGACATGCTGCATTCGTACCTGGGCCCCGGGTACAGGTACACACACTCCAATCCAGTCTATAAGAGGGCATCACCACCAAACTCAAACACACACCACCCAACAGTCCCCCGAATGACCAGAGACAGTACAGCTGAGCGGAGCTGCTTGCACCGAGGGGCTGCACAAATTACACAAAGACCGTCACACTCTCCTGTCTGCCTGAGCCAAAAGCCCATTAGCAGGCACCAGCTGAGTCTCCTGTCCTCTCCTGTCCTCTCTCGCTGAGCTCAGGTGGCCACAATCACGCATAAATCACTACACACACAGCCCACGGATACATAATTACACAGCTCATAGCCTTGTGTGGCACATGACTGCCACTGCAAATAGTGACACACTGCTCTTACGTGTGTGTGTGTGATGGAGTCCTTGTTTTGTGGCCTTCGAGAGCATTACTTGTGCACATTCTCCATCGTGACTCAAACGACTGTATGCTGCCAGACCCACCGCCACTCCTGGGCGACGTCATATATGGGCTCCCGAGTCTGGCACCCATATCGTGCTGGACATCCAGCTGCATCCAGGGGTTGTGTTAGATACGGGCTGCGAATGGACTGAGTCATTCTGGCAAATAATGCATTGAGGAG
Source organism: Acestrorhynchus altus (assembly GCA_034509495.1). NCBI lineage: Eukaryota > Metazoa > Chordata > Actinopteri > Characiformes > Acestrorhynchidae > Acestrorhynchus > Acestrorhynchus altus. The sequence continues at coordinate 26,955,367 of CM067519.1, read as the reverse complement.
AGGTATTAATCTCTCAGTTTGAGGAAGCCAGGTTTAAAAGCCTGAGCCCAGCACTTCTGGAGTGCTCTGTCCAAAGAGAGAGAGAGAGAGAGAGAGAGAGAGAGAGAGAGAGAGAGAGAGAGAGAGAGTGAGAGAGAAAGAGGGTGAGATAGGCCTATCTGTTATAGCTATAATGCTGAGGACACCACCCAATTGCAAGCCAGCCCAATTAAAGTAATGGCTTGGCCAAAAATCAAATGTTCACGTTCCCTACTGCCCCAACTGTAATTACGCAAGACATGCCTTGTTTCTGCTTCGTCCCTTTTTCGCTGGAGCTCCGAGACCAATGTCGATAACAAGCAATGAAAGTGTGAACCATACGACTCTGCTGACATCACTAAATCTAAAACATATACAAGAGCATTTTACCGGTCAGGAAAAAAGTCTCTGGTGGAGCCTGGTCGTCTTTAAACCCCAGTGTTGAACATTTAAAACAATGGCCCCACACGGCCAGATCACACCGTCCTAGCAAGTTCAGCCCAACAGCAGAACCGCAAGATGAGTTTAGAAGATCCAACAATCCTAAAATGTCATCGTGGTTTAAGGAGGAGACCCTTACTGTCCAAAAAACATCAAAGACTAAAGTTCTCCAAAGAACATCTAGACAGGACTTCTGGAACAGTGTGCTTTGGAGAGATGAATCCAATGTTGAATTATTTGGGCCCAGTCACAGAAGACACAAGAACCTCATACCGACTGTGAAGCACGGGGGTGGGAGTGTCATGATTTGGGGCTGCTTTACTGCTACTATGAAACCACTATGAGATCTTTATTGTATCAGAGAGGGCTTGAGGAGAATGTCAGATACTGAAACCTCACATAGCTGACAGAATTCCGCCCGGAGGAGTGGGAACATCTTTCTTTCCATTGATGTCACAGACGGGTAGATGGATAGGAAACACCTGATTGGCATAATTCGGGAAAAGTAGGAGATACCAGCTGTTAGGACACGGGGGTAACCACTGATGTTGGAAGAAACTATATGTGTGCATTGGTGTCCCAATACTTTTGATCATACAGTGAACACCAGCTTCAAAACTAAACTAGTCAGGCTTGGCCTTCAAACACGACTGGGCTGATTGGCTGCGTTTGGGACGAAGGGAGATTGTGTAAAGCTTTGGCCGAACTACTGCTTTAACAACGCTGTTCTCATCTCCAAGTGGACGTCTAAAAATCGAGGTCAAAGAGACAACACCCAGTCTCAATTCCCCACCATAGCACTCCGATCTCTGGACGGGTGCTGATCGTATATCTGCCCGGGACAGAACACAGCAGGCTTTTGAGCTGAAAGGCAGCAGCTGAGAAACCATATATCCTCCAGTTTGGATATAAAAAGCATGACCTCCAGCGCTGCATCAGAATCTCCTGTTTCTCCGAGCCTCCAGGCCTGTAACAACCCACTACAAAACCACAGGATGACAACAGAGCCTACTGGCTCATCAAGCCTCCACACACACACACACACACACACACACACACACACACACACACACACACACACACTGTCAGTCTCTCTGTCTCAGCACAGTGACATCATCGCTTAGTCTAGTGGGTGACACTCTCACACTAATGCACGTGAGCATGTAAGCACATACCTATAGACGAGACCTCACACACACACACACACACACACACACACACACACACACACACCCACACACACACACACAATTGCACGTATCTAGACACCTGTTGATCACAAAAGCCCTCAGACGTGTGAAGTGCTGTATTATTGTATTACTCAAAGACCAGACAACACACACCTTTCCCATTAAAGGTCTCATGTCCAGGAAAGTCCCTCTTGGACATAAGATCCGTAGTATTGTGTAACACTCAATATCAAGCATCCAAATTCAGCCTGTTCGTAAAATATACACATTTACGTAAACGTG
>CM067519.1:26915936-26948436 GCA_034509495.1 Acestrorhynchus altus | reverse complement strand
TGTGGACAGTAACCAGGCTGTGTGCCAGACACAAGTTAATTATCCTAAATGAACGCATAAACTCACCCCTCCCACTCGCACCATTACCTCTTTCTCTTTGTCTCCTCCACCCATCAGTCTCCCTCCTGCATTATCCCCCTCTCTGCTCTACCAGCCCTCACAAATGCATCCCATTAAACACCGGCCACGTTAAAGCCTCGTCCCCCGTCGTAGAAAGTGATATACTGGTGAAAACATTATCACAGCGTCACCTTGGTGCACCACACCACGTCAGATGTCACACAAGTAAAGCTGCTCTCACTGGTTAAGCTGTAGTGTGACCAAGTTTCAAGTTCAAACTGGCAACCTTCCAGCCACAAGGCGGGTTCCCGGACCACCAGGCCACGGCTGCCCCCCATAGAAAGTAGCCTGTCCTAAAGAAAGTTTAACGTTACCGTGTAAAAAGTTGACGCAGCTTCATAACAACGTGAACACAATAACACTCAGAGCTGGATCTGCATTGGAACGTAGGGTGATGATGGTCTCTGGCCGATCAGAACCAGAACGTCTCTGAACCAGTGCACGTCTGTACTGGTTTACACGTCCACATTTTAGTCCCTACTCGGCTTTCGTCAGGTCCAAGAGCGAACGGGTTCTAAAAGTGACCCGGTTCCAGGTGAAAAGTGTCACTGGACAGTCAAATAGGGGCTGTTCTCTTCTATAAACCCTCAAAATAGGAACCATGAACACCATATTGCACATTCGGAACCAAAGACATTATCATTCATCATTATTACGACACTATATTGTAATAACAGCACAGAAACACTCATGAATATGCGCTTCCCGAGAACCTCTGTCAGACTACAAAGCCCATTACTGTCTCTCTTTGTCTGCATTATGCTCATATGAGTCCTTATGTCCATCCTCAACCCCTCCCCATCTCTCCGTCTCTCTCCGTTTCTGCTGCATCTGTCCCATTTTCCATCATTTCCCCACTGTTTACATTTCCATCTAATTTCCCTCTGCCTGTGAGCTGGGCATAATGAAGAACGGGCACTGGCTCGCCCTTCTCTCTCACACCTCTTCTTCTCTCACACTGCCCCCACCCACCGTTCATAGTGATGTGCAAATGCACACACAGCTTGTCTAGTCCCTGCAGACATGTACTGCCAATAGAATAGGACTCTCTGGAGCATGTTTAATACCAGGCGTGAGCAGAGCGGTATGAATCGGGGATGAGTTTGGGAGTTGAGGAAGAGGTGGATGGTGACCTTCTTAACCTCACAGAAGATCTTGTTGCTGAATGCAATCAAATGTTCACACTATCTATCTATCTATCTTATAAATGACCTGTGAATTAAATGTATATATTCTTCTTTGATTGGTTTATTATTAATAATATAAATATTGTAGATGCTACACTGTGTACTGTTGTTCCGAAACGTTCCCTTACATTCCTACATGAATGCCGTATCCGGCACAGATCTCACCTCCACCTGCATCTTATACACAACATGTAGGTCATTGGCACCAGTGCACCACGGGAAGCTTCTGTTTATAGACACAGAAACACTTCAGCTCTGCTCTGAGTCGCGAGTCAGAACACGTTCCTCTGAAAGAGTGAACATTCAGGCCGCATCCTCAGCTCAACTCCAGTCGCATTAAAGTTTCAGAGCAACGGGAGTGAGGCGGGGACGGGAGTGAGGCGGTGATGGGAGTGAGGGAGTGAGGCGGGGATGGGAGTGAGGGAGTGAGGGAGTGATGGGAGTCAGGGGGTGAGGGAGTGAGTACTATGATGGAGGAAGTGGAGGGTGGAGTGGGGGAGGAGAGAATGAAGTAGAGAGAGGCAGTGATGTCAAAATGAAAAATGAAGATTAATGGATTCAAACATACAAATGCATTTTATATTTGAGATGTTTTGCTTTTTATTTGACTTTTTCATGTTTGGATTATTTCTGAGATTTTATTAATTTTTAAATGTTTATTTTATTATAATTATTATTGTTTTTATTTATAGATTTTTATCGTTTTATTTTGTTATTTTCTTTTTATTTGTTTTATTTTTGTTTGTTTGTTCTGTTTCTCTTTCATTTAAATGAACTTACAACCAAATTCATGTTTTATTGTTTGCAGCATCTCCAAAAATGAGACAATTGTTCAGATGTTTCTGAATAACCAATAAGTCTGATTAGTAACTGAAATCATTCATTATTAACAATGAAATCATTCACTGCATGTGTGTCTGTGTGCTGGAGGGGCCTGATCTCACCTAGAGGCCTAAACCTGAACTACAGTAAAGTCAAGGAAGCTTACATTGCCATCTAGTGGCTCTTCTGTGTATTACAGCCCTAACCTGGAGATGATCTAAACAGCACAGCAAATGAGGCAGGAGTTCAAAGAGAGCAAAGCATATGAATCCACAGCTTCTCATCACAGGCAGAGAAGAGTTCAGTCACTGTTCATTACATTTCTAAACGCTGGCTTTAGTCTGTGATTACACTGTAAATCACCAATCATTAAAGTAATGAACTGAAAACATTCTGTAACAGGAAACACACTGACAAAGCCAGGAGCAGAGGAGATATACAGACACTTACCCAACACCCGCACACCAACACCCGCACACACCCCCAACACCCGCACCCCCCAACACCCGTACACCAACACCCGCACACACCCCCAACACCCGCACCCCCCCCAATACCTGCACACACCCCAAACACCCGCACACATTCCCAACACCCGTACACCAACACCCGCACACGCCCCCAACACCCGCACACCCCCCAACACCTGCACACCAACACCCACAAACACACCCAACACCTGCACACACCCCAAACATCTGCACACCAACACCCACACACACACCCAACACCTGCGCATCATCCCCACACTCACACCACCCCAATACCCAAACGCCAACCCAACACCCACACACCAGCAAACAATGACGTGGCATCATACAAAATTACACTGATACCATGACACCAGACCTTCCGGATGTGTGACAACAGACTGCTGATCTTGGTGCTGACCACAGTGCCTAAAAGAGATTCATTGGTCAGAGAAGAAAGAGAGAGAGAGAGAGAGAGAGAGAGAGAGAGAGAGAGAGAGAGAGACAGAGACATTTGCCGTATATATACATATCTTACCTCCACATACTCTCCTTGGTTGTCTACGAGGCCCATTGGACTGCGGAAAGAAAACAAAACACCATCACTGACTCGCAAAGAAATCTGCCAACCTGTCCTCTCTCTCTCCCAGTGCACCTCACTGTCGGGCCGGCCAGAGGTCAGATCACGTTTTCACCACAAACAAAAAACCTTCTCAAGGGTGGCAATAAGCAGAGAGATGGTTCTCTTTCAATGTTCTTTGTGGGAAAACAATCCCGGCCATGTTCACAGTCCTGTTCCTGGAGTACCTTCCCTTAATTCCAGCAAACCCCATCCACCTAATGAACCATCTGAGCTGGTGAGGTACAGCGGGTAAGCTCTAAAACAGGGGTCACCAACCCTGGACCTGGAGAGCTACCTTTCTGCAGGTTCCAACTCCAACCCAGATCGAAGAATCTGATGCTTCTGAAGACAGTAATGAGTTGGATTGAGGTTGAATCTAAAGTCTGCAGGAAGGTTGCTCTCCGGGACCAGGGTTGGTGAGCCCTGCTCTGAAACAAGCAGGGCAGTGGTACTCCAGGACTAGGATGTAGAACCTCAGCTGTTGTGTTGTTGTTTTGGTCCGTATTCAAGTGTGATTACTGTTTTTGCCCAAACGATTTGCACAAAGAGTGAAAACGAGCCAAAGAAAGTGCAGGTATGAAAACGCCCTTAGATTCCTCAAGGGGGCGCTCACAGAAATGATCATTATTGTATTGGTGCTATATATAATAATTATATAGTTATATATAATATAATATTATATAGTTATAATAATTTCTATTCAGCGTAGGTTTCAAACTGAATTTGCATCCGATCCAATTCAACCAATCAGCTGATTAGTTCCCTAAAGAACGATAAGTGAGTGGTCGTGCTCAGGCATGAACACCTGTGCCGTAAACTGATGGAGGTACAGAGACTGAAGTGCTCTTGACCCGACGAGCACTCAAACACAAAAACTCTAAAGTTACACAAACACATGAGCGTGAGTTCACCCCTGGAGCACTTTCTCCAGCGCTGGAGAGCCTCGTTCAGACGCCCTCCGCACGCAGCCCGTAACCAGCAGTGCATTGGTTATTTTCGAGAACGGCTGTTAGGAACCATAAAGCAAATCTGTTCTGTGAGCACTGATGAAGGACTAGAGGAGGACCAACAAACTGTGCTTAGATCCACAAGGTGGAGACACTCGGTAGGAGTGTCTAATAGAGTGGACAGTGAGTGAACACAGCGTTTAAACACTCCAGCAGCATTGCTGTCTCTGATCCACTCGTACCAGCAACACACACTATCACACCACCACCATGTCAGTGTGACTGTGGTGCTGAGAATGACCCACCACCCACATCATATCTGCCACTGTCCTGACCACTGAAGATCAGGGTGAAAGGAGGAGTCTACAGATGAGATGATCTACAGTCTGGAATTATTGAACTACAAAGAGCTCCTGTGTGGTCAGGAGCTGAAAGAGTGGACAGTGAGTGTAGGAACAGAGAAACAGAAGTGGTCCATACCTTTCATTCAAGCTCACTCCTTCAAGGCCCAGGTCCAGTTTCACCCCATCTTTGTCCACTTTGGTCAAAGTTTCTGTCATCTCAGGCAAAGGTGTGAGATTGCTGACCTTCTGTGGATCCACATAGATCTTTTTGGAAACACTCTTTGTAGGTAAAGCTGGTTTATCCTGAGGTGGTTTATCCTGAGGAACATCCCGTGGGATATCCAGATCTGTTGAAGGCAGTGGATGGATGTGAATTGAACCTTCAGTGGATGGATCTTCAAGAGATTGGCCAAGGGTTACAGCTTGATGCCCTTGAAGTTGAGGAGGTTCCTGTGCTTGTATGGGTTGGTCCATGGAGAGTGGTGGACTAGCTGACTCTGCTGAACATGAGACACTCTTGGCTTTGTTTTCTTCACTTACTGAGGTCTTACGCTCTACGGTGGTCCTTTCCAGGGTTGAGAACCCCTTCCCTGAGAGTGCGGTCAGCAGAGGGGACTCACACACATAATCCATGGAGGGTTTCATGCTTTGGCTCCGACTCAGTTGACTGTTTTTGGTCTTGGTTTTAGCCTTAACACTTTTCTGCTCCTGGCTTTTGCCCTTGCTGCTCTTGTCCTTCTTTTTCTGATGACGAGGCATGGTGCCCATATGTGTGTACATGTCACTTGAACGCACGTAGCTGGGACAGCGGGGACGAGCATCCAGGTCATCAACGGACATTTCGCTGGCCGTGGTTTGGTCGTCTTTTTGTGTGCCATCTTTCCCTGCGTCTGATTTGCGCCGAAACGAGAGGTTGGAAAGACTGCCAAACCATTTAAAACCTAGACAAAGAAGGACGAAGAGTTCTGTTTAAACTGGAGCAATGAGGAAACAGGACGTCCAGCATTAAACAGGGTGAAAAACCAAAACAACCAACTAGATAATATTGCTTTCTATATCTACTGGTCACTGGTCACCGTCACTAAGCACCCATTGGTGGCCACTGCGTTGTCCATTGTGGGTGGTAATGCCTGACACTATCAAGCAAAGCCTCATATCACTTTACAGGAGAAGAAAGAAACCTGCTTAATTTTGGAAGTCAATGTAAAAATATTTCATTGTCACTTTGGGACATTTCTATTGGACAACCTCTTGCTGTAGGTAACTGCAGTGCTGAGAATGACCCACCACCCACATAATATCTGCTCTGTGGTGGTCCTGTGGGGTCCTGACCACACTGCCATTTCTTCACACTGACCAACCTTCCGGCTGCTGGACTAGTTTGCCACAGTGTCTTGTATTTGTTGCTCACCTTCCATCACCGACTACGTAGAAATTTACACGGACCCTCATTATCTGCTACTGTTACTATTATGTCCACCACCAAACCATCATTACTCCAGTACACCTGGGCATTACAGCAGACGTGTGGTGGTCCAGTGTCCCCTCATCAGTAAAAAGAGCTATACACACAAATTTGATTGAAACAGATGAACTACAGTCTGCTCTGGCACTGGTCATAATGTTATGGCTCAGAGACGAAGGTTACGAGGAAAACATGTCTTCATTCATAAATCATGATGTTGACTGCATGAGCTGACAACGTCTGTGTAAATCTATTTTTACGTAAAGCTGGATGCACTTGTTGTTTGTAAGAGCAGAGGGAAACCTCTCCATATTTGGATCTGTCCTATTTGCCCATAGTGCAGAATGATGTGATGGAGCATGTGAGATGTTCTCCTCTGATCACTTCCCACACATTATTGCTCACATTTCCTATTATAGGAGAACATAAAAATGGACAAGTATAAGGGTTTTTTTCCTCTGTGGGACAATCGTGTCTCTCTGTCTGTATGCAGGTCTAATGAAAACCCTCGGCACCACGTCTGCACAGGAGTTCCACGGATTTCATGAAAGGAGAGTTGAGTGATACAGCCTGAAGATGGAGAGGATTCCTCAAAATGAACAAATGAGCATTCCAACTCAAACCGCAGCCGTCTCAGGGCATTAATATTCAGTTTAATCTTCGAGCTGTGAAAGATGTTCCTATATATCATCCACATTTCTGTCCCCGAGAGGATTATCGTTTCCGGTCTCATATTCCCTCTTGTCTTTTGTCACCATCTCTCTGACTTTCTCCAAGAATTTAATCAGGCAGAAACTCAGTTAGTGAATAATAGTACACGGGCTCTTGTGTTATCAAGCTCATGATAACATTGACTGTAAGAGACTTCAGAGAACATTGGGCTGAAGTTCAGGTGGCTTCTGCTCTGTAGAAGAAGCCTGGAGACTGGAGACGTCATTCAGACTTAGATCACAGGACATTACTCTGACATGCTTGAGGCTTGAAACTCCACTCAGACTCGTATCCCAGAGACTCGAGACTTGATTCAGACTCACATCCCAGAAGCTCAAGACTCAACTCTGACTCACGTTCCCCAGACTCAAGGCTCAGTTCAGACTCATATCCCAAAGACTCAATATCAGACTCAGACTCACATGCCAGTGATTCAAGACTCCATTCAGACTCACATCCCAGAAGCTCAAAACTCGACTCAGACTCACACCCCAGAAGCTCAAGACTTGACTCTGACTCACATCCCAGAAACTCAAGATCTGACTCTGATTCACGACTGAGATACGACAGAGATACAAGACTCCACTGAGACTCATATTCCCGAGACCCAGAATTGTGTTCAATGGGCTCAAGACTAAACTCAGACTCATTCCAGAGAGAAATTGGGCAGGAGTTCAAGGGACTTCAGCTTTTAGGGTAGAGTACCAGACCCACCTCTGATCACTGGATCTCGAACTGAGAGACACGACTGAATTCCTTTATGAACGAGAGTTCACGTACTGAAGATAAGAGTCTTTAGTAATGTTCTCATATCAGTGTATCGGTGGAGGACTGTCGGCTTGTGAAGAAGAAATGAGGCCAGTATGTTTTGAAACCTGCTTATAAATAAAACAGGATTGCACCATTTTACCGCTCTACACCACAGCTGCTTTATTTTTTCATGGTGGTCAAAGCTTAGCCGTGATGGGGTCACCTGACCCTGTTTTTGTGCTCATCTGATTACTAAGTGTGTAGTGACTGAGCAGAATTGAAAGTGCTGCGTTTCTGAAACACGTCCTGGTGGACTGATATTATAACAGGCCTTCTTTTCTTTGTTGATCAATGTTATACTGAATATGTGGTGAATAGAGACTCGATACCTAACTCAGACTCACATCTCAGAGACTCGATACCTAACTCAGACCATCCCAGAGACTCGATACCTAACTCAGACTCACATCTCAGAGACTCGATACCTAACTCAGACTCACATCCCAGAGACTCGATACCTAACTCAGACTCACATCCCAGAGACTCGATACCTAACTCAGACTCACATCTCAGAGACTCGATACCTAACTCAGACTCACATCCCAGAGACTCGATACCTGACTCAGACTCACATCCCAGAGACTCGATACCTAACTCAGACTCACATCCCAGAGACTCGATACCTAACTCAGACCCACATCCCAGAGACTCGATACCTAACTCAGACTCACATTTCAGAGACTCGATACCTAACTCAGACTCACATCCCAGAGACTCGATACCTGTCTCAGACCCACATCTCAGAGACTCGATACCCGACTCAGACTCACATCCCAGAGACTCGATACCTTCAGTTCTTCACTCAGATTTGCACTCCTTTTGACTGAACCAAGCTCTCATGACGTACCTTCTCCACATCTCTGGAAGATTAGATTGAATCAGTTCATGGAAAGTTTTGGAACCTTCTGAAATACAAACAGCTTTCCGTGACTGGTTTCTCCAGCCAATAACATAGAGTCCAATTTTAACGGGACACTATGAACACAGATATAAACTGGAATCTCTTTTGGAGAATAATAATAAATCAGTTTATACAGGTAGGTCTGCTGGGGAAGGCCACTTCACAAAGCTTGAACTCCTGCTTATCTGGCAGTAACATCTGCCCATGAGGTAGCTTGAGGGGACCTATTAGTAGACACACACACACACACATACAGGCACACACACACATATACACACACACATCCAGTCAAGTGTACTCACTCAGTTTACGCTTGATCATATTGTCCAGTTGTCAACAGCAGGATGTTTATAATGTTCAAGGAATGTACTGAAAAACCCTGTTTCACTCTGTACGAGTGGTCTGTGTGTGTGTGTGTGTGTGTGTGTGTGTGTGTGTGTGTGTGTGTGTTTGAGGACAGAAGTGCTGGCTGAACACTTCCGTTGCTCTGGCTGATGCAGGGTAAGAAGCTTCAGTGTAATGCTTCCTGTATGAACATGCAGATGTGTACAGCCTCATGTGTGTGTTGTGTGGTTGAGGTACTTTGCCCTCACACACACACACACACACACACACACACACACACACACACACACACACACACACACACACACACACACACACACCATACATCAGATAGATCTGCATGAGAGTTGCAATGACAAAAAACATGCATTGAATTTACCTGATTTATTTGAAATGAAGTGTGTAAATCAGTTGAGACCTTTGTTCAATTCCATAAACAGCTCACCGGTTTGCATCCTTTACCTGTTTCTGATACAGTTTCAGTAACTACACTGTTACTGATCTTTAATACCGGCTACCAGACTCTGTCTCTGATACAGTTTCAGTAACTACACTGTTACTGATCTTTAATACCGGCTACCAGACTGTGTTTCTGATACAGTTTCAGTAACTACACTGCTGATCTTTAATACCGGCTACCGGACTGTGTTTCTGATACAGTTTCAGTAACTACACTGCCGATCTTTAATACCGGCTACCGGACTGTGTTTCTGATACAGTTTCAGTAACTACACTGTTACTGATCTTTAATACCGGCTACCAGACTGTGTTTCTGATACAGTTTCAGTAACTACACTGCCGATCTTTAATACCGGCTACCGGACTGTGTTTCTGATACAGTTTCAGTAACTACACTGTTACTGATCTTTAATACCGGCTACCGGACTGTGTTTCTGATACAGTTTCAATAACTACACTGCTGCTGATCTTTAATATCAGCTACCGGACTGTGTTTCTGATACAGTTTCAATAACTACACTGATACTGATCTTTAATACCGGCTACCGGACTGTGTTTCTGATACAGTTTCAGTAACTACACTGTTACTGATCTTTAATACCGGCTACCGGACGGTGTTTCTGATACAGTTTCAGTAACTACACTGTTACTGATCTTTAATACCAGCTACCGGACTGTGTTTCTGATACAGTTTCAGTAACTACACTGTTACTGATCTTTAATACCAGCTAATGGATTGTCTTTGATACAGTTTACAAAAATTTCACTGCTGTTACTCTTTAACAAAATATATATATATATATATTTGAAATAGTAAATGTCATGGAAATAACTCTTTGGTTCATGTACTGAGTGTAATATTAAGTGTAATAAGTGTAATAATGGGTATTTAAATAAAGGCCTACGCATGTCTAACTTATGTGTGTAGAGAACAGCTCAACAAAGCGTGTTAAAGTGTCATCTCACTTCCTCTTCTTTCACTGATCTACATTGGGTGTGACTTCCTGTTAAAGTCTGTCCTGTCAGGGTGTGTGTGTGTGTGTGTGTGTGTGTGTGTGTGTGTGGGTGTGTGGGCGGGTGTGTGCTCTTCTGAGAAACATGCCTGCTGCGTGATTCTCAAAATTTCATCTGATTAAACTATAAAAATGCCGAGTTAAATGATTTCTCACTTTCCTTCACGTAGACAAAAACAGTCCTTCTGAGTCATTTCTGACATTTGGTTCTGATCAGCTTCTCTGGGGCTTCCTGCAGTTGTTCCTGCGGTTCTGTCATGTAGGGTTCTGATTCTTACCTGTAAGAGAGAGCGAGCATAGTCTGTGTACTACCTCCTGAATATGTGGCTCAAACATAATGTCCAGAATAACTGCGATCGAGCTCTTTAAGGAGAATTCTGTCCCATTTGTCTAGAATAGGTCTCAGAAAGGTCCATCATAGACAACAGAATCTGCCTATTGTCCTGCACTCGCTGACCGACTGACTGCAGTGGTAATGGTCATAATGGTTAGACTGGATTGGTGCATTGTAGGCTCCAAGTGCTGCTGATTATTCTGTTTTCTGGGGTATTATATGTGAGGGGAGTAGGTGTGTGTGTGTGTGTGTGTGTGTGTGTGTGAGAGAGAGAGACTGAGAGAGAGAGAGAGAGAGACTTAGAGACATTATTTAATTTATATGATTTATTATTTATATGATTGATTTATTGTTATTGTATCTCATGTCTATATCTTTATATACTGTTAGTTGCCTTTTCTATTTCTCTCTATATATTTTACTAACTGGGTCTTTAATTTTGTTCATAACATAATTTGGTTCCAGCTCATGTACCACATGTGATGCGAATGAAAATAATGTCTCCTTGAATCCTTTCATCTGTTCCAGTGAGGGTCAGTGCACTTGCAGTACTCGATGTGACCAACAGAGGGCAGCAAGAGTCTGATTACATAGTCTTTCAGTACTGGGGGAGAAATGAAAGGCCTGTCAGGAGCCTTCTTCATCATTAAACATGCCTTCAGAATAATACCTTCATACACTGACCAGGGTAGAACCAGCGTCTCTAAGAAATTCACCCGACAATTAACGAGCTGGACAACTGACCACCAGACCGGAGACTGGAATCTCTGTTTACAAGAAAATGAAACCAGTTGGTTGCACAAAAGTGTATAAACAGAATGTCAGAATGCTGTTCACAATCTCCAGGTCATTAGTGGAACGCGTTAGACAATGCTGGAATGATGAACAGAGCTGCCAACCCTGGTCCCTCTGCTGACAGCTCAGCTCTTGATGGTCAAGCTGGGATTCCAGGAGGAAACATACTGGTTAATCAGCTCCTGTCCAACATAGAGTAGGTTGCATTTAATTTTGGTCAATGCGATCAGCGAGCTTGGTCATTATGGTCTTATGGTCCTGCTATAGTCTTGATGTTAGATACCACACAATGCCTTCACTGGTCTTGTGAAGTCCATGCCTCGACAGGTCCTCACTATCTTAGAGGCACCTAATATTAGGCAGGGGGTTTTAATGTTATGGCTGTTTGGTGTTTACGGATACACTCAACGACCGTGTCTCGTGAATGAGCTTAAAGAGCTGCGAGCTGTTGGATACAAAGCCGAGTCAGTGACTCACTGCCCCCGTTATTACCACAGGACCTGAGGCATTGAAGTGGAGGTGTGAGATGTGGACAGACTGACAGTGGCAGAAACAGAGAGTGTAATATTGGTGTGTGTCTCTGCAGTGACAGTGATACGCAGCAGAGGAGCGAAGGCGATGACACACACACACACCACTGCTGTCAGAACACTGTCAGCTCACTTCGCCCTGGCCTTGTCAATCATCCGGCTGCTCCTTACTGCCACTGCAGAGCTCAGAGGCAATGGAAGAGGCAACCAGTTCAGCAGCAGTGATGTTCCCAGACCTTTGCAGAACATTGTTTTCCTACTGGTGCTGACACAACGACATTGGGCAGCTGAACGTGATTGGAGGTCAATCCCAATACTTGCACTATTGCACCCCTTGTAGGTGTGCACGGCTGTCCCGTGTCAAAACGGTGCGTTCATTCCTCCATACAATTCAGCTTTGTAAGAAAGACTTGTGTGCGTAGGGTCGTTGTCTTGTTGCATGACCCATGTTCCATTGAGATCCAGCTCTGAAACTTTCCTTTAGAATGTGCTGGTACAATTCAGAATTCATCCTTCTATCAATGATGACAAGCTGCCCTGGCCCAGATGCAGCAAAACAGGCCCCAACCATGATACTACCACCACCATGTTTCAAAGATGGCATAATGACTTTTAATGCTGGAATGCAGTGTTTGGTTGAGGTGAAAAAATATATGTGGTGTGAAGCGGTCATCAAGGCCAGAGGAGGGTCTACAGGACCACCACAGAGCAGCTGTTATGGGCGTGGTGGGTCATTCTCAGCACTGCAGTCACACTGACATGGTGGTGTTGTGTGGATCAGACACAGCAGTGCTGCTGGAGGGTTTAAACACTGTGTCCACTCACTGTCCACTCTATTAGACACTCCTACCGAGTGTCTCCACCTTGTAGATGTAAAGTCAGAGACAGAAGCTCATCTGATTCTACACAGTTTGTGTTGGTCGTCCTCTAGTCCTTCATCAGTGCTCACAGGACGCTGTCGGCTAGACGTTTGTGGTTGGTGGACTGTTCTCGGTCCAGCAATGACACTGTAAACGTCCAAAGTAAACTTTAGATACCAAACATATCTTGGCTGTTTCCCCCGAAGCTCTTGCTTTAATGCTGATTGCTTAACATAATCTGGAAATTCTTGGAGAGCTTCATGGAACGCGAGCTGCAGGTGTCTTTAACGCCAGCGTTTGTGGCGAGTCCTGTGTCGCAGAGGAGTAATATTCCAGCTCAATCAGAGCTGAGCTGAGGCAAGCTGAACTCATCCTTCTTTCTGCTGGCTGTTCTCATTTCACTGAGGAAAACATGATGTCAATTATTCATAAGCTCTCTCTCACTCTCTCTCTCTCTCACACACACACACACACACACACACACACACACACACACACACACACAGCATGACAAATAGGGCACTCTTCAGCACGGCCACATCAACAGAAACCATGCAGAGAGAACGACGAAGCTGAGGAGAGATAGACAGGATCATGGACTGTCCAGTTCAGTTCATTACTGCCCTCCAACAATTAAAGAGCGACAGCAGTGAAGTTACGGAGAAATGTAGCAGACGCTGTTTGTGTGTCTTTGACAGTGTTTGACTTCACATGCTGCGGTAGTGAGGTACACTAAAGCTGTGGTAGAAATGTTGGCTGTTCGACATGCTGGTTACCGACGTCGTCCAACAACGTAACTGCAGCATCGACATGCTGGTTACCGGACGTCGTCCAACAATGTTACTGCAGCATCAACGTGCTGGTTACCGACGTCGTCCAACAACGTTACTGCAGCATCGACATGCTGGTTATACCGGATGTCGTCCAACATTACTGCAGCATCGACATGCTGGTTACTGACGTCGTCCAACAACGTTACTGCAGTACTCACATGTTGGCTACCAATATTCTTCAACAATGTTACTGTGGCATTGACGTGCTGGTTACCGACCCTGTCCAACAACGCTACTGCAGCAATCTTCTGACTACAGACCTCATCCAACAACGTTAATGCTGCATTAACATGATGAGATCGAGGTTTGTAGCCATTAATGTTGTTGGACGAGACATTTGGGAGCAATTATCGGACGAAGCAAATCGGCCTCAAAATCATCCTGATTATCCTTCACTGCGAAGCAGGCATTATGTTCCTCAGCAGCACCTCTGGGAAAAACGAAGGATATAAGCCTTAAGAACATTCTCCTTCTCTACTTTCAGAGAAACGAGGTTCGGTCAAGGCTTAGTGTTGTGCTGACCAGCTTGGTCAAGTGCAACCAAGACGTGAAGCTGAGAGCAAAGATTAGACTCTAAATCAAAAGATTATTTTCACATCCATCAACCCACAGATGTCTCTGATAAATTCCTGGAAATGGGAAGAATGTTGTAACTAAAAGGGTTTGAGGATCATCTAAAAATGATTCAATATCAATATCACTCTGAAATATTGTGGCCAACTCTGTAATGTTGGGTTTCCTCCAATGAACTGCTTGCTTCGGGTCCTTCCACAACATTTCTATTGGGTTATGGTCAAGACTTTGACTGGACCATTCCAAACCTTTAACTTTATTCTCCTTTAATGACTTGTGTTCTTAGGGACGTTGTCTTGCTGCATGACCCACATTCTCTTGAGATTCAGGTCTGAAATGTTCCTTGTGGTGGTGTGTTAGTGTGTGTTGCGCTGGTACGAGTGGATAAGCAGTTTGAACCCCTCAGTGTCACTGCTTGACTGAGATGTCCAGCCGACAGCGTCCTGTGGGCAGCGTCCTGTGAGCACTGATGACCAACACAAACTGTGCAGAAACAGATGAGCTTCTGTCTCTGACTTTACATCTACAAGGTTACACTGTTACACTGTCTGTATGTGAAAGACAGTAGGAAGCTGTGGAAAGCCCCCACTCTGTTTCCGAATGGTGCTGCCCACGCTGTCACTCGGGGCTATTGTGTAATGTCCTTCAGTGTCTGTGTCAGTGTCCAGCCGGGCGAGCTGCTACTGACTGCTGCTTAATCCTGCACACCTGCCTTCCTCCCTCTGACTGTGTGTGTGTGTGTGTGTGTGTGTGTGTGTGTGTGTGTGTGTGTGTGTGTGTGTGAGTGAGTGAAGAGCTGTAGTGAGTGTGAGACAAATTGTTTCAATCAGACTGTCGTTGGAGACCAGTGTTATACTGGAGGGTAATCTTCCTCTCAGAGAGTAGGTCCAGACTTTAACCATTGTCATGTGGTGTGTGTGTGTGTGTGTGTGTGTGTGTGTGTGTGTGTGTGTGTGTGTGTGTGTGTGTCTGAAACCTGATTGGTTGCACTTACTTTTAACATTATAAATCAATATGATCGAATATATCCACTGAATTCTGCTGTACTGTGTGTATTTATGGCTGTGGTTACTGAGCAACCCGAGCCAACTGTTATTAAACTACTTGCTTTGTGACAGAATTGTTTATGTTCATTGTAACTATAACTTTTATACACTGTGTCCAAAAGTTTGTGGACACCCCTTCTAACGAATGCACTCAGCTACTTTAAGCTGCATCCATTGCTGACACAGATGTGCAAATGCACACACAGCTTGTCTAGTCCCTGTACTGAAGTAGTGCCAATAGAATAGGACTCTCTGGAGCAGATAAACAAACATGTCTAATGCCAGGCTATTATGGATGTATAATGGATGAGCTGAAAGATCTGGTCAATAGCATGGTGGAACTGGAGAAAGACCCACGGTGACCCACGGAAACTGTTTCTATGTAAGCAAAGCATGGTGCACAGACCCAGTCATCCTGGAATCCCACTGTTCTGCTGATCTGGAGTTCCTAATTATCAAGTGCAGACCATTGTTCCTGTCCTGCTAGTTCACCTGCATTGTTACTGTTGCTGTTTATGTGCCTCCAGATGACAATGCTAACTTGGCTATGGAAGTCCTTTGTGTGGAGACTTTGTGGGGGACTTCACCCACAGCAATCTGAAATCTGGACCACCAAAGTTTCATCAACATGTCTCCTGCTCCACTAGGGGACATAAAACCTTGGATAAAGTTCATGCCAATATGGCTGATACAAAACCACACCCCTCCCGCACCTCAGACAATCTCACCATCTCTCTTTGCTTTTGCTCTCAAAAACACTCCAGTCTTCCAGCGGGTTAAACCTACAACCAGGTCTGTGAAGATCTGCATGGATGGAGCTGATTCCTTTCTTCAGCACCAGTTCCTGCACACTGACTGGAGTGAACATACTGCCCGGGTCATCACAGACTCACACATCTACATCCCCCCGTCCAAGTGGATTTATTCTGTGGACCCCAGCTTTCTCCCAGTATAGGGGGCATCCTTGCCTTGCACCCAGTTATACAGAGTAGACTCCAGACCGAATGTGATGTGATTTGAACCCCCCCCCCTCACTCTCTCTCTCTCTCTTTCTCTCTCTCTCTCCCACTCTCTCTCTCTCTCTCTCTCTCTCTCTCACACTCTCTCTCTCTCTCTCTCTCTCTCTCTCTCTCTCTCTCTCTCTCTCAGAAAGCACATTGGACCTCTTTTGAATTAAAGCTTTTTGGCCCTGACTCTACAGAAGCCACCTCTTTCCATCATGACTAGGCCGTCTCTCCAGTCATCATTACCTCTTCACTGTGACCAGCCAAACATTGTTTCCAAACACCATTGCCAACATCGTACAAACACCGCAATATTCCTGCATGAAAGCGCGCCCGACTGCTCGGCCAGTCTGGAATCTGATAATGGCCTCAGACCTCGGTGTTCTCTCTGCCAGCTGTGCGTCCACCCAAATCAACTTCAGATCTGATTCTGCTGTGTTCTGGGCTAAGCCTGAGACAGGGAATTAAAGGAGTGGGCAGAGAAGGCAGGGCCAGGCTTTAGTGGTGGTGCTTGGGGATTAGATGAGGGGTTTATAGTGGGATAGCAGGGAGAAAGTGAAGGCGCTCAGATTTGGGGATAGAGGCCATGGGCAGGGTGGGGAAAGAGAATGAAGCTCTGTGTGTGTGTGTGTGTGTGTGTGTGTGTGTGTGTGTGTGTGTGTGTGTGTGCATGAATGCTCTTGGTATAAATCCACCAGGCTACTTTGTGTAGAGCAAACAAAGAAACCGGACACTAAACATGGCAAACAGATTTATTCAGAGGAAAGCAACCTAAATGTGTGAACTGTTACGATTGTTCAGGTGTTTAATCCCACTTCACTGGGGACAAAATAGGTCCTGTGCTTTAAATGATAGTTAGATGTTCAGCAGAGCCTCATCGCTCCATCTCACCCCAAAGATGTTCAGCAGAGCCTCATCGCTCCAACTCATCCCAAAGATGTTCAGCAGAGCCTCATCGCTCCATCTCACCCCAAAGATGTTCAGCAGAGCCTCATCATTCCATCTCACTCTTACACAAGCATAAATAGATGTGTTTAGTACTATAAGGGTCTTAACATCAGTGTGACCCTTTTGGTGCTAAGTAAGATCAGTTTGTTCTGGAATGCTGTCTGCATTGCAGCTGCTCCAGGTAATCCTGTTCTACTCATAATGTTTTTCTATGAACATAGAACCCGAACAAGCAATGGGTTCTACTTAATGCAGCTTAATACTTAAACACCTATCAGAAGGGCCATGGTGGACACTTTTGGACGTATGGAGTGTGCACACTGTAAATACAAGATGATGACCACATGATGGCACTAGATCCACCATTGCTCTCTCTCTCTCTCTCTCTCTCTCTCTCTCTCTCTCTCTCTCTCTCTGTTTAGCCTAGATATGTCCTGTCGTCTGCTTGCTGTCTCTGTGTTTTGATGTAGTTTGCCTCAATTTCCAACCAATAGCATCAGCTGAAATCAGCACACCTTCAAATATCAAAATGACACCTTTCCTATTTATAGAAGCAAGAAGAACATTAACAGAAAGTTTTATAGATTTTTATGGAATCGTTTACGAGGTCAGGCACGACTGAACCTTCAACGGATAAGCCACGGATAATAGTGTTGTTGGATGCATGTTTTGAAGCCCAGTTTTGGGCCTAGAACCAATTTGGCCATTTAAAAAAATGTGTAATTGTAGAACTTCCACTCATTATCAAAAATGCACCCAAAAGGAATCATGTGACATAATCAAGGATGGCCTTATCGCTGTACCTGACTACGGTTGCCAACGGTTGCGGATTCTGACTTGTACTGTTGTGTTGGTAGCATCCTTTGCAAGTGAACTTTGCCTCGGAGAAGAGTTCGAAAGCAATTCCAGCAGTTGGAAGTGTTTGAGAGGGGTCACACTGAAGGGCACAGGGGGGTGAGATGGAATTTTGAAGTAATCACAGTGGTAGTGTGGATATTACTGTTGGACACTGTTGGCGGCAGTGGGTAGAAGAAGGCACACACCAGGGACATGAAGGCTTTCCTGATGTCTCACATTAACTAGATGAAGCACCACACTGGTATTTAAAAGTGTCTCCCACACATTTTCCAGTATGAACTTGGCTCTTTCTCACGGAGAAATCTGCTGACATTTCCCTAAATGCCCATTTTTAAAGGGAGTGTGGTTGGAGGAGTGAAATGAATGGGGTGAGTGAAACGTGAATGGGTGAGAACTGCCCGAGCTACACAGTTGACACTCCTACATCACAGTTTCTTGTCAGTGTCAGTTCTTACGTTTGTCCATTTTTCCTGCTTCAGCATCAACATCAAGTCCTGTCTGGTCACTCACTGACCAATATATCCGGCCCATTCACGTTGTTTTTCACGTCACCTGTCAATGACACTAATAAATAGATTTTGGCCAAAAAAGGAACTAAAAATGGTAGCTTTTTTACCTTAAAATCTACCAAAAAAAGAATTTTTAGGTCATTTTACCTAAAAAATCAGTTATGCAACTTGTTTGGTTTTCATCCGGAGAACCTGTTTTTGAGGACATGTCCCAGATAATCCGTTCTCACTCCTTACTTAACCATCTTGTTCCCACGACGTACCTACTCTCATTCCCGTGTCTTACTAAGTCAGGACTGAACTGGTCTCAGTCCCGTGTCGTAGTAATGTTTATCATTATGTCTCCTGCAGAGCTCCATGTAGAAGAACTCTTCTATAGATATTTTAAGTGTAATAGTAAAGTGCTTTCATCCTCTTAGAACCTGATGACCTTGATGAGATGAGAAGTGTTAGTCTGCTGCCTGTCCTTCTTTTTTCCTTTTCTAAATGGCTTCTAAGTTCAGATACATTTCCCAAATGTAGAACTCCGGGTCTAAGTGTGTCGTCAGCGTCAAAAGGACAGCGTATATGATTCAATGTAAGATACAGACATTTGTTCTAAGCTCTCTGATCTTCATTTCAGTGTATTTGAGCAGAGCTGCTCAACAGCCATGAGCTTCTGCTGAAAGGTGCCCTCACAGCTACCTGCCCCGGGAGGGCGCTGTGATCGTGTGTGACGAGCAATTGTGCTCCCTGTTTCTCCAGTCTCCTGTTCTGCTGCCTGACCTTTCCTTGGGTGATGCTACCTGTCTCAGGGCCAATGAGGGACCAGGATTTATGGGATGTGTGTGTGTGTGTGTGTGTGTGGGACTGGGCATTATTAGTAGCCAGGAGGCGGGATGTCATAAATCATGCACTGGTTCCACCATGGAGGATCCATGGGGGTTTATTGCTGCAGGTCACACACACACATCTGGCACTGGGCCCCACGGTGGAGCTGCGTCACAGGGCTCTGCAGATGGGGCTTGGGGTTGGGTAAAGTACTGAATTGAATTACATCAACACAGCTACTGGCAAAGGAAAGAACGGTGAAAGACAAACCTGTTATTCATGAGGAAACCGAGTCAATATGTGTGTGTTCACGTCTGACCGTACCTGTGATCGCAGGGACTTCTAATGGACGGCTCGTGGCTCTTCCTGTGAGATCACAGCAGCTTCATTCACAATAACATAGAAAGATGTGTGTACATCCATCGTATTCAAGCTGACGTACAAATACAGTATGTCAGAGGCGTCTCTGCTTTAGACGTTTCTGCAGCAATGGTCCAACACTGTTTAATAGAGGGAAAAATGGACTCAGCTGGTCAGGACTGGATGTCCAACTGAACCCAGCAGGTCAGTGCTAGATAAAACTCTTTTGTTAGAGTAACTCTCGTTACTGTCCAGATGATCAGCAGTCCTCCTCATTCCCAACTTATCCCTAAGAAATCAATGGATAGAGGATTGATCATGTGGGAAAGAATGGATCAATCGTAGGGGAACCACCCACACCGGACAAAGGAAAGAGGGACTCTGGGCAAACACCTGTACCCAGGACCCAGTACACAGTCACCCACCTAATCCCAACTCATCCTGGACGGAGCTCCATCATTCCAGAGAACACAGTTCCACTGCTCCACAGCTCAGTGCTGGGCAGCTTTATACCCCTCTAGTCCACGCCTGGCATTAGACACGGTGCCCATAGGTTCATGTTTGTTTATCTGCTCCAGAGAGTCCTATTCTACTGGGAGTCTTCTCTTCTTCTCTACAGCGTCTAGACAAGCAGCGCATGCATTTGCACATCTGTGTCAGCAATGCGTGCAACTAGAAAGAAGGAGAGAGAGAGAGAGAGAGAGAGAGAGAGAGAGAGAGAGAGAGGACGGGTTAGAACAGATGGGTTCGAGCAGTCTAGCTTTAAGCTCTGGTCTAAGCCAGTGCGGCTCATTCTGAGGGGTTTTCACACATCAAACGCTGAGCTGAGTGTCAGACACACACTTTATTCTGGGAGAGCGGTGACAGACGAGTGCAGGGAAAGAGAAACTTTCTGCATCCCTCGCTCCCACTGCCAGGAAACTGGATCAAACCCTCTTACACACACACACACACACACACACACACACACACACACACACACACACACACACACTGTCTCATCCCCATCTCTCCCTGTCTCTGTCTTAATCCTCTTCAGCTGAGCTGAACATCATCACCAGAGTAAAGAACCTGTGTGTGAGAGAAAGAGCACCGACTCATTAATCACCAGCACAGAGCAGAGAGGAAAATCCAGTAATTATTTAAAAGCTGCAGAAGCTCGTCTCACTGGCTGTCCCTCTTTAAGTGTTCGTCAAGTGCTCGAGACGTCACAGCCAGAAGAAACCTAATCCAGCCCCTCGCTGAGTCTTGGCTCTGTGGGTTATGATTTAATAACAGCAGCAGTGCTCTGACCTCTCCTGGCCCTTCATCACACTCACGGTCTATCTATCTATCTATCTATCTATCTATCTATCTATCTATCTATCTATCTATCTATCTATCTATCTATCTATCTATCTGTCTGTCTGTCTCTCTCTCTCTCTCTCTCTCTGCTCTGCTCTCCATCTGTCTCTGTACCTCCTAATCTGCAGAATGCCAGCTATTTCCTTTAATTTCTCCCTTCCTCTTTTCTCCACCCATCCATATCTCACTCTCCATCTCTCTCCCCCATCACTCCCTCAGAGATGAAGATGAAGAGTGTTCGATTTAGCACACAGTGTGAAAAGTGCCGCCATATCTACAGAACAAATGGGGTCATTTATTTTGGAGTGTAGTGTAGTGTAGTGTGTGTGTGTGTGTGTGTGTGTGTGTGTGTGTGTGTGTGTGCCTGAGGGACAGTTCAGACAGAGTTCTCCGCTGATCTACTTGGTGTTACAGTGGATTTTGAGGCTAATATGGGAAAAATGATGGACGCTGATGGGTGGGTGGTGGGTCATTCTCAGCACTGCAGTCCCACTGACATGGTGGTGGTGTGTTATTGTGTAGCTCAGACACAGCAGTGCTGCTGGAGTGTTTAAACCCTGTGTCCACTCACTGTCCACTCTATCAGACACTCCTACCGAGTGTCTCCACCTTTGTGGACATTAAGCATCCATTCAGCTGCATCAGCTTTACAGCTCCAACACTGGCTGTGTGACATCAGGTGGGTTAACCTGGGGAAATGGATGGAATAGCAATTGGGAGGACTGGGAAAATAAGGACGCTAGGTGTTTGGGGCCGATGAGGGGTCAGTAAATATGAACAAACTGAAGATATGTTTATGGGCTGGATTCAGCTGTCAGACCAGCCCTGCCTGGAAAGCATGCACATTTATCTTCTGTTTGAACTATCACTTTAAGACCCCTCCTCCAGAGGAAGCCCTGTTTCCTCCTCTGACCTTGAGTGCCTTTGCTGGCTGCTGCTCAGCTTCGGCACGAGAGGAAGCATGGAGTCATCAAATATTTATGTGTAGATCTAATAAGAGTGCTGGAGGTTCAGAGGACTTGCGCTGACTTTACCCAGAAAAGCAGCGACTCAGCATGAGCTCTACTCCTCCCGTATTCTCCATGTTTCTCCATCAATCTGTCAATCATCCCCCAGGACGACTGAAGCCTCCCTACAATTCACCAAGAATGGAACAAGCTTCTGGAGAAACACCATAGACTTCATAAACAAAGAGACTGCTCACTGAATACAGCCACTCCTCTCCTTGTCCACTGGGTCCAGAGCAGATTTAGAACAAGGCCAATGAGGCACATAAGCAGAAGGGGGCGTGGGTGGGACATCTGGGAATGATTTAAAAATGTCCACAAATGGGTAGATGGCACTCTGTCCGCACATCACACTCAATGTGATACTGGTCGGCACAGGCGTCTGTTATCCATTGCATCAGAGCTGGGGACCCGACGCTTTCGAGGGAGTAGGCTGGCATCACATGAATCAGAGGAAGCATGTGCTCCTCAACAGCATCACATGTGATGGGAGAAAATTGTCTAATTGTTTATATTAGACTCTGGTTTGTTTTCTTTGGAGACCCTTTAGAGGAGGTGGTCGTGGGCAAACTCTGGAGCAGTGCATTTGTGGTGAGAACGTGGTCTGACCTCTACCAGGTGCACTGGGCAGGTTTGAGCTAAATATATTGGACAGATAATCAATACAGCTTAAACTGCACACAAATCTGCATCATGGCCTGAAACAGCACCCAAACAGGTTCCACCAATAAGCAAAGAGAACATCTTGGAGTGCTTAGACAGTCCAAACCACCTGGGAAACCGTCCACGTTCACGAAATCGTTAACTGATTCGGCCCAAAGCAAACAAACAACAGGCGTGAAAATGCACTAAAGCATTGGCCACTGGCTTCTATCATACGTGTGTTTGGGTAAAAAGACGTTACAGTCAAATGAACGAGGACATTATTGTCGTTTGTAGTGACTGACGCAGCCGGTACCTGTTGCAGGAGCTGTATTATTGATGATTTATTTTCGCAGCAGGTTTAAATAAACACTGCAATGGAAGTGACTTTTATAGAAGCCGATACAAATTTCATTCTGAATATTGTTTCTACCAGTCTATTGATGTGCCCCCCACCACCAGCCCCTCCACTGTCTATTCGAATCCCCCACTGTCTCCATGTTTAACTACATTTGTCTCTGATCTGGAACCAGTCTGCACTGCTGTGAGCTGTGAGTTGTAACCAATCAATACACACCAACACTGGCTACTGTGTAGTGCTCTTAACATAATGTGCGTCACTGGCCTTTAAGAGGCTTCGATTTAGGGTGAGGAGGGACAAAACTCAGCGTGTATGTGTGTGTGTGTGTGTGTGTGTGTGTGTGTGTGTGTGTGTGTGTGTGATGCTGGTTGCCAATTCATAATTAAACACCATGCAGTCAGATGGCTGTATTTACTCTGCTGCTTGATTGCCTTGTGGTGAGAGAAGCTTTTTAAGGCTCTCAGAAGCACTCATTAACCGTGTGTGTGTGTGTGTGTGTGTGTGTGTGTGTGTGTTTATTTTGGGTGGTGGACAGACTGGGTGTTGGTTATGGAGTGTGTGTATATGATGGAAAGGAGAAAGATTATGGGGTGGGATACAATAAAGATCTCATAGTGGTTTCTATGATGGAGAGATCTCCAGAGCCTGCTGCAGCAAAGCAGCTCCAAACCATCACACTTCCACCACCATGCTTCACAGTTGGTTCTTGCCCTCAAATGCTGTGTTTGCTTTGCACCAAACATATCTTCTGCTCACCAAACTAATGTCTGAGGTTTAAATAACTAGACCTTTGAGGAGAACATATGAGCGTCTGTACAAAGACTGACGCTGGAACATCACAGAGCTGAAAGTATACCGCATGGAGGAGTGGGAACGTCTTTCTTCCAGTCTACCATGTAAGAGACGGTAGACGGTTCTAGAAACATCTCACTGATATTATTTCAGATAAAGGAGGAGATACAGCTGTTAGGACAGAGAGTTGTGTGTTTAGATATATGACCTCCATCTCTCAATACAGTTACAATGAAGATCGAGATGTTCATACTGTATTATACGTGTGTTCATGTAAGAGGAACATGCACACCTTTAAAGACGTCCACCACATGCTTTTAGTCCAAATGGATTTCAATCATTTATTCAAATCTCTCCATCATCACTAACAGGCCAGTAAGTGGCCTCTTAACTGCTCTCAAACTGGACGCTGAAGCAGCACACGCACACACACACACACACGCACACACACACACACACGCACACACACACACAGCTGTGCCGACACAGCCAGTCTGTCACTCAGAGATAAATGAGACAGAAGAGAATCCACTGTTCTCAGCATCAGCTGCAGTGCTCCTCTGTACTGGACCGAGCTGCGGCCGGACGAGTCCTCATATTCTCAGCACTGAAGTTTCAGAAGAAGAGAAATCCCACTGAGTACAGATTCAATCAAAACTACACCATCTAATTGTGGACCCCCCTTCTAATGAACACATTCAGCTACTTTAAGCTGCACCCATTGCTGACACAGATGTGCAAATGCACACACACCTTGTCTAGTCCCTGTACAGAAGTACCCCCAATAGAATAGGACGGACCTATGGTCACCAAGTCTGATGTCTAATAGTAGGTGTGTACTAGAGGGGTATAAAGCCCCCCGGCACTGAGCTGTGGAGCAGTGGATCTGTGTTCTCTGGAAAGATGGAGCTCCATCCAGTACTTATGGAATCCGTTGAGGAGTATGGGATGAGGTGGAGTAGTGATAATCCAACAGTCTGACCTCAATGACTAATGCTCTTGTCGCTGAATGCAATCAAATCCTTACAGCAATGTTCCAGAATCTACTAGAAAGTCTTCTCAGGTCTGTAGAGGCAGAGTTACTTCAACTACAGTTACTCTTCTTAATGCCCTCGATTTCAGAAGAAACACTGAGTGTACAGGTGTCCCAATACTTTTGTCCATACAACGTTTGATAGGATGCTTTACACACACACACACACACACACACACACACACACACACCCACACACACACACACACACCAGCCCCATTACCATTTCAGTCTCCTGATTTTTGTGTTTGTTTGTTTTGTTGCATATTAAGGACAAAAATGGACAAAATGTCCTCTCTTAAGGCAGAGACAGAGGCAGAGGCGAACCCAGTCACTTCCACTCGGAGGAAACTCTAAATAACTCAGAGTTTCCTTTTTTAAATTTTACCCCAGTTTAGAAGCTCCAATTACCCGACCCCATTAGGACTCCCCCTATCACAGGACGTCAGCCTCCCCACCACCGCCGACATTTACACCTCCAGATGCAGGAAGAAAGCCACCTGCGTCGTGAAGGACCACCAGTACACACTCTTTTTGCCCTGCTCCCCTCAGGCAGGAGGCTGCGGAGCATTAAGTCTAGAACCTGAAGAACTGAGGAACAGAAAATGTGAAGGTAAACAGAAGCTGACTAGAAGACTACAGGTGAACCCTTTCCAGGCTGAGAGAGTAAACCAGCAGATCAGACTCCATACGGTGTTGGATTGTCTCATCGTCAGACGGACTCCGTCAGTAATTTCATCAGAAATGTAACTCAGTTTAACTCAGAATGCAATCAAATCCTCACAGCAATGTGGACAGCAGGGACAGTTACTCCAACTCAAACTCTTTTTAATGCCCTTAATTTTGTTCAAACAGTCCACATATATGTCTTTGTCCAACAGTGTAAATGGGACATAAAATTATGACATATATACAAACTGTTACATGGACAGGGGACACACTGTACGCGTGTCCTTGTGTGTGTATGTGAGTGTGAGTGAGTGTGTAGGGGGTGTGTAGAGTGTGTGCTTAGTCTGTAACTGGTATCCGTCTTGCTCTTCTATTGGATTTCGAGGTCAGGGTGAAAGGTCAGAGAGGCGTGTGGCCGTGTGTATTTGTGGCTGTATCGGGTTCCAGGATGGGAGGGCTGGACAGATCCCGTAGCCAAGCTTCACAATAAAGGTTTGTGAATTTGAGTTGCAAAAGGCACGTTAACCCTTTAAACTGTGAGAGCCCGTGTGTGCGGTGCATGGACAAAAGTACTCAGACACCTGCTCATTCGTTGTGTCGTCTGAAATCAAAGGTAGAGCTGACCCGGCTTTTGTTGGAGTGACTGTCTCTACTGTCCTGAGTAGACTTCATATTAGATTTTGAGATTTGGAGCATTGCTGTGAGGATTTGATTGCATTCACATGCAATGAGGATTAGTGAGGTCAGGACAGGGTCTTCAGAGGACAGAGAAAGGTGCAAAGGCTTGTGGGACCTGCAAGGGAAAGAGAGCACTAATGGATTGAAGACATCATGTGGAATGGATCAATCATGGGGAACCAACCCCCACCCACACCAGACAAATGAAAGGGGGGCAAACATCTGTACCCAGGACCCTCGTTTTGGTACTGTTGCCCCAGGGCCCAACCACCCTAATCCCAGCTTATCCTAAAAGTATTGGATGGAGCTCCATTATTCCAGAAAACACAGCTCCACAGCTCGGTGCTGGGGGGCTTTATACCCCCCCCACCAACCCCAGCATTAGTCAGGGGGCCAGTATATTTATGTTTGTTTGGATGACGGTGTTGTAAAGATTACAAGTTATAAACATGGTCAACATGTGACTGTTTATGGATGAAGTCCCCCACTTCAACAAAAAAGAGCCAATCAGCTTGCTGATACCACAGAGCAGGTCTTAAGTGGGTGGAGTGTGTGTTGAGATGGTGGTGGTCTGTTAGTGTATGTTGCACTGGTGTATGTGGATCAAACACTGTGTCCACTCACTGTCCACTCTAATAGACGCTCCTACCGAGTGTCTCCACCTTGTAGATGTAAAGTCAGAGACAGAAGCTCATCTGTTTCTGCACAGTTTGTGTTGGTCGTCCTCTAGTCCTTCATCAGTGCTCACAGGACGCTGTCGGCTGGACGTTTCTGGTTGGTGGCCTGTTCTCGGTCCAGCAGTGACACTGAGGGGTTTAAACACTCCAGCAGCACTGCTGTGTCTGATCCACTCATACCAGCAACACACACTAACACACCACCACCATGTCAGTGTGACTGCAGTGCTGAGAATGACCCACCACCCACATCATAGCTGCTCTGTGGATCTAAAAGTGGTTCTTCTTTGGCAACCTTCAAAAAAACACTTTCATTGGAAGCCCATTCGTTTTTAAGAGTGTGTGCAGACAGTAGTGTTAGATGTCGAGACAAGATTTTTTATATTGGCTTGGATAAAAAAAAGCACGTAGAAAAAAGTGTGGAAACTGCGAGAGTGACTGCTATAGAAAGAGGAAAGAGCAGCCAGGAGAAGGTGACTGTTGACTAGAGAGAAGATGGTGATGAAGAGCGACAGATAAGTGATAGAAAAGCAGACAATAAACATCACGTAGGCTGAGAGACGCAGGCTTGGATCAGCTAAAGTCAGGAATGTGAATCCAAGACCAAGACAGAAAGTCTTACAGAAAGTTAGGACACCCCATAAACACCTATGACTTTAACATATCTAAACATCTGGACCTCTGATCTTCATTGTAACTATACTGAGAGATGGAGGTCACATAACTAAACACATACGACTGAAGAAACATCTTGGAATCATTTGCAAAACAGAATTATTGTGATGAAAACCTTCAGACCCCCTCTGTCCTACTAGCTGTATCTCCTCCTTTGTCTGAAATAACGTCAGTGAGATGTTTCTAGAACTGTCTACTGTCTCTGACATCTACTGGAAGAACGACGTTCCCGCTCCTCCATGCGGAATTCTTTCAGCTCTGTGAGGTTTCAGTGTCAGTCTTTGTACAGACGCTCTTACGTTCTCCTCAAACCCCCTCTGATACAATAAAGATCTCATAGTGGTTTCTATGATGGAGAGATCTCCACACCCTGCTGCAGCAGAGCAGCTCCAAACCATCACACTTCCACCACCATGTTCACAGTTATGCTGTTGCATTTGCGTCAAATATGTCTTCTGTTACTGATCTACTGGATGTTCTCTGGAGAACCTTTTCATTGACCAGATGTTTTTTTGACAGTAAGTGTTTCCTCCTTAAACACCTTAAATTGTCTTCATTAGTAAATCATTTTCCAGACACTCTGATTTCTAATTGTTCTGAGATCTTTTTAAAGCCCTTCTCAGACTCATCTGCGTCTATGAGCTTCTTTCTGAAGGCCTCAGAGAGCTCTCTGGATCTGACCACGGTGATGGTCACTTCAACAATCAAGAGCAAACCAAAATAATAGGACCTACAAGTCTTAAGCAGGATTTGGTTTGGATTTGAACCCTGTTTGAACCCGTTGGTTTTGCAGGGGCAGTCGGAGGTTCTGCGTTTACGGTTTGTGTGTTTAGGGTAAATGTGGGGGACGTCAAAATATTTTTGGAATTATTAGAAAATTGCATTTCTAATCATTTCTTCAGTTGTATGTGTTTAGTTATGTCACCTGAATTAATATGAGTGTTGAAGCAGCGTCTGCAGAAAGAAAAACTCATAAAATGTGAGATATTTGTCCTTCAAATGACACCTACAGAGAGAGAGAGAGAGAGAGAGAGAGAGACAGAGACAGAGAGAGAGAGAGAGAGAGACAGAGACAGAGAGAGAGAGAGAGAGAGAGAGAGAGAGAGAGGGAGAGAGAGACAGAGAGAGAGAGAGAGAGAAGATATGCTGACGCTGTTGTTGGCCCTCCTGCTGAGCAGCAGCTACATATGTGGCGCCTACACACTCCATAGCACCATATAGTGTGTGTGTGTGTGTGTGTGTGTGTGTGTGTGTGTGTGTGTGTGTGTGTGTGTGAGGTCAGGAGGAGACCTCTCAAGGGAGACAAATATGTGACAGATATAAATGTAGAGAGAGAGAGAGAGAGCGAGGGAGAGAGAGAGAGGGAGTGTCAATCCACAAACTGCCTCTTCAGCACTAATTCAGCTCCCAGTCGTTCGTGTATCAGACTGAAAGGGATAGTTCACCCAAAAATCCGATAATCAGATCAATACCACAAGACTCTTGTTCCCTGTTGGACCTCCAGCCTGGATATAAGATGAGATACGGTTGGTCACGGAGGTACAGGTTCCGTACGGCCTCCTGCAGCACACTTACCCACAGGTGTTGCAGCTGGACCTGTAGATCCTGCGCCCTCATAGGTGGACACAGCTGGTGTCCAGCTGCTCCCATAAACGCTCAACTGGCGATCAATCTGGTGACTGAGGACAAGGGAATCTTGCAGTCTGGTGGAGAGATTCCGGGGAAACCCTTGCTGTGTGTTCACCACAAGAGCGCCGTACTCAAACCTGACCGTTGTTGGACTCCAAACGGAAAGGTGATGCCATTCCAGTCTGTAGCCGTCCAGGTTTGTCGTTCACGGTGCCACAGACAAATTCACGAAAACACCCATCCTCTCGGTCCAGTGATGCGTCCCCTCTCAAAGTCGCTGAGTCATTTCTAGCAGTCCACGACCTCTCACCAGGAGGTACACTACCCAAAAGTAGCCACTGAAGGTGGGGGATTATTCCAGCAGTGACCCTGGTGGGGTTAAGAACTCCAGCAGCACTGCTGTTTTTGAACCCAAACCTGTTATTCCGGCAGAACCACTGGAGCCCAATTGCAGCCCCAAATCCATAACCTCGTGTTTAATAGCTTCATCCGGGTTATGATTCATCGCCGTCGGTTACGATGGATCATCGGAGCCTGTTTTTATCTCAGTATTTTAATGAATGAACCCACATTAGACACAGATTTCAGCTTCAGCCGAGCTCCGGCCTGTACGAGCGAACGCGGCGCTCACCCGGAAAAACGATTTCCTTCAACATCCTTTTCTTCCTTAATCTACCTGATAATCCATTCAGATCATCTGTTCCAACGATCAGACGGGAAGGAAGGAGGCACATTCCTTCATCCTCTCTCCTGTTTTTATATACATGGACAAAAGTTTTGGGACACCTGCTCATTCACTGCTTCATCCAAGAGTTTCTCCTGCTTTTGTTGGGAAACTCTCTCTATTGTCCAGGGAAGACTTTCTACTAGACTCGGGAGCATTGCTGTGAGCGTTTGATTGCATTCAAGGGCGTTAATGAGGTGAAGATTTTGGATGGCCACCACC
Organism: Acestrorhynchus altus; assembly: GCA_034509495.1. Classification (NCBI taxonomy): domain Eukaryota; kingdom Metazoa; phylum Chordata; class Actinopteri; order Characiformes; family Acestrorhynchidae; genus Acestrorhynchus; species Acestrorhynchus altus. The sequence continues at coordinate 26,918,307 of CM067519.1, read as the reverse complement.
ACACCTCCTCTTTTTTCTTCTCTTTCCTGAACATCTTATAGACCTTGCTTATTCAATTCTTCTTTCTATTTTCTTTTATATTGTTGAACTTCCTTTCATTTTCCTTACCCACTCTTTCATTCTTCACCCTCTTCTTGTCTCTTCGCTTTTTTCTACTCTATTTAGTTCCTTCCTTCCTTTTTCCTCTTTTTTTATTTCACCTTTTCTCCTCTGTTTCTCATCTCTATTTTTTCTCTTTCCGTTTCTACCGCTTTTCTTGTATTCGTCCTTTTTCTTATTCTTTCTTAGTCTTTTCTTGGTCTTTTCTTTGCTCTCTTTCTCGTTTCTCTTGTTTTACCCCTCTTTTCTCCTCTCTTCAGTGAGGGAGGGCTGGTTGAGGTAGTGTGGACCCCCACTGTAGAAACATGACTGTGCATAGATATGTGGGGTTTAAGAGCTGTAGATTGTATTCTAGAGGACAGAGGATAGAAGGATGAAGGGATGAAGAGTGTAGGAATGAAGGAGGGATGTATGAATTAAACAGGTCACAGTCTGCTCATCACAAATTGTGAGGAACCGCAGCACTGCGGGAAAGTAAAGATGAATGTGCTCTCTCACTCTCTCTTTCTCTGTCTCTCTCTCTCTCTCTTGCTCTCTCTCTCTCTCTCTCTCTCTCAAACTGGACGCTGAAGCAGCACACACACACACACACACACACACACACACACACACACTGATTTCTTTCTCTGCAAGTCCTGTTCTTAATGCAGTGTGTCTACTTTCCCACCTGACACACACACACACACACACACACACACACACACGCACACACACGCACACACACACACACACACACACCTATGCAATCGTTCAATACCTGCTGGTCTGAAAGTGAGACAGATCAATACAGAGAGAGCTGGAGGGAAAACTAAAGAAAGCGGATAAAGAAGGGCAATATTATGATTGGGATACAAATACATTTCAAAATATACTGGAATATAATATCAATACATATATATATATATAAGGTGGAGACACTCGGTAGCAGTGTCTAATAGAGTGGACAGTGAGTGGACACAGTGTTTAAACACTCCAGCAGCACTGCTGTGTCTGATCCACTCGTACCAGCTTAACACACACTAACACACCACCACCATGTCAGTGTGACTGCAGTGATGAGAATGACCCACCACCCACATCATATCTGCTCTGTGGTGGTCCTGTGGGGTCCTGATCACTGAAGATCAGGGTGAAAGGAGGAGAATGGAGTCTGCAGAGAAACAGATGAACTACATTCTGGAATTATAGATCTACAAAGATCTCCTGTGTGATCAGAGGAGCTGATTAAAGGAGATGGTCATAATGCTGCCAGAAGATGTACTAAGAGTTCAACATTGTCAGTGGAGTATTTTTTAAAACTAGTTTTAAATGATTTTGCATTGCAAGGCAAATATTCCAGTAACACCCAAGCAACCACAAGGCAACCAGCTGAGCAACCACCTCAGGCACCATAGCAACCACCTGGGATACCCACACAACACCCAAGCAACCACTATGAAAGGAGTAACCTTACAGCACTATAGCATCCATCACTATAGCAACCACCAGGAATACAACAGCAACTGCCTAGCAAACACTTGGGATACCATATCTACCAACAGCACCTGGAAAACCACAGCAGCCACCTAGCAACACCATTGAAACGTCCTATGATAACATAGCAATCACATAATAACCCCAAAGCAACCACACAGTAACCTCTTAACAACACTATAGCGACCACCTGATATAAAACAGCAACTGCCTAGCAACAGCATTTGGAAAACCAAAGCAACCACCTAGCAACACCATAGAAACTACCTGGGACACTTTAACAACTACACAGCAACACCACAGAAACTACTTGTGATACCATAGAATCCAAATAGCAACTGTATAGCAACCACATGGGACACAATGTCAACCAACACCATTTGGAATACTGCAGCAACCACCTAGCAACACCATAGTAACTACCTGGGAAATTACAGCAGCACCTGCCTAGCAACAACTTGGCATACCTTGGATACCATATCAACCCCACCAAAGCAGCCACCACTCAACACCATCTGGAATACCATAGCAACCACATAGCAACACCCAAGTAATTGCCTAGCAACGGGAACCACTTAAGTTGTGCGACCACTGTGCACTTCTTTCATAATGACCACAGCTGCTCCAGAACTGTGAGAAGAAAATAAGAAAGTGCCTTCTGTCTCTCCTCTATCTCTCCCTCCTACTCTCTCTCTGTCTGAGCAGGCATTGTTTACCTCCCTCCTGAATGTCTGTCACACACACACACACACACACACACACACACACACACACACACACACACACACACACACACACA